>BLKM01012642.1:38014-171416 GCA_013340265.1 Coptotermes formosanus | reverse complement strand
CCCTTATCCAACTGACGTATTGAACTGGGTGTCAAGTGCATTTGCCTTACAGGTTTCGTCGCAGTTACAGTCCTCACTGACCTTTTGACTGAAGCCCACAGTGTCACCTGCATTAAACACAACTTGTTGCACTTTAACCCTTTAAAGACGAAGCGTATCTGTTTTATATAAGGACTCAGTGCGTACCGCGCTGTAAACACTCTCCACTTCGGTTATAAAAACCAATCTCTTAATGTTTTATAAGGCAAAAGTTGCTGTTTGTTCTGAGATCCGTACAAAACACAAACGCAATGTGGGCACCACGTAGAATTTTTGAATGTTAAACCGGGTAATACATAAACTCACCGCTGAGTTTTAAAAGGTTAAATGTTATTTTAATAAAAAAGATTGCGGTAACAGTGTACCACCAAGTGACTGCATACATAACCCAGGATAAACACACGGCCACTGTACGCCTCAAAATGGGAGAATTAATTTAGAGGTAACATTTCTGTGCTTCGCGCGTTCCCTTCTGATACGAGAAATGTCACTGACATTTATTAATCAAGTCTTCTGGAATGTTATGCCGCGTCGACCGTAAATATTTCCAGAGGTTTCGCACAAAGCTGCATTATTTTAAATCACTTGTTCTGTATTCAAAGTACATAAGTAAAAGTAAATAAATAAATAAAAATATTCCACCATACGGGGAGAGTTAAAATTTCTACAGCAAAAACGCATAACGTTTCGCTGGTAAGTTTAGCCCAAGCGATATGTGTTATATTCAGTTGTTACTAAATATAAATTTTAGCAGGAAATATTTTCCTTGTTTTTGTTTTTTAATATCTTAAGGTTTTACAAAGTCTTTACTGTCTAATGCTCTAATGACATCTTAAAATACAGGGAGTTCAGTTGAAAACTGAAACCAGACGCAGGTCGGGTTTGAAGGCCTCACATTTCCTGACAAAGTACGTACAACACGTAACTTATCCCATTTTAGACGAGGTTTCGGCCGCGATATCCTTCAGCCGTCAGATATTCTTGGCACATGATTAACAGGTTATTAAACACACTTCGAAATTTCTTGCCCCCAAGCTGTCGACAGTGCGCGGCAAGTTTACCGGCAGCTGCCTGACTCGCAGCCCGCCAGTTCCACCGTGGAACGTACTCTGCACTTCACTGTATTAGCCGCACAGTACAGTTGCATCTGCTGCGCGTAACAGAAGTGCAAAAACAGTGCAAGGTACATCTGTTTCTTTCTGTGAGCACGCATTCTGTTTTATTACACAACAGTATCATTGTGCAAACCTACCTAATGAGGACGTCATGTAACAAGTGTTGCAGATAGTGGAGTAGGGTTGCCCGGTGTTTCGGTTCCTCCGAAACCAAGCACATCACAGAGTTGAGGGAGGTAATTTAAACGCCTACTCTAACATGAGTTAGTTACGTGATTACAGGCTTCCACCGCAGTGTAAACCAGATCTTTTACGTAGCTTAGTTTGGTAGTGTCGATCCCAGTGGCCGCGCGGTCTAAGGCGTAGGTCTGCGGCTGAGCGCTTACTGGGATCGTGGGTTCGAATCCCCACCGGGGGCATGGATTTTTTTGTCTCTTGTACAGTGTTTGTGTTGTCAGGTAGAGGTCTCTGCGACGGGCCGATCCATTGTCCAGAGGAGTCCTACCGACTGTGGTGTGTGTCTGAGTGTGATCAAGTGAAAATAAACAACCTCGACACCTGCTGTGAACAAGTAGGTAGAATAGGGAAGGACTAAGAAGAAGAGAAGATTACTAGTTTGTTAGGGACGTTTCGATACAACCTATCAGTCCCCTCTTCAAAAATCAAGCAGTCCAAAAAGGATGCATATGTTAGTGTTTCCGGCATTTTTCGTAGTCTCTTTGATACTTGAACATGGGACTAATTCGTTGTCCCGAAACGTCGGTGAAAACTCCCAATCTACGCCGCGTAAAATTTCACAAGACCGAAAATATCATGCCGTAAGTCATATTATCTATAGTATGTGTGAAAATTTAAGGCCCTTAATCTTGCAGCGCGTCAGCGTTCTGCTTCAAATACAGCCGTATTAGTTCCTTCCCAGTCCTTACCCACTTCCCCTAAACATATTAACTCAATCAACGCTAAAGCCTTACCAACACCAGCAGTTAATCTTTCTGCCATAAGTTATTAGAAAATCAGACCAAATATCCTTGCCTTGAAAGAGTTTTGTGCACGGCGGCGCGTAACATCTGTTGCCAGCATTTTGTCTGCGACTATTCCCTTAAGTACACTTGATCATATATTCATGACCAGTCGTTAGTATTCAAGTTGATTCTCAAACAATGCAGAGTTGTTCAACGCGTATTACTGGCACTGTTCTACATTCCATTTCACATTATAAATAAAAAGGGTCTTGTGGGAATTATTTCAACCCAAAATAAGTCAGTTTTTTAACCCTTCGTGTCACGCAGTTCATGTATATGGCACTTAAAATGCTTTATCCTATCTACAACAAAATCAATTGCTACTGCAGTTAAGAAAATAATTTGCTGTTTGGATTTAAATTTCTCTTAAATTGAATGGTGCATTCTGTGGTCCAAATGTCGCGTTATTGAATAATAAATGAATTTTGAAATATTAAATTTACGGTCCCCTTCAATGTTCCATTGTATCAAAATTTATACAGTTAACCATTTAAAGACGAAGCGTGTCTTATTTTATATAAGGACTCAGTGCGTACCGCGCTGTAAACACTTTCAACTTCGGTTATAAAAACCAATCTCTTAATGTTTTATAAGGCAAGAGTTGCTGTTTTGCTGTTTGTTCTGAGATCCGTACAAAACACATAAACGCAATGTGGGCACCACGTAGAATTTTTTAATGTTAAACCTGGTCGTTTGTAAAGTTACCGCTAGGCTTTAATCCTCTAAAGACGAAGCGTATCTGTTTTATATAAGGACTCAGTGCGTACCGCGCTGTAAACACTCTCCACTTCGGTTATAAAAACCAATCTCTTAATGTTTTATAAGGCAAAAGTTGCTGTTTGTTCTGAGATCTGTACAAAACACATAAACGCAATGTGGGCACCACGTAGAATTTTTTAATGTTAAACCTGGTGGTACGTAAAGTTACCCCTAGGCTTTAAAAGGTTAATACAAAACCACAGGATTGGCCCCTGTCGTCTGGTTTCCTTCGAAAACACAAAGTTATTGCGTCACTATTTCCACTGTTCTTTAACATAAAATAAATTTTAAACCAGTTTGTGTTAATACATTACACTCCAAGATTGCGCAGTCCGCATAGCGACTCAATACGGGACGGAGGGTCCGGGATCGAATGCCGAAGGGGACAAGGGAATTTCTTTGTCGCCAAAATCCGTCCAGACTGGCCCTGGGATCCACCCAGCCTCCTCCGGTGGTTACCATGACCTTTCCTGGTGTAAAACGGCCAGGCGTGGCCTTGACCACACACTCTTATTTAGCGCCGAGATTAGGAAAGGGTGGAGTTATGCCTCCGTTAGCCCTTTGTGTCTTCATGACGTGGACACGGAGAAATTATCCTTTTTTATTTTACAATCAGATGTTTGAAAATGGGCGGATATTTAATGACGTCAATTCTTGTATAACATTGTCAGAACCTGGCAGTAAAATAGAAGAGGGAATTGGCACGTATAGCAGAAACTAATTAAGAGGTGGTAATAATGTATCTTTACTTGAGAAATTTTAACCCATTTCTCCTAAATTACTTATGTTAACATAAACTTTCCTCCATAAATCAACATTAATTCGTTGTGGTCACGAATCAGTCAGACAAAGTCACGCGGGAGCAGTGAGTGTAAATAAGAAATGTGTACTATACATTGTTAGGTAATGGTCTAATTAATAGGAAAGCCGCAGTGTGTAGAGTAGATTTGAGTAAGTCTACTGCAGATAAAGCGTCTTAGGCTAATTGCCTATCTGATTGGTAAAATATTAAATGCAATTTTTCCCCCCATGGCCCAACAGCCCCCAGTGGGCCAGGGCCTCCTCATTACCGAGGCTTCAAAATCACACTCAGACACACACCACTCGGTAGGACTCCTCTGGACGAGGGATGGGCCCTCGCTGAGACGTCTACCTGACAACACACAACACTCACAAGAGACAGACATCCATGCCCCCGGCGGGATTCGAACCTGCAATCACAGCAAGCGAGGGGCCGCAGACGAACGCCTTATCCCGCGCGGCCACTCGCATCGGCAAATGTAAAATATACTATTTGATAAAAGTGTAAGCGTGTAGACATATAGCATGAATACTGAAAATTAGGATTTCGTAGTAAAGTTTCGTTAGAAATCGTGAATTGAGTCAACTGAATTGGAGGTTATGATTTTAAAGGAAAGAAAATTACAGACTGGTTTTAATGTAAATATTTTGCGAACGTAATTAACTCAGAAATGAGTAATATTGCTGGAATTTTGTGTTTGCGGCGACGAACCTCCATGTTCCATAAGAATACAGCACGTGTTTATCACAAAACTACGCAGAACTGAGCAAACAAAACGATATACGAACCCAGCAGTTACGTCAGGTTTGTTTCAGAAAGCTGTTCCATCATTAAACAGCGCTTGCTGTCACAAACAAGACCGGTTATTTATGGCTGCATTAAGCGTTTGCAGGTTAAGTGTATCCTACATCTGTGGGTCAGTCATTGTACATTTCTGGATCCAGAGTTCTAAGTCGATACGCCTGGGAGGTACTAAAGCACGCATTTATACGTACGATCAGAGAAATGTAACATCAAGCTGTAATTAAGTGTAATACAAAAGTAACCACGTAATTTCATATTGTATGGTGTTGGACGGAGCACAAATGTACGTTATTCGTAACGGCTATTGCAAATGTACAGAGTACGATACCATCGAATTCCGATATCACGTTTAAACAGAGGGTTACATCTGCTTTAATTCTCGCAACTTTAACTAACAATGGATGGAAAGGGAGAGACACGCATTTCAACAGTATGTGGTAGTTCCACGCCTCCTCTTCCTTATCAGCGTACTTCCTTTGTACTTTACACAGCACATGCTGGCCAAATGTGAACCGTTAGGTGGGGTTGGTTGTTGTGGTGGTGTTTGATTTGAAATACCCTGTGGATCTACTCTCTTGAATATTAACCCTTTAAAGACGAAGCGTATCTGTTTTATATAAGGACTCAGTGCGTACCGTGCTGTAAACACTCTCCACTTCGGTTATAAAAACCAGTCTCTTAATGTTTTATAAGGCAAAAGTTGCTGTTTGTTCTGAGATCCGTACAAAACACATAAACGCGATGTGGGCACCACGTAGAATTTTTTAATGTTAAACCTGGCGGTACGTAAATTTACCGCTAGGCTTTAAATGGTTAAATTTAAAACTCTTGTAATTCGCTTTGATTTTATACACAGCCAGCATTAAACGTAGCCAAGGTACAGCGGAAATGCAAACTTCATATGGGATAATGTTGGCAATATGTGAAGAATGTTCGTCACCACTGTCAATAGGGTAGAAGCCATCCAGGCCTGTTTATTTATCATAGGTGTGGGTAAATTCAGGAAGGCGACCCCTTGGGAGTCCCAGGCGTAGATGGGAGGATAATATTAAAATGTACCTTCAAGAAGTAGGATGGCGGCATGGACTGGATTGAGCTGCCTCAGGATAGGGACAGGTGGCGGGCTCTTGTGAATGCGGTAACGAACCTCCGGGTTCCATAAAATATGGGGAATTTCTTGACTAGCTGAGAAACTGTTAGCTTCTCAAGATGGCCTCTGCTCCGTGGAGTTAGTTGGTTGGTTAGTTAGTTAGTTAGTTAGTTAGTTAGTTAGTTAGTTAGTTAGTTAGTTAGTTAGTTAGTTAGTTAACTCAGGTCATATTCAATCGCATAAGTGGATGACAGGGATCCACTTCATCATGATGATGTTACACATCCAAGGCCTGCCCAGTTGCTTAATGTTAATAAACTATAATTGTCTACTCAGGCCCACTACAAATTTCACCAAACCCGCTGCTTGTCCCCGCGTACTGTCCTTCTCCTTCCCAAAATCATGATCCTATTAATACGAGGCGTGACGTAAATTGTTCAAATCACAAACCTTTTGGCTAAGGCTGTGTTTCCATTTACTTCTCAGTCCTATTACAATCCTTACGTAGGAATATTTCGAAATACCCGACACTTACATACACATGTATCAATACAACCAACTACTGCACAATTATGCTTTTACAATCTCCGACATGTTTCGGCCGTAACCATTCGGCATACGATACCTTAGCGCTAATGTACCATATGTTGCTCTGTTAAGAAAATACATTCTTCCTGAAGATGACCGAATAATTACGGCCGAAATATTTCGGAGATTGTAGAAATGTAATTGTGCAGTAGTTGGCTTTATTTATAAAGTTGTATAAGAGTCAACTGCACGGAACGTGTCTATACTTATTTTCGCCTGCAATCAAAAACAGCATTGAAAACTCAGATGAGGCGTGCCTCTGAGTGTATCATTTCTACACCTTTTATTTCCGTTTGTCCTGTACAATTCGTTCAGATTCTTTCCTCGCATAACTTACGTCTTTGGCAAGGATAAGCACAGAGACCTCCAGAAACCCTTAAGTGTTACGCAATTTTACTCCCATCTATTCACCCGCCTAACTGTCCTATCCATAATACAACCCTCTTTTCGTGTTCGAAATTATTTATTTTCGTTTCGCAGTCCTTCCGTCTTCTACCTGTTCACAGCAGGTGTCGAGGTTGTTTATTTTCACTTGATCACACTCAGACACACACACCACAGTCGGTAGGACTCCTCTGGACGAGGGATCGGCCCGTCGCAGAGACCTCTACCTGACAACACAAACACTGTACAAGAGAAAAAAATCCATGCCCCCGGTGGGATTCGAACCCACGATCCCAGCAAGCGCTCGGCCGCAGACCTACGCCTTAGACCGCGCGGCCACTGGGACCGGCGTTCGAAATTGTACCACGCAGTTATTTCACAGTTTTACACGAGATGGCATCAAGTACGTAACAGAACAGCCTCCTGTAAAACGGGTACTGGATTTCGTTTCAGGGGTTAAAGCGGCCGGAACGTGGTCTTGAGAACAAACCTCATATAGCTCTGAGGTTAAAGAAATAACAGAGCTATATTCTTACTCATCCTCAGGGCCTTCATGGCCTGCTCTAGGATGAGATTTACCTTTACCTTTACACCTCAGAAAATAAAAGGACACAGGGACTCGATTAGATTACATGTTGTCAAAAACGTCAGGCCCTCCCATATGCTTTCCGAAAAATGCGGCTCCCTGTCTTGAGTTAAAACGGCCGCAGCAGGAAGATATATATCATTTAAACGAGTGTCCAGGTGTAGAAGACACGCAGGTATCCGACCTTTGCACAGATACAAGTACATGTGGTTACCAAGAGGAATACAATCTTCTGTTGCAGGTCCTGGATTCTGGGGGCTTATCAATCCGCAGTGGCCACTCTGTACGAAGGGCCGCAGACAGTCCCCAATTAACGTGGAGCCCGACAAGCTGCTGTACGACCCCCATCTTCGACCTTTGCATCTAGACAAACACAAGGTAAGGATTTTGGGTCCACCTGTTGCCTGCACAACTGCACAAATATCGATGAAATACCGTTTTCTAGCACGGATAAATTTTTTTTTTCTTCCCAATGAGGCGACAGCCCCCAGTGGGGCCAGTGTCTTCTCATTATTGAGGCTTCACGATCACATTCAGACACACCACATTCTGCAGAAATCCTCTGGACGAGTGATCAGCCCTACGCAGAGATTTTTATCTGACAACACACAACACTCATCGGAGAGAGGTATTCATGCCCCCCGGCGGGATTCGAACCCGCATTCCCAGCAAGCGAACGGCCGCAGAACCAACACTTTAGACAGCGCGGCCACCGTAATCGGCACGGATACTTGAAACTTAATATTTTCCTGTAAAAAAAGCGACAGCCCACTTATACCAACACGTGACCATTCTACAGTACTGTTCAGTTAGCAGTCTTTCTTTTACCAAAGGAATTAAACTTTAAAAACTCTAGTCGGATTAAACTTTTAAAGCCTAGCGGTAACTTTACATACCACCAGGTTTAACATTAAAAAATTCTACGTGGTGCCCACATTGCGTTTATGTGTTTTGTACGGATCTCAGAACAAACAGCAACTTTTGCCTTATAAAACATTAAGAGACTGGTTTTTATAACCGAAGTGGAGAGCGTTTACAGCGCGGTACGCACTGAGTCCTTATATAAAACAGATACGCTTCGTCTTTAACCTTCTAAAGCCTAGCGGTAACTTTACGTACCACCAGGTTTAACATTAAAAAATTCTACGTGGTGCCCACATTGCGTTTATATGTTTTGTACGGATCTCGGAACAAACAGCAACTTTTGCCTTATAAAACATTAAGAGACCGGTTTTTATAACCGAAGTGGAGAGTGTTTACAGCGCGGTACGCACTGAGTCCTTATATAAAACACACAAGCTTCGTCTTTATAGGGTTAACGGTCAGACGTTTACTTGCTGCTTGGCTTCATCTAACGTCACTTTGTCAAAGTGTCAGTAAGATATGACACAATGAAATGAGTGATAAACTGATAATAACCTAGGAACAGTGCAGAATATCGAATTGTATAAAGTACGATTAGTATCGATATAACGCCGGAGCCATTCAGTCTACGGTGCATTTTTATTTCATAGCCTTAAAAGCAAAGCGATAACTGCGTTCGCCCCTTGCTGTAACATTTAATGTCTGTGCGTCCTGCCAACAATATACAGTTATGTGTTTCACATGATTCTCAAAAACAAATAGAGGTGGTGTCTCTAAATAGAATTAAATGATTCGTCTCCCTAACGGACAAGGATTTTGCACTCTGTGTGACAGGGACTCTATGACTAAAGTAGACAAATTTGAGTTTTCAAAATTTTAAATTCTGGCAGGCAGAAAACAACTACCAGAAGCATGACTTAAGAATTTCCGAGGCAACAGTTGCTATATATTTAGCGGCCAGTAATGTGCTACCATTCAACAAGAAGAAGGCTCTTTTGACCAGCAAACTGTACGTAAATGTAAGGAAGAAACTGTTAAAGTGTTACAGGTGCCGTACAGCTTTGTGTGGTGCTCAAACTTGGACACTGCGGTAAGTAGATCAGAAACACCTGGGAAGTTTTGAAATGTGGGGCTCGAAAAGGATGGAGAAGATCAGTTGGACCGATCGTGTGAGAAATGAAGAAGCATTACACAGAGTCAAGGAGGAGAGGAATATCCTACATACAGTAAAATGAAGGAAGGCTAACTGGATTGGTCACACCTTACGTAGGAACTGCCTTCTGAAACACGTGATTGAAGGGAATATAGAGGGAAGGGTAGAAGTGATGGGAAGACGAGGAAGAAGGCTTAAGCAGCTACTGGATGACCTTAAGGAAAAGACAGGATACTGTAAATTGAAAGAGGAAGCAGTAGATCGTACTGTGTGGAGAACTCGCTTTGGAAGAGGCTGTGGGCCTATCGTAAGACAAACTGCGGAATGAATTAATTAATTAATTAATTAACTAAATTAATTAATTAATTGAGTGAGTGGGTGAATGAGTGAATGAATGAAGGAATGAATGTGCCACAATAAGTTTGAAAACATGCGACATTTAACAAGGACCCGTGATCTGTGAAACTTAGTGTAATATGGCGTCAGCCGAGAAACTTGATCCAGTTTCGTGATTTTTTACGATAATAAAAAAATATTTAACAAGCTAAGTATACAAAATTAGTCTTGACGTGCCTTGTAAGCATAACAACAGATTAATACTGTAAGTTGTTCTGGATTCTAAGAATTACAAACATGGCGACGGTGCGAGCTTCAAGTGCAGTAGAAATATACATACAAGTGAGTCATTCATTTAAAAGCAAGGTACAGCTGTCTGAGTCCTCAAACACACGCCACGTCGTAAAGGCTTAGTACGTGCGAGTACGCGCCCAGCTGCAGCACTGTGCGGCAGTGATTAATCGGCCTCACTGCCACGGACTGTGTATCGGGTAAGCAGTAGAAAGGAAGCAAGTCGGTCCGGACAATGTGCAGAAGTGACAGATCTCTTGTCCATGTCGGAAATGGAAACTCGATTTCTTGGTCGTTCAGTACGTTGCCCGTGTTGGATATAAAGACTCGGTTCATAAATTAATCAGTGATTGTATCCACTGTACGTGTTAGATAATGGTTTTTGTTAAACGGTCAATTCTTTTCGTTTCGCAGTCCTTCCCTCTTCTACCTGTTCACAGTAGGTGTCGAGGTTGTTTATTTTCACTTGATCACACTCAGACACACACCACAGTCGGTAGGACTCCTCTAAACGAGGGATCGGTCCGTCGCAGAGGCCTCTACCTGACAACACAAACACTGTACAAGAGAAAAAAAATCCATGCCCCCGGTGGGATTCGAACCCACGATCCCAGCAAGCGCTCGGCCGCAGACCTACGCCTTAGACCGCGCGGCCACTGGGGTCGACTGACGGCCAGTGCGGTACGAAATTAACCTAAACAGGACGGATTGTTTCCAAACTATTCCCAAAATATTGTGCTAAAGTTCTTAATGTAGGAAGAATGCCTAATTATGTTCAGCAGAATGCTTCTAATGGATCTTCAAGAAGTGGGATGTGGGGCATGGACTGGATTGAGCTGGCTCACGATAGGGACCAGGTGGAGGGCTCTTGTGAATGCTGTAATGAACCTCCGGGTTCCATAAAATACGGAGAATTTCTCGATTAGCTGAGAAACTGTTAGCTTCTCAAGAACGCATCTGCCCCATTGAGTTAGTTAGTTAGTTAGTTAGTTAGTTAGTTAGTTAGTTAGTTAGTTAGTTAGTTAGTTAGTTAGTTAGTCAGTCAGTCAGTCAGTCAGTCAGTCAGTTAGTTAGTTAATTAATTATTTAGTTAGAATTCTTCTTGAGAAGTTTGAACTCCCTCGGTGCCTCAACAAATTTACCGACACCTAAAGGCAAATTACGGTGTTTAAAAGACCTTGCAACTTACCATATCTCAGCCAGACGAAAATTATTCATGTCTTTCCTTTCTATCACTTTCACATCTATTTTAACATTATCCTTTTATATCTAAGTCTGTCAAGCGGTCTCCTTCCTATAAGTCTCCACACCAAAACACTGTAAGCATTTATCTCCTGTCCCAAGCATTCCAAAATCCCTCTCATCTTATGACCCTTGATCATTGCGAATTAATGAAGGTTACAAATCACGAAGCTCTTTTATGGAATTTTTCTCCATTCGCATGTTACTTAGGTGGAAGAATAAGGGCAGTCGTGGATGTACATATATACATGCACATAAATAAACAATAAATAAATAATAACTTTTACTTTTATTACATAATATATTTTATTACATTGTTATATTTTATTATTATATTTTATTTATTATTATAATGTTTTATTAGTTTACTATACTATATTTATATATTTTTTACATTACACGTATACAGGAACTGTAACGAACTGTCGAATTCTGTTACATTTCTCTGCGTTAAGAATTTTGCATTAAACCCTTCAGTGTCTCCTTCCTAACGATTTATCCCCCTGTCGTTTTCTAAAATTCATATCCATTAATTAAAACTTCAAATGGTTCTTAGTGATGGGTGTCCAACGAACCCAACTGCAGCTTCCTGTGCAGACTCCAACACCCTGCCCCTTCCAGCCATTGTAATTACAACCACACATCAGCAGTCGGTAGTTACGGCTTTCAAGAGGCACATTAATTGTTTGACTCTAACTGCCTCTTGTTCTTCAGTGTGTTCTCTTCTTTCAGTGTTCATAATTTTGCGGCTTTCCTGTGAATTCAATTCTCCCATTTGCGACAGAAATAACTGCTCTAATGTTGTAACGGCCAACAGCTTGGGATGCTGCTGTTCTCGCGAGTTGATTTGTTGATTCTTTGAAAGCTTCAAAATACATTCGATTTGCACAGGCTATGAAACATAAACTCGCACAGCTGTTATGTAAATAGTGAATATAAATGCTATACGTAGTAAGAAAGAGTTGTGACCATTTAAAAACACCAGATTATTCCCTGGAATAATGGAGGAAACTACAAAAGATCACGGCGAAAAGAGAAAAATAATTCCTGGCATTTATTCGGGGGCGAGCGCGAAGGGTGAATAGTAAATCAACGATACAACAGTTTCAAGATGCGTGTTGGGGAAAAGTTTAAGTCTGCTGATTTGTAGCACTTGACCTCATATCGGATGCTTAAAAAACAACTGATAAATGGCGAAAAATAAATCATAAGTTCAAAGCTTAATTTTACGTAAAACAGGTGAATGGCGGGTGTTATAATCTGAAGGGTGACGAAGTTACATACGTCAGTGGGAAGGAACACGAGTGGAGACACACATTCCTCTAATACAACGCGGAAGAAGGACAATGGGAAGACCTGGAAGTGGTAGTAGTGGTGTGGAAACCAGAGAAACCGTTCGGTCTGCATTGTACAATACACAAACTGCTACAGAAAGTAAGTGTAAAGCGTTAAACGAAATGCTAATTCTAGGTTACCTCTATGCATTACCACGAAACATGAACAGGTATAGGGGGCGTATATCACAACTCCACACATTCAGTAAGTATTTAACTTGATGCAGAGAGGAGACGGTGTTTTTAAGAATGAGGATGTGCCCAAAGTCAGTCTGAAAATCACAGTGACGAAAAAGAAAATTCTCAACCTTCTAGGAATCGAACCCGGTGATTCAGCCGTTAGGCTGCAACTCTAATGACTCAGTTAACCCTTTAAAGACGAAGCGTATTTGTTTTATATAAGGACTCAGCGCGTACCGCGCTGTAAACACTCTCCACTTCGGTTATAAAAACCAGTCTGTTAATGTTTTATAAGGCAAAAGTTGCTGTTTGTTCTGAGATCCGTACAAAACACATAAACGCAATGTGGGCACCACGTACAATTTTTTAATGTTAAACCTGGCGGTACGTAAAGTTACCGCTAGGCTTTAAAAGGTTAATCCGAAAGTAGAAGCTGCTTACGTCATAACTTTCATTTGTCGGAAACAAAATAAGAGAGAGTGGATTGAACTCTTCAACACAACAAAGCACTGCAACTCCACTCTCCTGCATTGATAGGCACTGACGCTCTTATACTGTCCTCTAGACGGAGAGAGGGGCTGTTCACCCCTCATATATTTATTATCGAGTACAGCAGATCCATCAATCACTCACTCAATCACCGCTTGCAACCGAAGCTGTCAAAAACTCGCGGATACACGAATTAATTCACACGTGTATTTTCACTTCGCTCAGAATCCTCCGCCCGCCTGCAAGTCTCGACATAGATATATCTATATCTATGTATATGTATGTATATAGATCATCATTTTCGTGGACACTTAGTTATAAAGTTCTGCATATATAAAAAAAGAGGCGTAGAGCCTTTATGCATTACGTCATGACAGTGGTGACATATTGGCGACATCACAGCTTCTCTCATTGATGCATCAATGGGGAATTTTTTTCTGCTTTATTGATCACTGCACTGCCATGAATTCAAAAAGATTCCAATCACTCAGGAAGGTGTAACAGTCTGTAATCTATCAAAATGTTTCGAACACAAAGTTGTGGGGACATTATTCTAACAGCAAACAAGTATGCATAACGCGTAAATCATAACACACCTGCACGTGCTAAGCAACGTGGGTGAGGGGGGGGTTTATGTTGCTTGTATTCCCTGTAGAGTACGTGTGTTTACACATCAGAGTCTAAATCCTGTGTATTTAAACCCTATAAAGACGAAGCGTATCTGTTTTATATAAGGACTCAGAGCGTACCGCGCTGTAAACACTCTCCACTTCGGTTATAAAAACCAGTCTCTTAATGTTTTATAAGGCAAAAGTTGCTGTTTGTTCTGAGATCCGTACAAAACACATAAACGCAATGTGGGCACCACGTAGAATTTTTTAATGTTAAACCTGGCGGTACGTAAAGTTACCGCTAGGCTTTAAAAGGTTAAACTCGCAACAGACATTCCAGAAACGTATTTTGGCCTTCAGTTCGTAATTTTATTTATGTTGCAGGTCTCTGTGCGTCTATAGAGATTAAAATATATAGAAGCATAATGTTGGCACAAGCGATTGTTTAGAGGAATACATAAGAAAAACACCAAGCAGAAACTACATGAAGGTTTTAAATAATTTATACGCCAATTTCCGGTCACAACGATGGACTAAAAATAGCAGAAGAGAGATAAGAAGTTTTCGGACATTGTCCAAGCAACCTTTTTCTCTTGGACTTCTTGACCCTTGAACGTGAAACCGCTAGATTGTACCGAAACGTCGGTAAAGGATTACCGCTCGACGCTGTGTAATACCCCAGAAGAACGCAGATCTCAACTTAAGCATCTAATAACATTAACTAACTAACTAACTAACTAACTAACTAACTAACTAACTCCATGGAGCAGAGGCCTTCTTGAGAAGCTTACAGTTTCTCAGCTAGTCAAGAAATTCCCCGCATTTTATGGAACTCGGAGGTTCATTACCCAATTCACAACAGCCCGCAACCTGTCGCTATCCTGAGCCAGCTCAATCCAATCAATGCCCCATCCCACTTCTTGAAGATCCATTTTAATATTATCCTCCGGTCTAGGCCTGCGTCTCCCAAGTGATCGCCTTCCCTCAGGTCTCCCCACCAAAATCCTGTATGCATCTCTCTTTTCCCCCATACGTGCTACATGCCCCGCCCATCTCATTCTTCTCGATTTGATTACCCGAATAATATTTGGTGATGAGTACAGGTCATTAAGTTCCTCGTTATGTAGTCTTCTCCACTCCCCTGTCGCCTCGTCCCTCTTAGGCCCAAATATCCTCCTCAGGACCCTATTCTCGAAATAGGGTGCTAATGACATTAACAATGTTAAATGATATTGGCGGCAAAATTAAAACCACGTTAACAGTGTTGCTGCTGTTACACAAAGCTCAGACTTTCGTCTCCCCATGTTCCACTTAAAACCTTGAGTTTTGAAATACACTTATTTGCGCTGTCTCTTACAAGTAAATCTGCGAAAAGGGTATAAAATGGGAATGACTGAGCGCAAAATGTCGTCTGGGATATTTGGGCGTATGGTAAAGTAACAGTGTAATACAGCGCAATGGTAAGGTGACAGTTTAACCCTTTAAAGACGAAGCATATCTGTTTTATATAAGGACTCGGTGCGTACCGNTACAAAACACATAAACGCAATGTGGGCACCACGTAGAATTTTTTAATGTTAAACCTGGCGGTACGTAAAGTTACCGCTAGGCTTTGAAATGTTAAAGATCCCAGTGGCCGCGCTGTCTAAGGCGTGTGGCTGCGGCCGCCCGCTTGTTGGAAATGCGGGTTCGAATCCCTACAGGAGCATGGATGTCTATCTCTTGTACCGTGTTGTGTGCTGTAAGGTAGAGGTCTCTGCGTCGGGCTGATCTCCGGTCCAGAGGGGTCCTACCCATTGTGGTGTGTCTGAGTGTGATAGTGAAGCTTTGACAACGGGGACGTCCTGGCCCACTGGGGACTCTTCCATCGTGGGAAGAAAAGTAAGTTTAAAAGAGGAAAGACTCTGAAAGGACTTAGGTTAAAAAAATGTAACCTTGAACAGAAATAATTTATTCAGAAAGGCTAAGTGTGGAATAACAGATACCAGCTGGCGGACAGACAAATCACTGCGAGCCTAAACTAATTCGTTGGTCCGGTTTTACATTACCTGTTGTGCCATACTGCATATGTCGAAACGTGGGTCCTTACCAAAAGCACTATAATTATCACTGAACTGTGTCAAAACTGCTGAACGCTATAAGCAGCTACAGTGTGTACAGCAAAATTGTTTCTGCCTCAGTGGAACGTCTGCACAAACAGAGTAAGTACAGGAATACCCAGCAGGTGAAGTAAAATATATTTCTGTGAACATCTATACGAAAATCTACATGAATAAAAACCACAGAGGACAGTCAAAAACGACGTCATTTAAAAGCAGACTTTTCCCTAGAGGTCTAGTTCACTGGATATTATGATGTTATGAAACTGAGGTAGAGCTCCATTTATTCGTAGCGCTTGAAGGGAAGACAGGTTACCTTATGACCTGATTGCTTTAACCTTATAAAAATCAGTATTTTGTGCACGCACGCACGCACACACACACAATATTTATGTGCTTTGTAAGGTTCTCGCAAATGAAGCCGTGTGCGGATAGAGCAGATAGGCGATGTACGTAAATGTAACGAGGCGCGTTCGCGTAACTAGTTTTGCCGTGGAAAACCAGTAAGTGTTACGTATTCTGTCTGTGTGCCTGTAGCCTTAGTTATGCAGCACGCAAAGCGCATGCGACGTATTAAATTGCCATCTGTGGCCTGTCTGGCCCTAACATATTTTTCCACATTATCTCATAAACGGCACGATTTTCGTGAAAAAGTTTTTTAACATAAAATGTGTGTTTTGATTTTCTCTGCAGCTTTTGTCTGAAATATTTCTCATTATAAGGATAATTCGGCGAAATAATACCACGAACGTACGTACGCCTTCATGTAAAGTGCCCGTTATTCTTGTCAGATATTAATGGAACCTGAGTCTTCTCGACAGACATTCGAAAAATCCTCAAATATTAAATTTCATGAAAATCCGTCCAGTGGGAGCCGAGTTGTTCCATGCGGACGGACGGACAGACAGACAGACGTGACGAAACTATTAGCCGCATGCGCAATTTTGCAAATGCGCCTAAAATTGTTTAGTATAATGAGAATGCAACCTGTTTGCTATAATGTGGGAACTGCATTTTATATCCCACTTGTGCGAACTGGTGTTTTAAGAATTAATCTCGGCAACAGACGAAGGTAAGCAATTAGCCTCACACTCAGACCGCTTTCGCCATGAATAAACAGCCCACCGTGCACCCCATTCAACCCCTGGGTGGGCCCCGAAACTGGTTTAGACTCGGCGAACTAAAGACGAATTTCCTCCTACAAAGATTCGTCCAGGATGCAGGCTAGTCCCTTAACGCTTCAGGATGCAGGCCAGTCCCTTAACGCCCCAGGATGCAGGCTAGTCCCTTAGCGCTTCAGGATGCAGGCTAGTCCCTTAACGCTTCAGGATGCAGGCTAGTCCCTTAACGCTCCAGGATGGAGGCTAGTCCCTTAGCGCTTCAGGATGCAGGCTAGTCCCTCAATCCTTTAGGATGCAGGCTAGTCCCTTAACGCTCCAGGATGCAGGCTAGTCCCTCAATGCTTTAGGATGCAGGCTAGTCCCTTAACGCTCCAGGATGCAGGCTAGTCCCTCAATCCTTTAGGATGCAGGCTAGTCCCTTAACGCTCCAGGATGCAGGCTAGTCCCTCAATCCTTTAGGATGCAGGCTAGTCCCTTAACGCTCCAGGATGCAGGCTAGTCCCTCAATCCCTTAGGATGCAGGCTAGTCCCTTAACGCCCCAGGATGCAGGCTAGTCCCTTAGCGCTTCAGGATGCAGGCTAGTCCCTTAGCGCTTCAGGATGCAGGCTAGTCCCTTAACGCTTCAGGATGCAGGCTAGTCCCTTAACGCTCCAGGATGCAGGCTAGTCCCTTAGCGCTTCAGGATGCAGGCTAGTCCCTCAATGCTTTAGGATACAGGCTAGTCCCTTAACGCTTCAGGATGCAGGCTAGTCCCTCAATGCTTTAGGATGCAGGCAAGTCCCTCAACGCTCCAGGATGCAGGCTAGTCCCTCAATGCTTTAGGATGTAGGCTAGTCCCTCAACGCTCCAGGATGCAGGCTAGTCCCTCAATGCTTTAGGATGCAGGCTAGTCCCTTAACGCAAATAGTTTTATACTCGTTACTTGGTCCACAATACGAGAGCTTCTGTTAGCAAATTCCGCTACGTAAATATGCAGCGATTCAAATTACTTCATCTTATTTGGAGCTGACTATACGAAACTGTGGCTTAACTTTGCGACAAAATAAAGTTGAAACCACTAGCTGCACAGAGAAAAGTGGGTCAGCACCTCATTAAAAACTTCAAGTTAGCGCCTCGTGAGATTGTCTGAGTGCAGTCTACAGTGTGGGCAAATCATTTATTTCTCTCCTCCCCCCCCCCCCCGAACCCGCCCGCCCCTCCTTTCGTTGAAGAACTTTCAACGTAAGGCAGTTAATTAACTAATGAATACTGTTTAAATAACACACTGCATCTGAATAAAATTAATCAGAATAAATTAAGTTATGCCAAAGGAAATGAACTTGTTACTTCTAAGCCAGCAGATGATGAATTCCGAAATGAGGACAGAAATTAGGGTGAATATGTGGCGAAGAAACTCCAGCGAAGCGGTGGATCAGTCTGCTTGGTTGGTGCAGTAATTACTGGCAAAGGAAGACCCAAGTGCACCTGCAAAGCAGTTCGCCTCAATATAATTTCATTTATCACAAATCCGCAAGAAATTCTTTTGTCAATAAGTCGTACGTTCTCAGTTTTAACGTCCCAGAGGGAATTAACCCTTTAAAGACGAAGCGTATCTGTTTTATGTAAGGACTCAGTGCGTACCGCGCTGTAAACACTCTCCACTTCGGTTATAAAAACCAATCTCTTAATGTTTTATAAGGCAAAGGTTGCTGTTTGTTCTGAGATCCGTACAAAACACATAAACGCAATGTGGGCACCACGTAGAATTTTTTAATGTTAAACCTGGTGGTACGTAAAGTTACCGCTAGGCTTTAAAAGGTTAAACCACAATTTATAATACATAGGGCAGAAGATACAATTGGACACCAGTCTAAGCATTCTCGATAGGTAGCAATTAAACTTTAATGACAGATGCAGCAGACCGCAGGACAGAATAGCTGGTACAGTGACAAGGCCATGGGCTGGGGGTCCGGTGATTCGTGGGTCGATTACTGGTTGGGGTAAGAAATTCTCGGAAGCGTCCAGATCGGTTGTGGTGTCGACACAGCCTTCCATTAGCGGAGGACATGCACCCGTTCCATTTGCGTAACGTGGTCGGCAGATGAAGCAGAGCCATCTAGCGTCGACGTTCATAATCAGTACTAGCCACTGTACGTTTAGCTGCACAGAGAATTCATTGCATTTGTACACGACCGAACGGCGTTCTAAGAATTACATTGCTTGATCCTAGCGTACGTTTGTCCCATTGCATTGAAAACAAATTTAACGAGATAGTTATTTAGTTTTTATTTATTTTATTTATTTATTTAATTTATTTATGAATTTAATTTATTTAATTAATTTATTTATTTAATTTATTCATTTGAATGTATTTGTTTACATTTTGAAGATCATGACCGGAAAACAAAATGAAGGCCAAAGAATTTGCTAACGGGCAGTACTGTGAAATGCAACACAGACCCTTCCTCTGTGGTGTCATAAAGATCCGCCGATCTTATATGACACTACGTAACCCAGAGCGTCCATAAGGGTAAAGCAGTCCCATTACAGGCCTGGACAGGCCCTGAGGGTTCCAGGAGGTTGAGGCTCCCAGATTTCTAGACAATCGGTACATGAAGGTGGTAAGGTTGTCAGCCGAACGCACCGGCCGCCTTTACCCCCCGGAAATATTCCTGGTACTCATTTCTGTTAGAGGCTGAGTGGACCCCAGGGTCATAGTGCGACCGACAGGATTATGCCAATGAAAAAAAAAATCCACTGACACCATCGGGAATCGAACCCGCGACCTTCCGGTTTGTAGCGCAGTGCCTCAACCAACTGCGTCACCGCGTGTCCCCAATTTACGGAATGTAAGTTTAGGAAGTTGGTATGGATGTGTCAGCGAGAATAATGGCATGTTATGGGCTGAGTAATCGGATAAACAACCTAGAAATAGCGAGGCAGTATCCTACCTACACTTTTGTATTGCAAGGTAAAACTTCCGCGAAGTACTCCTAAATCTAGCAAACACAGAGACAGAGACAGCATCTCCCCATAACTTGTAATTTTGTGTACTTCGTGAGAAAAAAACGCGTTCGTTTCCTCTGTTTCTGGAATGCTCAATTTTAAATATTCGTGCTGTGTTTCAGGTTAGCGGAACACTGCACAACACCGGGCAGACCCTCGTGTTCAGGGTGGACAAAGACACCAAGCATCACGTCAACATCTCCGGAGGCCCGCTTGCTTACCGTTACCAGTTCGAAGAGATCTACATACATTACGGGACGGAGAACCACCAGGGGTCAGAGCACCACATTCACGGTTACTCTTTTCCCGCCGAGGTGAGTCACGTTTTATTTCCTAAAGGTCACGACCGTTACAACTTACTTACATTAACCCTTTAAAGACGAAGCGTATCTATTTTATATAAGGACTCAGCGCGTACCGCGCTGTAAACACTCTCCACTTCGGTTATAAATAATCTCTTAATGCTTTATAAGGCAAAAGTTGCTGTTTGTTCTGAGATCCGTACAAAACACATAAACGCAATGTGGGCACCACGTAGAATTTTTTAATGTTAAACCTGGCGGTACGTAAAGTTACCGCTAGGCTTTAAAAGGTTAAGATGACCGTGACATGGAGAACTGGGACAATAGGGTTTCAAAGCAAAGTATCTACGTCTACTTCTGGAAGTGTGACGTCATGCAGTCTGACATATACACTCGAACTCGGTTATAACGTCATGAAAGGGACTGAATATTTTGTGTCGTTATAAACGAGTGTTGTTATAACCGAGCGGTATAATGATATGATTAACAGTGAGGAATTGATTGGTACCACAGAACATCTGACGCTATAGACGAGGTGTCGTATAAACCGATGTCGTTATAACCGGGTTCGACTCTATATATCGACGCTTCAAAGGAGTCTTCAAGATAGGTAATAACGTAACCTGCTGTGTCTACTCTCACTGTAGGTGAATGTACTATCGTAATTATGGCGGTAGTAGGTTCTTTTGAAACGTCGGTTGTCAGTCAACTTTCATTTACCAGCCAGGCCAGTTAGACATTTCTGTACTAAAAGGTGTAGATTACGAAAGTTTATGTGTCCAGTAAGTCACGGGACCACCAGCATTCGAAGTATAACTTCAACTGCTACTTACTTTGCTGTGAAGAAAACGAATGTGTCTGAAACAGGGAAAGTGTCCATTTCCAAAACACCGCCTCTTCTTTGTCACTTCAAAACTCCACGGAGCAGAGTCCTTCCTGAGAAGCTAACAGTTCCTCAGCTAGTCGAGAAAGTCCCCGCATTTTATGCAACCCGGAGGTTCATTACCGCATTCACAACAGCCCGCCTCCTGTCCCTATCCTCAGTCAGATCAATCCACTCCAAGCCTCACCACCCCACTTCTTGAAGATAAATTTTAGTATCACCCTACCATCTACTTCTAGGTCTTACAAGTGGTTACTTTCCCTCTGTTCTCACATCCAAACCGTTTATGCACCTCTCCTATCACACACATATACTACATGCCCTGCCCATCTCGTTCTTGATTTGATCACCCGAATATTTGGTGAGTATACATCATCAAGCTTCTCGTACTGTAGTCTTCTCAATTCCCCTCTTGCCTCGTCCCTCTTAGGCACAAATACCTTCCTCAGCACCCTACTCTCAAGTACCCTCAGACTGTGTTCCTCCCTCAGTTTGACAGACCAAGTTTTACACCCATACAAAACATGAAGCAAAATTACAGTTGTGTTCCTGGTCACATGAACTAACACATCAGCTATGGCACGGGATGTATTGCTGTTCAAAGCACCGCGTAGGCGGGACGGGAACTCTTAAAGTGTTGTAAGCACGGCGTCTGCGTCTACTCCTATGTCGGGTAAACTAATATGCCCACTATGGCACCATGGCACTGTGGCACTATGGCACTGATACCCCTGAGGCCTCAAAGCGTCTTTTCAATGGCTATACATAAAACAGATACGTCCGCCATGGCACACAGAATTGCCAAGAGCTCAGACCGCCCCACCCACGTCTTCTCCTTCCTCGGCAAAGTGAGTTTTTTCTTTATGTTGGACTTCTTGATCCTTGCAGATGGGACCGATAGGTTTTCCCGAAACGTCGGGAGAGAACTACCACTCTGCGCTGCGTAATATCTCAGAATAATGCAGAGCTCATCTATTGCGTACTTGTTTCAAGACATAAACAGCAACTCCGCTGTGGGACGGGAAACTCGCGGGGCCCCAAGCACCCTAAAGACAGGCAATTCGTTCCCGGTAACCTTCTTTACACCCCAATTAAAGTACCAGAATATTGGATGGCAAGAAACTCGGTGCTTTACACAGGTGACTTATTAATTCTGGCAGAAAGAATAGACGGTACACCTAACGGTGTATATCTTCCCTGCAAATGACAGTTGGCATTGAAATTTGTGTGAAAATATAGGATTTAATATTGGCCACGCTATAGTGATCAGACAAGAAATACATGCAACATTTTGGTTGGGAAGCCTCTCTAAGAACTGCAAATTAGCTGGAAATTTGTCAGGATATTTTCCAATGGCGGACTTCCGTATGAACGCAGTTAAACTTCCGGATTATTCTGCCAGTTGGAAGATAATCAGTCAACTTGATCATTTAAAGGAATAAGAAGCAGGGCCGTGGAGTCGGAGTCGGAAGGAATTTTTAGGTGGAGTCGGAGTCGGGAGGAATTTTTAAGTGGAGTCGGAGTCGGGAGGAATTTTTAGGTGGAGTCGGAGTCGGGAGGAATTTTTAAGTGGAGTCGGAGTCGGGAGGAATTTTAGGCGGAGTCGGAGTCGGGAGGAATTTTTAGGTGGAGTCGGAGTCGGGAGGAATTTTTAAGTGGAGTCGGAGTCGGGAGGAATTTTAGGCGGAGTCGGAGTCGGGGGGAATTTTTAGGTGGAGTCCGAGTCGGGAGGAATTTTTTAGGTGGAGTCGGAGTTCGAAGGAATTTTTAGCTGGAGTCGGAGTCGGGAGGAATTTTCAGATGGAGTCGGAGTCGGTACCGACTCCGACATCAATCTAAAATCTTATCTAGATACTCCAACTCCAGAGCCCTGATAGCTACAGCAACCGTTAGACTTATACTTAAATATAGGCTATAAGTCTAAACATTAGCCTGATGATTCACGCGGTGGCGGATGAAACGTCTTATAGGTTTACCGTTATTAATACATATTGAGCTTTTATGAAGGAGACGGAGTCGGGGTTTTAAAAACCGAGGAGTCGGAGCCGGAGTTTTAAAAATCGAGAAGTCGGAGTTTTAAAAATCGAGAAGTCGGAGTTTTAAAAATCGAGAAGTCGGAGTTTTAAAAATCGAGAAGTCGGAGTTTTAAAAATCGAGCAGTCGGAGTTTTAAAAATCGAGAAGTCGGAGTTTTAAAAATCTAGAAGTCGGAGTCTGAGTTTGAAAAACCGAGGAGTAGGAGTCAGAGCTTTTCTGTACCGACTCCACAGCCCTGCTAAGAAGGACATGGAATAATAACACCGAAATACGTGTTATGAGGAAAAACCGTTTGGGGTTGGGGATGAAACAGTTATGTAGCAGGAACACGACTGTGTTCAGTGTTGTGTTTTGTGTTCCTGAAGCTTCAAAATTCGGGGACATTCTGACACAGAATTATCAACCTCAAGGCAGACAAACCTTGATCCAGCGTACGTAGATCGGCGACAGCTGTTTTCTACAACAGATACACAAAAACCCCAGAAATTACATTTATGTTTAAGAGTTCAGGAGCTTTGCAAAGTGTGTAGCAGGTAGATTCAGAAAGTAACAAAATCACATACATTTTTCCTTTACTGCGAATCTATGAAGGAACGAAATGAGAGGAGGTTTGTTCAGGTCACATCTGCTTCACATAAAACTGTCACGAATGGACTTTTCTTAAGAGCACCACTCAAAGAAATAAATAATAAATATCTCATAATATCACATCAGTTTAAAATGTTCATAAAATATGAATTAAGACTTTGATACATTTTTTTTTTCGACATACTTCATAAAACGGACGTCATTTGGGAAAATTCTCTTAGAATTTCTAAATCTTATACTGATGTTTTGGTGAACAGGCACAATTGTGAGAGTTTGACAAACACAATCAAAATGTAACAACACAGTACGTACACAAACACTCTCCCAAAATAAATTCTCCAACATAAATACAAATTGTTACAAATCAGCTAATGCCCTTTAGTCACATAAAATAGTTCAGAAAAATGCTGCTACATGTTTCGAACCGTCACAGGGTTAATCTTCAGGGAGTCACACTGTCACTAATTACACGCATTACCACAATATGATAAAAGTTAATCAAAACTTAAAATGCATCTGTTGTGTTGACAGAATGTCATTAAAAGTTGTCTTCTTAAGACGGTGAATAAAACTTGGTTAAAAAGATGTGTTTTGCGCCTGTGTATGAAGCGGTTTTTGGAGTGCGCTGTGGTGCTGTCAGTGGCGCGGTGTGTTACGTTGGGCGGGCAGAAACAAAGAGTCTCCAGCTTCTTTTCACGTTATCGGAATCGTTTTAACTCCAAAATTACCTAGCCTTGTTTTATACCCACTGGAGGCGAATTCATGTCGCACCCTGCAGATTATATGGCGATATTTAGTAAGATGCACACGCTAAACTATGGAATGTAATCAGAGGTTACGTACTGAAGGATTTTGCAGGTCCCCTCAATGTTTTGCTAAAATAAATTAAGGCCCGCCAGTAGGCTCTGAAGGGTGCAACCCCAAGAACACCAAAACCAATGTCTGTTACAGAAATACATTACCTAAAAATTTACTCCTTCTGAACTGAAAATTGTCTATATTATACGTCAAAATTGATTTCTCACATCATAGGGAAGGCATCCCCTTTTCATACGAAAGACCAATAATTTGAATGTGTTGAGGCACTGCGCTACAAACCGGAAGGTTGCGGGTTCGATTCCCGATGGTGTCACTGGAATTTTTTGTTGACATAATCCTTCCGATCGCACTGTGGCCCTGGGGTCACTCAGCCTCTAACAGAAATGAGTACCAGGGATATTTTCTGGGGGGGTAAAGGCGGCCGGTGCGTACGGCTGACAACCTTACCACCTTCATGTGCCGATTGTCTAGAAATCTGGGAGCCTCAACCTCCTGGAAACCTGAGGGCTTGTCCAAGCCTGTAATGGGATTGCTTTACGTGCTTGCTGTATGGAAATAGTCACAATCAATTCTGAGAATCATATGGAGCCCTTTAACACTCGTGCAGTAGCTAACTACGTGTAGTTCAGTCGTCCTTGAGTAGCTAACTTCCCGTCAAGTGATCAACAACTTCCCCGCGTCTCTATGGAACCGGAAGTTCCACAACCCTTTTCACAAAAACCCTGTATTTTTTCTTATTCTGAGGCAGAAGAAACCAGCCCACACCCTTCCACCCTCTATTTTAAGTTCCACTTTAATATTATCCTACCAAGTATGCCTAGCAGTTTCAGTATCTTGCCTTCGGCTTTCCAACCAAAATCCTGTACTCATTTTCCTTCTCCATCATACATGCCGCATGCCCTAACCATCCCAACCTACAAATAAACAAGACTGTTCTAAAATAAATAAATTTATAATGTTACTGCATGTGCTAGCTACCGTCACAGAGGGGCTTCGACCATTGCCAAGTACTGATTTCCACTGAGTTCTTGTGTAGGCGTCATGTTGCACGGTGTTCTTTCTTTATTTCTGTCTTTCCCTTCATCTGGATGTGTTTCGATTGTCAAGTTTATTGTTAGTCCCTTCAAGATGTAAGGTGGAAATGCTGTAAATTGTCGGTATATCAGAGGACGTCTCTATGGACTGAAGGAGGAAGGCAAAGAAAGAATCGACCAGCGCAGGTAGCTGGAACGATGTATTCCCTAGCAGTACACAAACACGTCTAACACATTGCACTCGCCTTGATACCGCTACCAAAATAACAACAGACTGATTCTTAGGTTATTTATCGAAGACCCCATAACCGCCAAGATTATATAGCGTCGAAGGATGCAGAAAGATGGTTAACCCTTTAAAGACGAAACGTATCTGTTTTATATAAGGACTCAGTGAGTACCGCGCTGTAAACCTTCTCCAATTCGGTTATAAAAACCAGTCTCTTAATGTTTTATAAGGCAAAAGTTGCTGTTTGTTCTGAGATCCGTACAAAACACATAAACGCAATGTGGGCACCACGTAGAATTTTTTAATGTTAAACCCGGTGGTACGTAAAGTTACCGCTAGGCTTTAAAAGGTTACAGACGAAGCGTATCTGCTTTATATAAGGACTCAGTGCGTACCGCGCTGTAAACACTCTCCACTTCGGTTATACAAAACAGTCTCTTAATGTTTTATAAGGCAAAAGTTGCTGTTTGTTCTGAGATCCGTACAAAACACATAAACGCAATGTGGGCACCACGTAGAATTTTTTAATGTTAAACCTGGCGGTACGTAAAGTTACCGCTAGGCTTTAAAAGGTTAATGCTGTATGTACGCCATATAGTTTCATGTAAGAGCCACATCTGCAGTTGCATACGTAACCATTCTAATTCGGCCATTTCATGTGCGTTCCGAATACAGTACCTTAGGCGAATGCGGCCGTAACTTTCGATTTTCTTTCCTATAGATATCGTTGTTTAGAGCTGGGCGTATTTGGGTCCGCTTTAGGAAGGAGCCGTAAAAGAAGTCCCACTTGCAGCAGCTGGTTCAGTACTTTGCCAGGTAACAGCACGATGCACTGTCTACCGCTAGCACTTTGTATTCGGAAGGTCTTGGCTTCATATCGCGGTCCTGTTGCCATAATATATTTTAAACTTTTCCATTCCACGATTTTTTTTAGAAAAATGTACTCAATTTTTGTACCTACAAAATACAGATTGTTAGTTACGTATGAGTGTTAAACACGTAGCTGCGACATGTTTCGGTGCAAGCGTGCCACCTTCAGGCAGCGCAATATGCCACGTGTAAAACCAACTGCCAGTGACACGCTGTTGCTTGCAACGTTCCACAGACTGCAGTAGGCTCCGTTGTTGATTTCATTTATGTACAAAAGCGCCGATCCCAGTGGCCGCGCGGTCTAAGGCGTAGGTCTGCGGCCGAGTGCTTGCTGGGATCGTGGGTTCGAATCCCACCGGGGGCATGGATTTTTTTGTCTCTTGTACAGTGTTTGTGTTGTCAGGTAGAGGTCTCTGCGACGGGCCGATCCCTCGTCCAGAGGAGTCCTACCGAATCTGGTGTGTGTCTGAGTGTGATCAAGTGAAAATAAACAACCTCGACACCTGTTGTGAACAGGTAGGTAGAAAAGGACGATGAGACGAATAAAATGTATAAATGTTACTTTTTTTAAAAATATATGGTTGATATAACCAGTCACAGTAATGGCGATTAGTTAGTACAATAAAGTGGATGCATTTACGTATGCATCTCGCGTTATTAGACCTCAAATCAAATAGGGGAATTGTACTTCAAACAGCCTCCTTCCACGTCCCTTTCAGTCCATGATTCACTGAAAATGCTACAACTCGATAGAGTCTACACTGCGCTACTGAATGCTTAGTGCATTAAGCCGACAATCTATAACATGTTAGGACTTTCAACAGGATGGTGTCACCTGCAAGCGTGTGTTCTTAATAATAATTTATGCAGCTTACTGACATTACTCCAGGGATGCGGTGGCGCAGTTGATTGAGGCACTGCGCTGTAAAGCGGAAGGTTGCGGGTTCGATTCCCGATTATGTCAGTAGAATTTTTTATTAACATAATCCTTCCGGCCGGATAGTAGGTAACGTAAAGGTTTTTAAAATATTAATGTACGTGGTATATATACTAACCACTAGGCTGCACATTTTAACCCGTTAAAGACTAGCGGTAACTTTACATAAGACCAGGTTTAACATTAAAAAATTCTACGTGGTGCCCACATTGCGTTTATGTGTTTTGTACGGATCTCAGAACAAACAGCAACTTTTGCCTTTTAAAACATTAAGAGACTGGTTTTTATAACCGAAGTGGAGAGTGTTTACAGCGCGGTACGCACTGAGTCCTTATGTAAAAGAGATACGCTTCGTCTTTAAAAGGGTTAATGTTCGATCACTATGGTAATGTAACCTTACACACCAACTGCATATAAAGGTGATGTTAGGTGACAGTCGACAGCCGCACGCTCAGTTTGCTACCAGGTAGTTTAAGGCAGGATGTTGGGTTCCTGGGATTCCCCTTTTACACATTTTGATCCATTTTTAGGTATGTTGGAAAAATTGCGAAAACCGACTGTAACCTGCGTCATGTCTGTCCGTCCGTCCGTCCGTCTGTCTGTCCACCCGCATGGGACCACTCGGTTTTGACTGGACGGATTTCTGTGACATTTGATGCTTGAGTATTTTTCGAAAATCTTTCTGAGAAAATTCCAGTTTCGTCAAAATCTGACAAGAATAACGGCTACTTTACATGAAAACCTATGTACATTTATTGTAGTATCTCGCAGAATTCTTCTTAGAATGAGAAATTTTTGCAGAAAGTTGCAGACGAAATCAAAACACACATTTTATGTTCAGTAACTATTTTTCGAAAACTGCGCCGTTTATGAGATAATGTGGAAAAATATAGTACAGTCAGACAGCCCACAGATGGCAATATAATACGGCGCATGCGCTTTGCATGCTGCGTAACTAAGGCTACAGACACACACTCAGAATATGTAATACTTATTGCTTTTACACGGCAAAAATGGTTACGCTAACGCGCCTCAGTGTCAACGGTTATACGCACAGTGCCTGTCTTGTATCTTCTTGTGGCACTTATGAAAACAGAAAAGTACAGTGTTCAGAAATGTGGGCGATACTTAAAAACCGGAACATGGAAGATAAATTTGCAAATCTACGGCGGCAGTTTAGGTGTATCACTACGTCACAGATGTGAGCTGCGATAGCTCAGTCGGTATAGCGACTCGCTACGGGCTGGACGGTCCGGGGATCGAATCCCGGTGGGGGCGAGATTTTCCGCAGCCGTTCAGACCGGCCCTGGGGCCCACCCAGCCTCCTGTAAAATGGGTACCGGGCCCTTCCCGGGGGTAAAGCGGCCGGGGCGTGGGGCTAGCCACCCCTCCCCCTCCTCGTGCCGAGACTCACGAACGGGTAGAGCTATACCTCTACTCCCCCTCTTGGGCCCTCGGGGCCTGTTATAGGGTGACCTTTACCTTTACTACGTCACAGATTGGACTTACGCCGAAATACAAGCGTCACTAAAATCGATCTGTACATAAAAAATAAAATATTTAAACTCCTCTTTGTACTACAAAATTTGTTGGGTTGTCCCACGCTAAATACGGATACTGTTTTATAGGAACTGAGGACACGCAGCAAACACCACACATTCACACCACACAACACCATACAACACCACACATTCACACTTATTTGCCGCGACACATTCAAAAGAGCTGGACTTACATCAATCTCTTTGCGATGTTATTTAGTTTAATGGCGTGGGACGTTCGTGTGACATTTGTTGCCACTCACTAGCAAGACATTCTGTTCTGTAAGGCGCCGATGGTGCACAAGCACTTGAAATCGTGGGCTTTCTGGAATATTTTCCATTTTATGTACCCCAATATAGCGTATTGTATTTAAATATATGCGATAAAAAGTCAAAACAGTCTTATTGGCTCGAAAAAGGAATTCCATATACTGATAAAAATTTCCATTATTTGGGTAATAAAATCGAGAATGAGATGGGCGAAGCATGTAGCACGTATGGGGAAAGAGCGCTGCATACAGGATTTTGGTGGGGAGGCCTGAGGGAAGGCGACCACTTTGGAGACCCAGGCGTAGATGGGAGGCCAATATTAAAATGGGTCTTCAAGGAGTGGGATGGGGCATGGACTGGATTGAGCTGGCTCAGGGTAGGGACAGGTGGCGGGCTGTTGTGAATGTGGTAATGAACCTCCGGGTTCCATAAAATGCGGGGAATTTCTTGACTAGCTGGGAAACTGTTAGCTTCTCAAGAAGGTCTCTGCTTCCTGTAGTTAGTTAGTTAGTTAGTTAGTTAGTTAGTTAGTTAGTTAGTTAGTTAGTTAGTTAGTTAGTTAGGCAGGCAGGCAGGCAGGCAGGCAGGCAGGCAGGAGATATAAATCTCCACGCAGAGGATTTGCCACACGTATACTTTTTGCCATCTACCTGTGTTACTTAATATAATATGAGATTGTCACTGCAGTATGTTTCAGCTATTGACAGTAGCCATTCTCAGGAAGTGTCATTTCACAAAGCAGGTATAAGGTGTTAAACACACCGCCGTCATTGGTAAAAGGTGAGCGGTTTGAACACCTTATACTTCCGTTGTGAAATGACACTCCCGTAGGATCGCCACACTCAGCGGCCGAAACATGTCGCAGTAACAGCCTTGTATACGCTAAGTAGCGCAGTTAGTTGTAATAAATCCCCTATTTAAATGGAACTCGACAAGTTAAGCTTTTTCCTTTCCTCTTAAAGGACCCAGAGTTCGACCTTAACATGAGCCAGTTTATTCCAATTTGAAGCTCAACGCCCATTTTGTTAAGAACAATTTGAAAATCGCCATTAAAAACATGGGCAAATTTTATTAAATTTGCTACTGTCCTGAAATGTCCAGCCCAAAATTTGTAAAACACCTTTAAACATGCTATATGTATCCCTCCCCATACACATTACATTATCACCCTAACAATTTTAATGAAGATTACAAATTAACTCCTCAGAAAACAAAGCTTTTTAAATGATATTTTAAAAGTCGATTTTTAGAAAAATACAATGCACGTCTATTGCTGATATCAGTCGAAAAATGACGTACCTGAAGATTTCATTGCTTCTTGCAAGAACGAAATATTTCCCTCTAACAGATTCCGCGCAAGAAACATCGTCTCACATATTGTTCAATGTAGCAGTATAGCAGGATTACATCCACAAAGTCCCCGTCATTTTGCATGAGAACCTTCAGCGCGAGTCTCACAATCCTGACGGCCCTCCTACCTCAGTCACATGATCATATTAACCCTTTAAAGACGACGCGTGTGTCTTTTATATAAGGACTCAGTGCGTACCGCACTGTAAACACTCTCCACTTCGGTTATAAAAACCAGTCTCTTAATGTTTTATAAGGCAAAAGTTGCTGTTTGTTCTGAGATCCGTACAAAACACATAAACGCAATGTGGCTACCATATAGAATTTTTTAATGTTAAACCTGGTGGTACGTAAAGTTACCGCTAGGCTTTAAAAGGTTAAAGACGAAGCGTGTCTGTTTTATATAAGGACTCAGTGCGTACCGCGCTGTAAACACTTTCCACTTCGGTTATAAAAACCAATCTCTTGATGTTTTATAAGGCAAAAGTTGCTGTTTGTTCTGAGATCCGTACAAAACACATAAACGCAATGTGGGCACCACGTAGAATTTTTTAATGTTAAACCTGGTGGTACGTAAAGTTACCGCTGGGCTTTAAAAGGTTAATACGTAAGCAGGCGCATGCTGGCACCTCCACAGCTCTGACTGCAGAAACACACTGATCTACACGCACACGACTTCGCGCACTCTGTTTACTTGTGACATCAGCCTAGTCTCGCTACCTTTGTATGCGCCTGAAGCTGGAGACTTTATGGGATTAATCCTGCTATACACGGAGTTACTACTGTCCTACGAGAGATGAAAAGGTCCGTGTGTGTGAGTGAGTGAGTGAGTGAGTGAGTGAAACCGAATATAGATATTTCCCTCTCTTAAATCCCGTCTCACGTTCCAGTAATTGTGATGGCAAAGCCATTGCATTCGATAGTCCAGTATGAACAGAGACAGGATGGGTTACAGAGCTCTGCTTTCGACTAAAAACCCCTGGAGTTCTCCTCCACCACCGCACACATATCGTGCGAAGCTGCGCCCTGAATTTTAACAAGTGCCAAAATGTTAGCTCGCCTCTCTCTTCAATTACATCCCCACGAAGCAATCAAGATAAAAGGCAGGCCAGTGGCGGACCGTCTTCAGTATAAGACGTTGCGGCGACGCCCGTCGTAATGAATCACCAACGACGTCACTCGTACGGGTATTCATTGAATATCATTAAGTCTGTACGTCAGATCGAACAAGAACGTCTGCTAAGTCCGTGAGTCACGTACTAGCTTTGAAATGTTTGGACGTGTGTAGCGGAACAAGAAAGAAAGGTGAACTGTGTCTAAGAAACACGTATTACAGTCAGTCATGGCTGCGTGCAGTTCAGTTGGCACGCCGTAGGCACAGTGGATACACAGTGTCCTTATTAGTTGCTTGTATTTTTCAACTGGTACAGCTCAGTTCCCACTATATAAGGGAACCAAAAATCGTTGCTGTCTGAAACTCAGTATATCTGATACCTGATAGTTATACAACATGCAAGTAGTGACAGTTCCTTCTGTATCGGCCAGGCAGCACGCCTTAATACTTACAGAACGTATCCTTCCGTCACTGTGCGCTGTTTCGGTGCAGCGGGTCTGCGTCAAGCCTATCACATGTAATCTTATGTTTTAATATTATCACTATTTGTGAAATATTATACACAAAAATCCTTTCTTTCTTTCTTTCTTCCTTTCTTTCTTTCTTTCTTTCTTTCTTCCTCCCTTCCTTTCTTTCTGTCTTTCTTTCTTCCTTTCTTTCTTTCTTTCTTTCTTTCTTTTTCTTTCTTTCTTTCTTCCTCCCTTCCTTTCGCTCTTTCTTTCTTCCTTTCTTTCTTTCTTTCTTTTTCTTTCTTTCTTTCTTTCTTTCTTTCTTTCTTTCTTTCTTCCTTTCTTTCTTTCTTTCTTTCTTCCTCCCTTCCGTCCTTTCTTTCTTTCTTCCTTTCTTTCTTTCTTTCTTTCTTTCTTTCTTTCTTTCTTTCTTTCTTCCTCCCTTCCTTTCTTTCTGTCTTTCTTTCTTCCTTTCTTTCTTTCTTTCTTTCTTTCTTTTTCTTTCTTTCTTTCTTTCTTCCTCCCTTCCTTTCGCTCTTTCTTTCTTCCTTTCTTTCTTTCTTTTTCTTTCTTTCTTTCTTTCTTTTCTTTCTTTCTTTCTTTCTTTCTTTCTTTCTTTCTTCCTTCCTTTCTTTCTTTCTTTCTTTCTTTCTTTCTTCCTCCCTTCCTTCCTTTCTTTCTTTCTTCCTTCCTTTCTTTCTTTCTTTCTTTCTTTCTTTCTTTCTTTCTTTCTTTCTTTCTTTCTTTCTTTCTTTCTTTCTTTCTTTCTTTGCCTCACCACTGTGTACCCACTAACTGTAGATTTGGAGGGTTTTTATTTTCACTTGATCACACTCAGACACACACCACAGTGGATAGGACTCCTCTGGACGAGGAATCGGCCCGTCGCAGAGACCTCTACCTGACAACACAAACACTGTACAAGAGACAAAAAAATCCATGTCCCCGGTGGGATTCGAACCCACGATCCCAGCAAGCGCTCTGCCGTAGACCTACGCCTTAGACCGCGCGGCCACTGGGTTCCGAAAATTTTTTTTTCTTTCTGAATTTTTAACTGTCTCCACCACCTCACCCGAATACCATTGAACATGTCGAACTCACAGAGTTCAGTGCTTACGCCTGCCCTAACCAAACAGGCAGATCAACACAGATTGTCACACGCCTCTCGTTGCCTTTTTACGTTTGTTTTTAAAGAACTGCTGTTACATAAATGTGTAAGGCGCGTTATCACAAACTGGGGTTCCTTTCTCTAAGTTACGTCAGTATATGTCCCACCACAGCAGTTCGAACAGTTATGACTCTACTCACGGTGGCAAGAAATTAACCCTTTAAAGACGAAGCGTATCTGTTTTATATAAGGACGCAGTGCGTACCGCGCTGTAAACACTCTCCACTTCGGTTATAAAAACCAGTCTCTTAATGTTTTATAAGGCAAAAGTTGCTGTTTGTTCTGAGATCCGTACAAAACACATGAACGCAATGTGGGCACCACGTAGAATTTTTTAATGTTAAACCTGGTGGTACGTAAAGTTACCGCTAGGCTTTAAAAGGTTAACAGTGACAGTTTTGACAACTTCATGTGGACAGCAAACTTCATGATAATATCTTCAGTTGGGCGCATGTTATTTGAGGGAAACATTTACATAAATGTGAAGACATACTTCTCAGTACATGGTCATCATGAATTCCATATATACAAGATAAAGTATGATGTGAAACGTGAAGCAAAGTAAGTGCACTGCTAATATGTGGAAAAACGTGTACATTGTTCTAAAGAAAATGACCTTCAATCTCGTGGAGATCAGTATGAGTTTCATTTCTGTGGCGGTCAGCGTCTTCGGTTTAATGTGTCAGAAAATTATGTAATGAAGGCTCATAGGGGGTATGCAATGTTGACATTCAGCACAACCAGGACGGCAGAGTTTTCAGCTATAGGTGCCGGTCACGCTTTACCTCCGAGGGAATGCCTTAGTACTCATTTCTGTTAGAGGTTGAGTGGAACCCAGGACTACTGAATGCGGACAGAAGGATTGGGTCACTTAAAAATTACCAAGGAAACTACGGGAACTCGAACCCGGAACCTCCCATCTTGTAGCGCAGTGCCTCAACAAACTGCACCGCTTTCTTCCACCGAATTCTGTAAACACTAAATCCTAGTTGGATCGCAGTTTTGGGTAAGCAAAACTGCCGAACTGCGACAAGTCGAATTTATTTACAGTCCGTACAAAAAATTCGCTTCCGAAGTCTTTGTCCTCCTGGTGAGTTTCTTTGCAATAATCTAATTGCTTCCTTGAACTGGGTAAATTAACGATGAATCGATTTAGCGTCTCGATATTCTGCTGCGTACGTAAGTAGAGGATGCGTCAGGCTGCTACAGTGGACTCGAACTGCCACTCGACTCGCACGTAGTAACTGGCACGCAGCTTTCTTGTCACTGGCGACAGTCGAGTACATTTGATCCTGCACATGCGCAGAATGCTAAAAATAAAAATTTCAGAACGCGTCACAAAACCCCCAACAACACAATCTCCAAAATAAATTAGATATTCAACATTTAACCCATGGAATTTCTTTATGATGATTCTATAGAGAAAGTCTGTCAAATTAATACACTGAAACAGTATCTTCTATTGGTCATAGCGTACTTATACATTTCTTGAATTTTCATCAGCAGAAGAGCTACTTGCGTGTTTTGCTTAATAGTTCTGTAATTTTATTAAGAGTCCTTGAATAAAATATCGTAAGACGGTCATAAGCAATTTCCTCACCTGTTAAGTATACCTGCATGATTTTCGTAACACATTTAAAATTCAATTTTCCAACTCACTGGTTACACGAATGGTAAACTCATGGTAAAAAAATTAAATCAGTGTCTTACAAACACAAGTAAATTCTAGTTGTTATATCGAGCTACATGTTTCGACCTACTTCAGATCATCCTCAGGTTTACATTTGGTCTTTAAAACATAGTGAGGAAGAATGTTTTAAAACCAATTGTTAACTTGACGATGACCTAAAATAGGTCGAAACATGTAGCTCTATGTAACAAAGAGAATTTAGTTGTGTTTCGATGGATATTTACTTAATTCTTTTACTATTAACAACACACCGCGATGACGTTCGTTAATATTGTGAAACACATATTATAAAGGGTCGCTTTAAAATTGACTGGTACAGAGTACTGCATTTCCAATTGCATCTGGACGTTGTATGTTCTAGTGGAAGGACGTACACTGAACATGCGCCAATGCACATATCAGACTATACAGCTGGTGGCAAAAAATAGCAGAATTTGCCTATCTCTGACATTTTGTACAAGATAGCAGTAATCTGAAGAAAAACGTAGAAACAGCGTAAATTACATGTCTTAACATTTGTCGTCGAAAATGTTGCATCAAAAAAAAATAAACCAAAACATCAGATCAAAAGAGCTTTGAACTATATTTGTAACGCCTGGACATTTACAAATGGAAACCGAAAATTTGGAATCAATAAATGACGTTTTTGCGACCTCTAATGGACATAAAAGACTGGATCATCAATAAAAAGCAAACACCAAGAAACAGTTAATATTTCAAATATTATCTGTTGAGCTGAAGGTTAGAGGATGAAGTGGTCACAACACAAATGCAGAGTGAAGACAAAGAGAATAAAGGATTGGTATTGAAATGTAAACCGCTCGGACTAAAAAGGCCTGAGAATTCGGAGAGTGGATGCAGGGTCAAATGCGCATACTGAGTGACTACTGACGACGGATAATAGGCTCTACCCCCTTTACGTATCTATATTCGTGAAAGTGGGAAGTTTCCCCACTGTTTGCCACCATTCGGCTACACCCCTCAGCAACAGCAAAAGAGTTTGGGACAGGCGATAAAGCATAGATGTAATAAATTCGTTATTTTTTGTAAAGTATTTTACATTTTTATTGTTTGAGACTGTATTAGGGTATACAGAACTATAATTTTACCTGTTGTGTTGTATGGCTGTGGAACTTGGTGTCTCACACAAAGAGAGGAGGAACAAAGACTGAGGGTGTTCGAGAATAGGGTGCTGAGGAGGATATTTGGGCCTAAGAGGGACGAGGCGACAGGGGAGTGGAGAAGACTACATAACGAGGAACTTAATGACCTGTACTCATCACCAAATATTATTCGGGTAATCAAATCGAGAAGAATGAGATGGGGAGGGCATATAGCACGTATGGGGAAAAGCGTTGCATACAGGATTTTGGTGGGGAGACCTGAGGTAAGGCGACAACTTGGGACACCCAGGCGTAGATGGGAGGATAATATTAAAATGGATCTTCAAGAAGTTGGATGGGGCATGGACTGGATTGAGCTGGCTCAGGATAGGGACAGGTGGCGGGCTGTTGTGGATGCGGTAATGAAGCTCCGGGTTCCATAAAATGCGGGGAATTTCTTGACTAGCTGAGAAACTGTTAGCTTTTCAAGAAGGTCTCTGCTCCATGTATTTAGTTAGTTAGTTAATCAGTCAGTCAATCAGTTAGATAGTTAGTTAATCAGTCAGTCAGTCAGTTAGTTAGTTAGTCAGTTAGTGTGTGCGCATCACTTGCACCAGTCTGTCATGCCCAAGTACCAAATGTGCAAATGCGGAATCGTTTAAATAAGGCATCTATCCCACTAGAGAACTGCTAAACTGAAAACTGGCTTGAATTCATTCTGAAGACATACACGCACATGTTTTAATCAACAATTGACCATTTTCATTTTATATTTTCATCTCAATATATTTTTGTATTTGTATATGTATAAGTAGGCCGATTCCAGTGGCCGCGCCGTCTAAGATGTGGGCCTACGGCCGTTCGCTTGCTGGGATTGCGGGTTCGAATCCCCCCGGAGACATGGATATGTCTCCTGTGAGTGTTGTATGTGAGCAGGTAGATGTCTGCGACGGGCTGATCACTTGTCCAGAGGAGTCCTGCCGAGTGTGGTGTGTCTGAGTGTGATTCCCGATAATGAAGAGGCGCTGGCACCCTGGTGGATTTTGCACCATGGGGATATGTATATGTAGTTTGTTGCTATATGCATTATTTTATCCTTGTGCGCTTCTCTTTTTCAGTTACTTAAGTTCCTTGGTATTGGCCGAATTGTCTGGAAATATATAGGATGTAATTATAGACAATTAGGGATTTCTCCCTACATGCATTTTATTTTCTTGGTTTTAGTTTCCGTGATTTACTTAGTCTTTCATTTTCCAAACAACTGTCACAATATTGTCATTAATTTCGAATGCCAGTATTTCCGTAGCAGTTGCTTCAGCTGTATGAGTCATTAGTTTTACGCGTTGAAGGTCGTTAAACTTCTGCTCCATTGTTATTATTCTGGTCAAAAGAACGAATTTTGCTGTATGCTGGTCTGCAGGCAAGAAATGGCTTAAAGGTAATTAAAATGTGTCATGTGGTATAAATAGTGTAGATGACAAGGGAATCAAGTTGGTTGTGCAAATTCAGTAAGCAGGTGGAAAGTACTGATGTAAAAATAAATGAAACATACGTGGCCAGGAAACTTTCCGGTAGCTGTAACTACATGGTCAGGAAAGTTTCCGGTAGCTGTAACTACATGGTCAGGAAGTTTCCGGTAGCTGTAACTACATGACCAGGAAAGTTTCCGGTAGCTGTAACTACATGACCAGGAAAGTTTCCGGTACCTGTAACTACATGACCAGGGAAGTTTCCGGTAGCTGTAACTACATGACCAGGAAAGTTTCCGGTAGCTGCAACTACATGACCAGGAAAGTTTCCGGTAGCTGTAACTACATGACCAGGAAAGTTTCCGATAGCTGTAACTACATGACCAGGAAAGTTTCCGGTAGGTGTAACTACATGACCAGGAAAGTTTCCGGTAGGTGTAACTACATGACCAGGAAAGTTTCCGGTAGCTGTAACTACAGGGTCAGGAAAGTTTCCGGTAGCTGTAACTACATGGTCAGGAAAGTTTCCGGTAGCTGTAACTACATGGTCAGGAACCTTTCCGGTAGCTGTGAGAAGGTATAGAAGAAATGTCTAGCAGTCGTATAGGGAGAATTTATATTTACTGCCTTCTTGGTGGTAGGGGGAAGAAATGAGACGGTAGTGAACCCCGATCCATCTTCTCAAGGGTGATAGACGGAAAGTGGGGGTGTGATGGGGGGGGTGATTGGTTTCAGGCCCATGAATTCTTGCCTTCTGTACCTATGTACACATACTGCCTGTTCACCCCACCGGTCTTCAATAAAGCCAAGTCACAAGTTGAAGGCACTTGCTCTACTCTCGCTGTTCCTGTCCGTAGCGCAGCCTTGAGGCTTATTGTGCACCCCTGTGATGAAGATGATCAGTTTTTTCGTTTTTCCGTATAATGGAGCACCGGTAGAATGAAATTAACAGCGGAAAACCGACCTACTCGGGGAAAAACCTGTCCCAAGGCCACTTTGTCCACCACAAATCCCACATGGACATCGAACCGGGGCCTCCGCGGTGACAGGCCGGCGACTAACCGCCTGAGCTATGGCACGGTCCAGCACGACGACTTCTTAGTGCACGGTCGCTGTTTCTGAGTTACAGTACGCCAGAGGGCGTGCAGCAGGTCTCTGGCATTTAATTAACTAACTAACTAACTCCATGGAGCAGAGGCCTTCTTGAGAAGCTAACAGTTTCTCAGATAGTCAAGAAATTCTCCGCATTTTATGGAACCCGGAGGTTCATCACCGCATTCACAACAGCCCGCCACCTGTCCCTATCCTGAGGCAGCTCAATCCAGTCCATGCCCCATCCCACTTCTTGAAGATCCATTTTAATATTATCCTCCCATCTACGCCTGGGTCTCCCAAGTGGTCGTCTTCCCTCAGGTCTCCCCATCAAAATCCTCTGGTATCTAGAACGTTGTTTAATAAAGGGGAAAAATAATTTAAATATTAATATTAATAAAATATTAATTAATAACAAAATAATTTAACAAAGAATGGATTTTATATATTTGGGAAGCCATATTTCGCCGTTTGAACACCAAAAAGCTATTGAGAGGAATTTGATGCGGTATAATAATTTAAATGGAGTTTTGAGAAGAAATTTCGGGAACAGGTGAGGAAAGACCTTCAACTTAGATTCCACAATGTAACAGCAAAACCGGCCCCTCTTTATGGCAGTGAATGCTGGACGCTACGTCAGAAAGACAGAAACAGAATCAACAGTTCGCAAGTGGAATTCATACGCTCACTAACAGCAGTAACTTTACGGGACGGAATTAAAAGTGAAGACTTGGGAAATCGTTGGCCAGTACATGAGGTGGCTGAGGAAGTTCAAAATTACCAATCTACATGGACGCAACGTATTCTGAGAACGCCAGCTAACCGTCTGCCCCGAAAACTGCTGAAGTACAAACCTCACGGTCGCAGAGACTTGGGGAGACCACATAGCCGATGGACAGATCAGTTCCTGTAGTCGCAGAACGGGCAACGTACCCACACTGCCAGTGGGAAGAAGAAGGAGGAGGAGGAGGAGAAGAAGAAGAAGAAGAAGACGAAGGAGAATGAGAAGGAGGAGGAGGAGAAGGAGAAGGAGAAGAAGAAGGAGGAGAAGAAGAAGGAGAAGGAGGAGAAGAATGAGAATGAGGAGAAGGAGAATGAGGAGGAGAAGGAGGAGGAGAATGAGAAGGAGGAGAATGAGAAGGAGGAGAAGAAGGAGGAGAATGAGAAGGAGAAGAAAGAGGAGGAAGAGGAGGAGGAGGAGGAGGAGGAGGAGGAGGAGGAGAAGAAGAAGAAGAAGAAAAGGGGGAGAAGGAGGAGATGAAGAAGGAGGAGGAGGAGGAGAATGAGAAGAAGGAGAAGGAGGAGGACGAAGAGGAGAAGGAGGAGGAGAAGGAGAAGAAGAAGGAGGAGGAGGAAAAGTAATTTCAGTGGACACAGTTTGTAGAAACATCGCCATGCAACTTGGCTCACGCAGTAAACTTCGTAACGCGCAACGTACAGGCGTGATGGACCCGCCTAAGATGAAACTGCCACATTAGGATGGGCCTATGGAGGTAACTGGCTAGTTTCACGGTCCGACAGTTTTACGCGTTACGACGACTCTCCGTTATGTACTGAAAACGAAGCTGTGGAAAAGAGACAAATACGCCTGCCGTACGTTCTTCTGTCACCTCGGCCAAGGTGTAGGCACCCAATACCGACTGAACTGTCGCGTCTCTTTACAAAGTACTTACTTCAATAATTTCCAACATGGCGAGAGAATGAACTTAGAAATTACGCCCGGAATTATGCAATCTGTACGATTGTTAGTGGCTAAGGCACAGAAATGGACAAGTGTATTAAGTAACCCTTAATTAACAGACCCTGTTAGCCCCACCATATTGTGGTAAGTTCTTATAGCAAGTTTCGTCGTTTCGCAGTCCTTCCCCCTTCTACCTACCTGTTCACAGTAGGTGTCGAGGTTGTTTATTTTCACTTGATCACACTCAGACACACACCACAGTTGGTAGGACTTCTCTGGACGAGGGATCGGCCTGTCGCAGAGACCTCTTGTAGCAAGTAACCACCCCTATATAGTGCCGAGGCTAAAAGAAAGGGTACAGGAATACTTGTAATGTTATAGGGTGAAATGTACCTTACTATCAGGTTGTAAGGATCAGATGTTATTAGTTTAGTTTCTTGCCTCTTCACGACGTAGCGACAGTATAGGAGAAGTAAACTGCGCAGTAAATAAACGTGTTTAGGCCAGTCAGCTTACAGAAACACATAAATTTTTTTAAGCGGTGAAGGGCCCCGCAGCAGACGCTACGGACGCACCGCAGCCTTGAGGCTTCTTGTGCAACCCTATGATGAAGATGAAGATGATGATTATTTTTTACCCTTTACCTAGTAATGGAGCACCGGTGGAATGAAATTGACAGGGGAAAACCGAAATACTCGGGGAAAAACCCGTCCCAGCTCCACTTTGTCCACCACAAATCCCGCATGGACTGACCCGGGATCGAACCCGGGCCTCCGCGGTGGGAGGCCGGCGGCTAACCGCCTGAGCCATGGCATGGCTACGGAAACAGATAAATTACACACACGGTTAATATCACAAGCAGCACTTCAAGATTAACACGCGGAGACGTGACTCATCATGCCACAGATGACGCTGAAGTTCCACGCTACGCTATCAACTTCAGCCCTTTGGTTGCCTCCGCCGTTTAGGCCAAAATATCTTCCTCAGCACCCTGTTCTCAAAGGCGCTCAGCCTATGTGTTTTCCTCAACACGAGAGACCAAGTTCCACACTCATTTGAAACAAAAGTCAAAATTAGATTTCCGTACATTTTAATTTTTATAGTACTAGGTAACAATCGTTTCGTTTCGTTTCGTAGTCCTTCCCTCTTCTACCTACTTGTTCACAGCAGGTGTCGAGGTTCTTTATTTTCACTTGGTCACACTCAGACACACACACCACATTCGGTAGGGCTCCTCTGGATGAGGGATCGACCCGTCGCAGAGACCTCTACCTGACAACACAAACACTGTATAAGACAAACATCCATTCCCCCGCGCGGGACTCGAACCCACGATCCCAACAAGCGCTCGGCACCAAATGGTGCAAACATTTTACTGTGGTCCTATTTCTTCTTAAACGTAATTAAGAAATGAAGAGCCAACTGCTTTGCTTTTCAAAAAGAAATTCAGCGGCAGCACTGACCGGGCACTAACTAACCACACCGCCACACTCACAGGTCGACCAATGACAAACTATAACCAAATTTGCCCAAAAACTATTTTCTAGAGTAGTGTAGACGTGCTTTTGATACTGAACTTTCACGAAAAGAACATTATATTTCTTTCAAAAATTCCAAGACAAAATACCGTTCTTCCTCAGCCCAACGCTGTCCATAACTTCAGGATGTCAGCAGCAGCAAGGTAGCAGCCAGTGCTGTCACTTGCCTTCTTCCGCGTTTTCCCTCTGCCATTTGGTGTGTGTCCACACACTAACATGGGAATCTGTGTACCATTCATTCTTGTGAAATCTTAAGTCCAATAACCCCTGTGCTACGTGACATTTAATCACGTTTTCTGACTCCGAAACAGAAAAGTTTTTCCCCAATAACCGCATGTTAAAACAGCGTACAGCTTTGCAATAAAAAAATCATATTTGAAACAACGATATTTCCAAACTATGTTGCAGAACCATTTAATCAAAATAAGGAGGCCTATCTCCAGCAAATTGTTCAGCTTATTGTAACCGTCATCGGTGCAACAAGCCGGAAGGTCGCGGGTTCGATTCCAGATGGTGACATCGGAATTTTTCATTGTCATAATCCTTCCGGCCGCACTATGGCCCTGGGGTCGACTCAGCCTCTAACAGAAATGAGTACCAGGAATATTTCATGGGGGTAAAGCCGGCCGGTGCGTACGGCTGACAACCTTACCACCTTCATGTGCCGATTGTCTTGAAATCTGGGATCCTTAACCTCCTGGAAACCTCAGGGCCTGTCCAGGCCTGTAATGGGATAGCTTTAGCTTTTTACTGTAACCGTCATAGCTAACAATCTTCAGCAAAACGGAGAGACTCACAGCTGTGAGCTGCTACAGGTAGTCCGCGCCATTTCTTAAACGTTGCGCCCAGCTCTTTGAAGTACAAACATACTGATGTACAGTGGCGAAAAATAGGAGAAGTACACTGAATATGTTATGCTAATTATTATTATTATTATTATTATTATTATTATTATTATGTTGTTGTTGTTGTTGTTGTTGTTGTTGTTGTTGTTGTTGTTGTACATGTACCGCATGCTGTAACCATACAGTAGCTGTAACATTATATAGGGGCGTAGACTGTAAACACCCTGTATAAAACTGGTAACAAAAAATAATTCAATTCAGTGGGTATTTATTAACGTGCAGGTTTGACGGCACAAGTGCCAATTACAAAGCCAGCACAAAGACACAAATACAATATAAAAACATTATAAATACACAAAAACAAAACACTAAACGGACAAAACAAAAACAATATTGCAGGAAAAAGAAATATAGAAGTACTGGGACTGTTAACAGAAACAGGGGGCGTCCGGTATGTTACACTGGGCGTCTGTCTGCGCCTGTGTAGCACATGTGGTGTAGACCCGTGTAGCTTTTGAATCCAAATTATAAATTAATTTCCCGATTAACATATGCAATCTACAAATCCAACCCATCTCGCCCTCCATTACCTTATTACCCTAAGGCAATGGAATGTACTTCCATACAAATACGTGAGAGACAAGTAGCGTCTCTCAGTTAAATGAAACTTGGAAACTGTCGAAATAAATTCGAATCAGAAATTTAGAAGTAAGTTGGATCAAAAGGGAAAAAAGTACATACAGGGTGCATAAGCAAATATAAACAGAGAGGGGGTCGAGAAAATTAACCATAAAGGAAGTTTACAGAAAATCAATAGCAGAATCTTTGCTACAGAGGGGGCCGATATTTCCAATACTTGGAAGTACGCACACTGAAGTGCCTTCCTCAAACCTTTGCCTCTAAGATCAAAGGTAGTTCACTTGTAAATGAAGTTTCGTAGACTAAGTGGAAACAAGTGAAAGACAGGGGCCCTTATCAGTCGGTCAGGCAGTGCGCATCCTTACCTGACTGGTATCATTAACCCTTTAAAGACGAAGAGTATATTTTATATAAGGACTCACTGCGTACCGCGCTGTAAACACTCTCCACTTCGGTTATAAAAACCAGTCTCTTAATGTTTTATAAAGCAAAGGTTGCTGTTTGTTCTGAGATCCGTACAAAACACATAAACGCAATGTGGGCACCACGTAGAATTTTTTAATGTTAAACCTGGTGGTACGTAAAGTTACCGCTAAGCTTTAACCCTTTAAAGAGGAAGCGTATCTGTTTTATATAAGGACTCAGTACGTACCGCGCTGTAAACACTCTCCACTTGGGTTATAAAAACCAGTCTCTTAATGTTTTATAAGGCAAAAGTTGCTGTTTGTTCTGAGATCCGTACAAAACACATAAACGCAATGTGGCCACCACGTAGAATTTTTTAATGTTAAACCTGGTGGTACGTAAAGTTACCGCTAGGCTTTAAAAGGTTAAATTTATTGTACCAACCAAACGCACATTGTTAGTTACGTATGAGTGTTAAACACGTAGCTGCGACATGTTTCGGTACAAGTGTGCCACCTTCAGGCAGCGCAATGTGCCAAGTTTAAAACCAACTGCCAGTGACACGCTGCTATTTACACGGCCCCACAGACTGCAATAGGCTCCGCTGTTGATGCCATTTGTGTATAAAAGGTACAAATGTACTGGTTTTAAAATCTTGTGGTCAAAATATGATTAAAATGTTTCTTATATAACAGACACGATTTATACAAGATAAAATTACTGTTGCGGCTGGCAGCGGAAACTTCCGGTTTGTGGCGTTACGTGTTCAGGTGTGCAGTGCGTGTCTCAGTCCGAGGCGGATCGGGTCCCTGTGTTTATGTTGTGTGGTGTGTTGCAGCCAGCAGAATAGTGTAGTCTGCTGGCTCCGCTACGTGGCCTTTACGGGAAAAGACACTAAGAACTAATTTAGTTTACCGGTCATTTCGTAACTCTAAAAATAATAATAATAATAATAATAATAATAATAATAACAAGGCACACTGAACAGACGTAGCAACTCCGAGCAGTCACTGCCTTCACAGCACCGTCACAAAAGCTGCAGAAGTACACACACCTGAAAGAAGAGCTTACAAGAATACGGCAAGTGCAGACGGCCTGCATAATACCGCTAGTGCTGCCCACAGCGGGTCTGTCCCACACAGTGCACGGCAGCTTAAAGCTGCACAGTGTCCGCCCCGCTCTGTATGTTCTAACGCAGAAAGCAGGAACATTTAGTGTATTCTGTATAGTTAGAAATGTTCTGGTAGAGCAGTGAACAATAAGCACTCGGTCAGTAAGACCCGTACCGTGTACAGACCCGGATAAACTGCAGTGCAGTAAGGAGTGTGGATAATAGTACTACTACTACTACTACTACTACTAATAATAATAATAATAATAATAATAATAATACTCAAAACAAAACATGCATACTGATAGATGTGACAACACCAGCAGACAGAAATGTCACACAAAAGGAAGCAGAAAAGAAACTAAAATGCACGAGTTTCTGTACAGAGACACAACGACTGTGCAACATGAAATGTGTGATTATACCCGCGGTAACTGGAGCCACCGGAATGGTAACCAAAGATTTAAAGAAACATTTGGAAGCCACACCGGGAAAACATTCAATAGACTCACTACAGATAGCAACTGCAGGTTATGTCACCAATTTGAGGAGACAGCAGACCGCATTGTGTCAGCGTGCCCAGTATTGGCAAAAGAACAATACATCAAGCGACGCGATAGAATGTGCACTCAGCTGCACTTCAATATATGTAAGGAACTGGGGGCAAAATGAGACAGCGAACGCTGGTATGAACATGTACCAAAATCAGTAGAAACAAGTCAAGTGGGCAAGGTAACCGTATTATGGAATCAACAGGTGCAAACCGACAGAACCGTCACCAACAGTAAACCGGACATCATAATCCGGGATAATGGAAAAGGAACATGTATGCTAATTGACGTACCAATCGCGGGAGGCAGAAATGTGATAAAGAAAGAAGCCGAGAAGATTCTAAAATACAAAGACCTTATAACAGAAATACAGCGCATGTGGAATGTAAAAACAAAGGTGACGCCAGTAATAAAAGGGCCAACTGGAACCATTTCAAAATCCTTCAGAAAATACTTGAGCAGCGTACCGGGAAAGCACGGTATCAAGGAACTGCAGAAAACAGCTGTACTGGGCACAGCACACACACTGCGGGAAGTGCTAATGTAGAAGCACAGAAGGGTTTAATATTGCAGACAGCGCTATATGCACCATTAACAGTACGCGCGGGAAAGCTGCGGCACTGTGCACCCTAGAAACGTGGTTTGTTTCAGGTACATAAGTGTGAATACCCTGCATAAAGGGGGTGATGTAATAATAATAATAATAATATAAAACCATAACTCACACAGCACCTGTAAATCATGAAACTGTCCTAAGCACACTTGCTTTTTGAAAACTCCCGTCTTTCTGCATCTGACGCCGTGTAGGTGTGCTGGGTATATAGAAATGCTTTAGAGGAAAAGTTTAGGCCCACCTTCATCTTCTCCATGATGCAGGCAGCAAATTCTTGTGTAACCTTGGTTCGTATCTCGCATTCCACACGGCGTCACAGCCCGTAAGTTTGTTACATTTAACCGCTATGACAGTCTCCATTCTCATATGTCTTTTGCGCTACGGAAAATAGCAGTTTTCTAGCGGGTACGCTATACAGTACAAGTTTGTTGCTTCGACTTATGGCAAAGCAAACCGATCTGCTGCCCTCTGCATGTGAGTGCACGCCTTGTAGTAGCCTTGGACGTATTTTTGTCCCTGACACGTGCAACTTAGCTTCTGTTCTCATACACATCAGCGTGAGAACACTAATCACCAACAAATACACAAAGAGAGTTTTATCATCAATCGTAACACACTCCTACATGTTTCGACCCTGCTGGGTCATCTTCAGGGAGAACTTTTTTGTTATCTTTACACTAAGGTTGCACTTTATAGTTGAGTGAGAATGTGCTGTTTACTGTGTAGAACTCTCCGCGGTCCGGGCCTGCAAGCCGGGACCGCGCGGAGAGTTCACACCTGCAGTACACAGTCAACAGCACATGCTAAATCAACTGTAAGTCCGGGCTTGAAGCCCGGACCGCAGACAGTTCACTCCTCCAAAATCAACGCAGTACACAATCAACAGCACATTCTCACTCAACTATAAAGTGCAACCTTAGTGTAATGATAACAAAAAAGTTCTCTCTGAAGATGACCCAGCAGGGTCGAAACATGTAGGAGTGTGTTACGACTGATCATAAAACTCTCTTTGTGCATTTGTTGGTGATTAGTGTTTTTGTATGATATAGTGCACGGACATGGAACATATTAAATCAGCGTAAGAACTTCAAACCGAGAATGTCTGTCACCTTAAGTAACACGTTGTATTGTGCCATCTGCAGCTTATGTCGCTTGTACCCCAGTTTTTTCTGAAGCGCTTTATGAACAACGGCCTAAGGAACCCCCACCTCTAGATCCAAAAGTTGCTTAAAAGAAAATGTAGCCAGTATTTTCATCTGCTTGCATCGGAAATTTTTTTATGTGTCAAGACTCAGGCGGTTCATCATCGCCTGCCACCGCGTAAGCCAGTATTAAAACCCTTACCAGTTCAATTTCAGGCCATTCCGTGTGGGATTTGTGGTGGACGAAAGGTTTTTATTCGATAGCTTTTGTATTCCCTTGTCAGTACCATTCAACCAATGCATATTTCATTTATCTAACAGCGACATTACATAAGTTTAGCAGTTGGCAGCACTGTTAAGTAACACACGCTGACATGTTTCCTCTCGTCTGACAGACTCGAGTTCTGAACTCTCCCAGTGGCACTGGCTTCTTCATTCCGCCGCGTGATATATTTGTCACGTGACGTCGCTTGATACTAATTAACTAACTAACTAACTACATGGACCAGAGACCTTCTTGAGAAGCTAACAGTTTCTCAGGTAGTCAAGAAATTCCCCGCATTTTGTAGAACCAGGAGGTTCGTTACCGCATTCACAACAGCCCGCCATCTGTCCCTATCCTGAGCCAGCTCAATCCAGTCCATGCCCCATCCCACTTCTTGAAGATCCATTTTAATATTATCCTCCCATCTACGCCTGGGTCTCCCAAGTGGTCGCCTTCCCCCAGGTCAGAGCCCGCCACCTGTCCCTACCCAGAGCCAGCTCAATCCTGTCCATGCCCATCCCACTTCTTGAAGATCCATTTTAATATTATCCTCCCATCTACGCCTGGGTCTCCCAAGTGGTCGCGTTCCCCCAGGTCTCCCCACCAAAATCCTGTATGCACCTCTCTTTTCCCCCATACTTCCTACATGCCCCGCCCGTCTCATTTTTCTCGTTAGCTTTATACACAAGCGTAAATTCCCAGTGAAGCAGGAAAATAGACTCGTGCCTGCAATACCAGATACTGTGGTTTATATTCATGTTACGTAATTTTGGTATCAAGTGCCGCAGAATGCGTAGCAGTACGAGTGTCAGAAAAGTACGCACATGCATCGAACTGCTAGAAAGGAGAAGCCACCCTGTTGAAGGGAGATGATTAACATTCAAATAGCAGTGTTTCTGTAACCATTTAAGGCCCAGTGGATACATTATGTGCCACCAGGTTTAACGTACAAAAATTATAATTTCTAGAAACTGACTTTAACCTTTTAAAGCCTAGCGGTAACTTGACGTACCACCAGGTTTAACATTAAAAAATTCTACGTGGTGCCCACATTGCGTTTATGTGTTTTGTACGGATCTCAGAACAAACAGCAACTTTTGCCTTATAAAACATTAAGAGACTGGTTTTTATAACCGAAGTGGAGAGTGTTTACAGCGCGGTACGCACTCAGTCCTTATATAAAACAGATACGCTTCGTCTTTAATGGGACAGAGGGATCGGAGTCACCAGGTAGTGCAAACCACCATCGGATTTTTGCCGAGTCCCAGTGGCCGCGCGGTCTAAGGCGTGGGTGTTCGGCCTCTCGTTTGCTGGGATTGTGGGTTCGAATCCTGCCGAGGGCATGGATGTCTGTCTGTTTTGAATGTTGTGTGTTATCGTGTAGAAGTCTCTATTTCTGGCTGATCACTCGTCCAGAGAAGTCCTACGGAATGTGTGGTGTGTCTGAGTGTTACCGCGAACCCTTGAAAGTGAGGAGGCCCGGGCCCACCAGGGGCTGTTGCGCCTTTGAAAAAGAACTGGATTGTTAAGTCACATGAACTTACAATCGTTTGTAAAGTGCTGCCCTCTACGTGTCCGAGGTATTGGGAACCCTACGAACGGAAAGCACCAGACGGTTCGAGGACTTCATTCAACGAGCTTTTTTAATGTGTTTACGTTCCCTCCTCCTCCTCCTGCTGCCGCCGCTGCTTCTTCTTCTTCTTCTTCTTCTTCTTCTTCTTCTTCTTCTTCTTCTTCTTGTGGTCGTCGTCGTCGCCGCCGCCGCCGCNCGTCGTCGCCACCGCCGCCGCTGCTTCTTCTTCTTCTTCTTGTGGTCGTCGCCGCCGCCGCCGCCGCTGTTACTGCTAAAGTTATAAGTCTCTAAACGTACGGCAAGTAATCTAAGCATTATTTTGTCACTTCGACAAAAGCTGAAGCAGACGATCGCAGAGATGTGATCTGTATTGGCAGTGGCTACCAGTAGCGGTTTGTATTTTGTGCTGAGTTGATTGAATGAGCGCTGTACGAATCTCCAAAAATTTGACAGAAATCTTGCCTCGTTATGTGGAGGATCGGAGTTCAAATATGGGTCTTTTGACGTAAGAATTTCGTGCTTTTATAGATCATTTGTTATTCAGTATAATTCAATGATATGTGTTATGAGTAATTCAAAGCATCATTAGATATTTCGAACACAGACTTCACAGACAGACAATTAGTAGGGCTACCAAATGAGAAAACACACAGGCTTGCGAGTTTTGTAGGAATGTTTACGTTATCTTTAAACATTGAAAACATTACTGCATTCTGCAGAATAAAATTTGTAATTTTTTTTATCGAAATACAGCCCGAAAAATACGTTGCTCATTATACTCCAATAGGGTTTTTCCTCGTGGGTGTTTTTACATAAGTTACACTCAAAATGTAATTATTTTTCGACGTCCGATTTGGTCTGCGCTGAAAACATAAAAGTTAGAATTACAGAAAAGTAACTCCATGGAACAGATTTACTGGCCAAAACTAGTTTTTCAAACTGATCAGGAATTTGCCAGCTGTTTAACGTAATATTTTTGTAATGCAAATATTCACCAGTCTGTTTACAACATCCCGTCACAAGTCTCTATCCTTAACCAGATGAATCTATTACAGGCCCGTCCATTAGTTTTCAAAGATATGGATTTTAGGTGCATTCGCGTACGTCGCTAAGAGCACCTCTTCATATCCGGTCTGTCCGTATGCATCAGCGCGACTCCTACTAGATGGATTTCTGTGAAATGTAATTTTGCGGATTTTGTATGAAAATCTGTCGCGAAGCTCCAAATTTGATTAAAATCGAACAAAAATATCGGTCACTTTACATGGAGACCGAAGTACGTTTGACTGTTGCCAGCGGAATAAATTCGCCATAAAAATATCATGCAAAACTCAATACATTTATATTGTTGACAGTGACATATATCTTAACATTATGCACAGAAGGCATTGTTGTGTTTCCACTGCAACAGTGGTTAGCGAAGACGCCACAATGTTACATTACACGTACACTGTTGTGTTGTTCGTATTACCCTCCCATGCCTGGGCCTACCGGTGGCATTCCCTCTTCAGTTCTTTCTCCAAAGCCTGTAGGAATTTTTCCTCCTTCCCATGTATGCCATAGGTTACTCCCACCTCATCCTCATTCAGTTTAACCCTTTACAGACGAAGCGTGTCTGTTTTATATAAGGACTCAGTGCGTACCGCGCTGTAAACACTCTCCACTTCGGTTATAAAAACCAATCTCTTAATGTTTTATAAGGCAAAAGTTGCTGTTTGTTCTGAGATCCGTACAAAACACATAAACGCAATGTGGGCACCACGTAGAATTTTTTAATGTTAAACCTGGTGGTACGTAAAGTTACCGCTAGGCTTTAAAAGGTTAATAATATGAATCTGGAGTTCCCTCTAGATGATGGCTCATTTCTTTCGAGAAAAGAACTCGCCACGATCCTTGGTTACAGCATCTTTTTCCGGGACCACTTACAATTCTTGTTCAAATCACTTGGACTATCATCATTATCATCGTCATCATCCATCACGATTTATACCTCAATCGACCTGTTTCGACCTCGTCTAATTGTCTCTTCAAATATCTTCCAAGTCGTTTTCCTGCATCGTTCGTTCTACTACTACCTACCTGTTCACAGCAGGTGTCGAGGTTGTTTATTTTCACTTGATCACACTCAGGCACACACCACAGGCGGTAGGACTCCTCTGGACGAGGGATCGGCCCGTCGCAGAGACCTCTACCTGACAGCACAAACACTGTACAAGAGACAAAAAAATCCATGCCCCCGGTGGGATTCGAACCCACGATCCCAGCAAGCGCTCGGCCGCAGACCTACGCCTTAGACCGCGCGGCCACTCCATTTGATCTAAAATTCACTTGGAATACGCTCTGTTTGTCGTCAAGGGTAGAGCGGTACATGGTTGAGCTTCAGGGAAGGATACGGTCATTCTTACAGACATAAGCACCAGCAAAGACTGGGCAAGAAATGGATGCCTTAGAGCGGCCTCGCAGGCTTAGAATGTATCGATCAGGGAAAGCAGTCTGTATAATACAGTGGAGTTATAAAGAAGAAGACTCGAATTTCCCATTAGCCTGTCTATAGAATGCTGTTCCTTCCTTGACTGATTGTGGCGAAGCAAGTCTTGTGTTTCAGTCAGCTTCTATTCAAGTCTCATGCCTCTGATTACACCCAGCTGGAAATGAGTTTTACTTCTGCCATCTCGTGTATTGTATATGTACAAATATCTCATTTGAAAATTATGCTAATTTCAGTAAAAATGAGATATTTAAGGGCAAGGAAATATTAAAATAAACCATTCCTCCAATTCCAAGCTTTAACCCTTACCGTTTACAGAGATGCCACGTGCTATGTGCGTGTCTGTTGTGTGTTTTACTGTGCTAGTTGTGTGTCACGTGTGTTATGTTAGGCAGCGTGAGGAATGTTGTTGCATGTCTTTGTGTTGCTTGTGTTTTTTGTGTTAATTCTTATGGCGTATATGATTTGTAGTTTGTTTTGTGTTTGTTTTGCCACGGGAGTGTGTGTTGTGCCGTGTGAAATCAACGTACAGGTTTCTGTCCCACAGACTAACGATATAACAACACTGCGGCCCGCCTTTGCTTGAACTGTGTGCTACGTACTCTCTAACAATCTCGAAAATATATTGCATATTTCCACAATACTTCGAAGAAACTTCCTAAAATTTGAGATAACCACGACAAGTTCTGCAGTGTTCACAAGTCTGTTGGCTACACAGAAGCGATAGCATCATGGCAGACATGTAGACAGTTAAGGACAGATGGGCAGTCTGATTAAAGGAATGGGAAGATGAATGAATAGCGGTTAGTTGTAGGAACAAGACAGCAGACTAAATATGCAGGAACATACACAGACAGACAGACAGACAGACAGAAGTAGCTTGCATAACAGCTACAGACGGGAAGGACTGACAGAGTCGCCTAGACAAAGCAGGCCGGTAGATAAATGTACATCCCTACCGGTGCTGCTTTGGCTTGCTGTGGGTCTAGTTAGCACAGTTAAACCAGAGTGCAGTGTGTGGTTGTGCGGGCGATATGAATTATCATGACTGCGGAGTACACTGGCTACATACTAATAGAGTTTCTCTCTCCTTGAGTTAGACCCACTTGTCTGAAGTTTCAAAGCCTTCAAAGCGGTCTCCGTACCCTGCGTCTGTCTGTCTACCTGCCTGCCATTAAATTCTCATCCAGTGAAGCCCATGGCACATTCTCCAGGCGCTCGCGTCTCTTCGGACATTGGTTCAATAGCAAGTTACGAAACCTGTAAACAGGTATTAACAAACGGAGAAAGAAAACTTAGGATAAGGGGTAGAGGGGTCAAAAGTTGTAGCACGTATCACAACAACTTTAACACAAAATACACATGTCACAGCAATAATTACAACAAACAAATATTTAAAAAACTGCAACACAATAAACACTTATCATAACAACACTTGCAACACATATCACAACAATATTTACAACACAAAATACGTGTCACAACAACTACAACACAAAATATTCATATCACAGCAACACTTTTAACACAAACTACACATATCACAACTGCAACACAACGAACACACATCACAATTACAACACAAACACATCACAACAATTACAACACAAACAGATCACAGCAGTTACAACACATACACATCACATCAATTACAACACAAACACATCACAATAATTACAATACAAACACATCACAACAATTACAGCACAAACACATCACAATTACAACACAAACATCACAACAGTTAAACACAAACACATTACAATTGCAACACAAACACATTACAATTGCAACACAAACGCATCACAACAATTTCAGCACAAACACATCACAATTACAACACAAACACATCACAATTACAACAAAAACATCGCAAAATTACAACACAAACACGTCACAACAATTACAACCCAAACACATCACAATTACAACACAAACACATCACAACAATTGCAACACAAACACATCACAATAATTACAAAACAACATACACGTACCACTACAACAATCGCAACACAGCACAAAAATATCATAACAATTGCAACTCAACATAAAACTAACAAAAATAATTGCAAAATTAAGAAGAAAAATTTCGACAAAAAACTGCTAGAGTAATATATCTTTGGGGCACTTGAAATGCATTGTATATCACAGCACAAAAAGGGCAGCTTCTGAAGAAATTTAAATACACGTCACATATTATAAACGTCCTACTAAACCCACATTTCTCTTAAAATTGCAAATAATGTGGTCTGATTACAGGATATAAACACAAGGACAATAAACATTGCAGTGTAAAGTCTATTATTATTATTATTATCATCATCATCATCATCATTATCATCATTGTCGTCATAGTCGTCCTCGTCGTTATTATCCCTCGATATTTCGTCAACGAACTAATTAAATTTTCAAATGCGACACTTGTCACTGGCAAAACGAACTCAGTGATTCTGGATACACGTCAAAAAGCCAGATGTTTCATGCATGTCGTGAACTGACAGCCAGAGTTAGGCACATAGATAAGGCCCATTTACAAAGTTCGCACAGTAAATCTTTTTTTATGTTATGTGAAATTGAAACCCATTAATTCAATTAAATTCTCGTTTATTAACTTGCTAGTTTAACAGCGCAATGGCCAATTATAAAACCGTCACAAAATACACACAACAAAAATCACACAAACACAACAAACACAACATAACAAAACACAGCATAACAAACACAAAAAACACAGCATAACAAACACAACATAAGAAACAGCAAAACAGTGATTTTATGTTGATTCATTCCGGTTGTTTTTAAATATCAGAATAAAACCAATACGTACTATACCAAACAAAACCTATGTTCTCAATAATTTAAAAAACAGCTGCATGTTTCGGCGAAAGGAAATATCCACCATCAGGCTGCACACAAGAAGTGCAATATTTAACTTACAACAGCAGTTTAAGAGCAGCTTTAGATCTCAAATACACAATGTTATGACTGTAACGCGATTTAAAAAAAAAATATTAAATATTTTTGTCTGGAATAAATAAAATATTTATATAAAACTGTACAAGGGCAGTTTGGTGTAGCTGTGTATCTTATGGACTAAAATCACGTAAGTCAAGCCATGTGAGTCTGGAGGCAAATCAGTTGGAATCGCAGAGGTGGCTTGTGTGTATTTTCTTCAGAACCTGCACGTTTTCTTCGGGTTATTAGTAATATCTGCAACGATAGAAGATAAGTACGATTTATAAAAGAAATGTGAAGTTAGATATACACAATATTTGCGTCGTGTAACTCACGATTTAGCATAATTTCGTAGTTAGTAACAAGATGATAAAACCTCGTTGCATGAGGAAGAACCAAGAGGTTACTGAATTTTTACATGTCAGTGTTGAGGTAACAGATGTTTATAAACTGGGCTGGGTAACGCCAAAAGAAAACAAGAAAACTCAAAGGCTTAGCGCAGTCTAAAAATGTCATTTATATTTGTTTTGACCACCAAAAGAAACCCGCAAAATATGCCAGGTTAATGAAGGCAAAACTCGAGGTGTCTATACTTACCATTAGCCTGCGTTACAAAATTAAGCCTTTAAAGACGAAGCGTGTCTGTTTTATATAAGGATTCAGTGCGTACCGCGCTGTAAACACTCTCCACTTCGGTTATAAAAACCAGTATCTTAATGTTTTATAAGGCAAAAGTTGCTGTTTGTTCTGAGATCCGTACAAAACACATAAACGCAATGTGGTCACCACGTAGAATTTTTTAATGTTAAACCTGGTCGTATGTAAATTTACCGCTAGGCTTTAAAAGGTTAATACAATCATTCAAACAAGTCTCTCATCTTAGTTTACTTACAAGTACAGCGAGTTCATGAATTATAAAGCATAAGACAAGAGTGCTTTACATCTTCTTATACACTTACATAACCGTAAAAAGATGGATTGGAAAGTTTGCAGCGCTTGTTGTGTCCCTTATAATAAATTCCCCCAGTACGTCAGAGCGCCACTTAAAAAGACGCTTGCAGACATGGACTTCGCCTTGTCAGCTCTCTGAAAGACGTTGCCCCTTCATCAGAATTTGGCGTTGAGAGGAAAGCAGCGAGAGACGAGGAACGGAATAATTGTTTATAAAGTCCGTAGGATATTTCAACGTGGCTTTACTTTCACTCAAGAGAATTTAGGGTGAAGGCTACACTTAAACCCTGCCTTATCAATGGTTTTCCCCTCCCATTTTTTCAGAATTTATATGTAAACACAACTGTTATATAAGACTGGAGCCAACAGAAAATATGACTATATAGGACTGGAGCCAACACACAACAGGACTGTATATAGGACTGAAGCCAACACACAAGAATACTGTATACAGGACTGGAGCCAACACACAAGAATACTGTATACAGGACTGGAGCCAACACACACTGCATTTTTTTCAAAGTCTTCTGCCAATTGTTCGTTGCTCTTATAATTCTGCCAGTTTCTGACGTCGGTACGTCAGGACCGGAATCATTAAATGGTGAATTTTCCTACCGCTTTACCTTAAATATAATATCAGTATAAGTACAAAAATTTATTATGTTTCCAAGAAAAGATCCCCCTCCCCTGTACTCAGGCCAGAAATAAAGTTATGACGCTCAAAACTGGACTCAAACTTCGAGAACAGCTGCTGTGTCTGTCCCAGGCACTTCACATCTCATTAATTTGTTATACTTTTGTCTGTTGACAGGAGACGATAGAAAACTTCTAAAAAAGGATGTTAAGGTGTTTTTTCTTCTTAAAAAATTATTCGGCGTTTATTCTCACATACCGCTGGATTATTTTTAATGTATGCAAGGAAAGAAAGAAAGAAAGAAAGAAAGAAAGAAAGAAAGAAAGAAAGAAAGAAAGAAGGAAAGAAAGATAACCCACTGGACCCCATCTCTGACTAAAAACATCTTCATCCCAGCACTGTAGCCCACGAAGGGCAGTCAGCTGCCGCTTTACCTGACAGAACATTCAGTTGCCTAAACCGCTGTCAGCACACACGTGAATTCCTCTTATACAGATCTGTAAGACGAAGGAATCTTATCCGTAAAAATCAGTTATTGGTAATGCCATTCAAACATCTATTAATCACAGTCGTCAGTCCATTTCGAATATCATTAAACCGAGAAAGCTGCCCTAATTAAAAATTTCGACAAGATTTCTGGCTGACAAGTGATGCAAATATTTAAAATTCTATATGTTCCTTCTGTATCCAGTGCAGAGAACTGCACAGTATTTTGTGATTTCACTTTCATTAGATGTTAGAGTAAACACGACTTTCCACTCCAGATTTTATTAAAGTGGGATCAGTTATTAAATACAGTCGAGCTCGGTTATAACGTCATGACAGGGACTGAATATTTTGTGTCGTTATAAACGAGTGTTGTTATAACCGAGCAGTATAATGTTATGGTCAACCATCCACGCAGCTGATCTTCTGCAGATGCGTTACATGACGTTCCAATGCAGGTGTTACACACCACAAACACACAACCCCTTACTCAGGCATAAAGATACGTAATGTAAAACGTGACGCTTACAAACGACTCTTTATTGTGGCATAATTGATGGCGTTGTTTTTGCCTGTCCACTCCAACAAATTTCTTTCTTTCTGTCTTTCTTTCTTTCTCTCTTTCTTTCTTTCTTTCTCTCTTTCTTTCTTTCTTTCTCTCTTTCTTTCCTTCTTTCTTTCTTCCTTTCTTTCTTTCTTTCTTTCTTTCCTTCGTTCCTTTGTTTCTTTCTTTCTTTCCTTCCTTCGTTCCTTTGTTTCTTTCTTTCCTTCTTTCTTTCTTTCCTTCGTTCCTTTGTTTGTTTCTTTCCTTCTTTATTTCTTTCTTTCTTTCTTTCTTTCCTCATTTCTTTCCTTCTTTCTTTCTTTCTTTCTTTCCTTCCTTGCTTTCTTTTTTCTTTCTTTCCTTCCTTCATTCTTGCTGTCTTTCTTACCTTCCTTCCTTCCTTCCTTCCTTCCTTCCTTCCTTCCTTCCTTTGTTTGTTTCTTTCTTTCGTTCCTTTCTTTCTTTCTTTCTTTCTTTCTTTCTTTCTTTCTTTCTTATATCTACGCATTGTAGAGAGTTATTGTTGCACCTGATCACACTCAATCAAAAAGCACACACACGCTTGGTAGGACTTCCCTGGACGAGTGATCAGCCGATCGCAGAGACCTCTACCTGACAACATACAATATTTACAAGACACATATACACGCCGCCGCCGGCAGGATTCGAACCCGCAATCCTAACAATTAAGCGGCCGCAGACCCACGCCTTCGGTCGCGCCGCCACCGAGATCGTCCCAACAAATAACGAATTTTAATGTTTTCTTTCTGTTTTGCCACTAAAAGACGGAACTGGGGTCTTGTCGAGTCTATTTCGTACTCACTTCGTAATTAGGTCCGGGATTGTGGTTTCCTGTGCCTTGTCAGCGGCGAGACCAGACTGTGGCGGGGGTTGGGGTGTCTGTAAGACGACGGTTATTCATTCAAGATGGTATTGATTTGCTATAAATCAAGATTCTGTGTAGCAGGAGTCGTGTCGTGCTTGATGCCTTATTATAACCTTGTATACCGGAGTGCAGCGGCTTCACCCCAACTTCCTGAATCATTCTCTCTCCCTTCCTTCACTCAACTCCGGTCGTGCCCCATTTTCCTATTTTCTTCAAGCGTGAAGATCGTCCCCCCTCCTGCTGTGCAGCGTGGTCTTACCAAGCTTCTATCGCAACAGCAGACACTGTTTTAACATCTACCATTCTGCCTGTTACCTAATTCCAGTCGTCTAGTGTTCCATTGATTCTTTACTTACCGCAACTACAGAGGTTGGTTAATTGTTTTCTGGGTCATTTAACGACGCGCCTTCAAATGAACTCATCTTGAAGCATCCAATAAATCTATTTAAAAAAACTACAGATTTTGCCTTTTCCATGCCAATGTATATTTTCATTAATGCACTGCTTCGTTAGTAATCAGGAAAATGTTCAAACAAATCCATCAGCACGCAGTAGTGATACAAGCAATAAGCACCGCCTGCACAGACCAGCTGCCAACCTGTCGTGCTTTCAGAAAAGTGTATTCTATTCCGGCATCGGAATTTTCAGCAGTTTACCGTACAGCGTAACAAACCTTGAGAATGGAAAGGCACAATTTAAAGCAGCGCTAAGAAGGCACTAAATGCACACTGCTTTTGCCCTGTAGGTGAATTTCTTATGTGTACTGATAAACTGTAATAATGGCCTCTAACTGCACGTAAAGTGTTTAAAGTATTTTGCAATGTACATTTTTGTGTGTTTTTGTATGTTTATGGCTTATTGCAAATCCTGTTGTCTTGTGACGAAATTGTGGATCCGTGCAATGTATGTATGTATGTACGTACGTACGTACGTACGTACATACACATGTACATACATACATATGTACACATACATACATACATACATACATACATACATACATACATACATGCATGCGTACATACATACATACATACATACATACATACTTGAACATACGTACGTACATACATACATATATACATACATACATACATACACACATACATACATACACACACATATACACACATACATACATACATACATACATACATACATACATACATACATACATACATACATACATACATGCATACACACACATACAAACACACATACATACATACACACATACATACATACATACATACATACATATATACATGCATACATACATACGTACATACATACATACATACATACATACATACATACATACTTGAACATAGTACATACATACATACATACATACATACATATATACATGCATGCATACGTACGTACATACATACATACATACATACATACTTGAACATACGTACGTACATACATACATACATACATACATACATACATACACATACATACATACATACATACATATATACATGCATACATACATACGTACATACATACATACATACATACATACATACATACATACTTGAACATAAGTACGTACGTACATACATACATACATACATACACACACATACATACATACATACATACTACATACATACATAGTACGTACATACATACACACACATACACACATACATACATACATACATACATACATATATACATTCATACATACGTACATAATACATAATACATACATACATACATACATACGTACTACGTACATATGTACGTATGTGTGTAAGTATGTATGTAATTCAAGGATATCTCTGAGCCACAAATTAGAAGCGTTGTCAATGTCTACAGCCAGAGAGGGTCAAAATTATTTTCAAATTTTACCGCATGATAGCGACACAAATCGCAAGGTTTATCAAACCTGGCCGAAGGCACAACCCGTTAACTACGAACAGCAATCAGAAACTAGGCCGCTGCACTGCCGGCTTCGGTAAAACTTCGGAGGTTGGACAGCGCTGAGTACGTGGGGACACAAGGGGTCGGGCAAGGAAGGCACCGGCTTAGCGCAAGGTACTGTGTTGGCGCGCGCTGCAGTGGCGGAGTTGCTGAGCCTGGCAGTTCGTATAAGACTTGTGAGTGGCAACTGATGGTAAAATATTTGCGTATTGTGATATGTACGGAGTTGAGTGAACGTTGTATTAAACACGTGGAAAAAGACATATTTAATTGTCTTAGTACTACGTACACTGTTGGAATTATATGAAAACCATAAAGCGACAGGGGAATGGCGAAGACTACATAACGAGGAACTTAATGACCTGTACTCATCACCAAATATTATTCGGGCAATCAAATCGAGAAGAATGAGATGGGCGGGCATGTAGTACTATGCGGGAAGAAAGAGGTGCATACAGGATTTTGGTGGGGAGACCTGAGGGAAGGCGACCACTTGGGAGACCCAGGCGTAGACGGGAGAATAATATTAAAATGGATCTTCAAGAAGTGGGATGGGGCATGGACTGGATTGATCTGGCTCAGCATAGGGACAGGTGGCGGGCTCTTGTGAATGCGGTAATGAACCTCCGGGTTCCATAAAATGTGGGGAATTTCTTGACTAGCTGAGAAACTGTTAGCTTCTCAAGAAGGCCTCTGCTCCATGTAGTTAGTTAGTTAGTTAGTTAGTTAGTTAGTTAGTTAGTTAGTTAGTTAGTCAGTCAGTCAGTCATAATAGAAATGTGGGTTCCTTTTAAGAAGGCAATTTCTGATTGGTTTTATAGCTACAAGAATTTCAATGTAACTTGCATAAAGAATTCAGCGTCTCGATAAAGATACAGTGACTCACTCTAAGTAATAGAATTCCATTCGTGCGGCCCAGTAGCTTTGAGATGTCTGTTTCTGTATACGTACCCACATAAGAAGCCGTATGAAATACACTGGGTTCAGCGTGCTTCTCTTCTGTTCTGTTTCACAAAATTCAAAACACATCAAGACAGCTTGGCTTATTGCCTACATTTTATCTCCGAAAATAAGAAATACGTCCAAAACAACGTGTCTGACATCTGAGTGACTTGGGCAGCACAGTCAAAGCACGACAGGCATCGTACGTATAAATGTAACACTGAAGCGCGTTCGCGTAACCATCGTTGCCGTGGAAAATCAGTAAGTATTACATATTCTGAGTGCCTGTCTGTAGCTTTAGTTATCCAACATGGAAGACATATGTTCTGTATTATATTGCCATCTGTGGCGTGTATGGTTTTCCAAATTTTTCCACATTACCTCAAAAATGGCACTTTTTTCGGAAAAAAGGTACTGAACATAAAATGTGTGTTTTGATTTTCTCTACAACTTTTGTCCGAAATATTTCTCATTCTAAGGAAAATTCAGCGAGATATTGTCATAAGCGTACTTGGGCTTCATCTAAATTACCCGTTATTCTTGTCGGATTTTAATGAAACTTGAATTTTCTCGACAGAGTTTCGGAAAATATTCCAGTATGAAATTTCATAATAGCTGTCCACTGAGGGGCCGAGCTGTTCCGTGCGGACGGACCGACACACGGACTGACGGAGCTGATGGTCGATTTTCAAAATTTTGCGAACGTGCCTAAAATCCAAAAAAAAAGAAATGAAATTAAAAATCCCTGTTTGTAAGAACAGGGCAAGTACAGCGGCGTAGTGCAGTGCAAATACACATTTTGGCAGGGGTTGTGATATAGTAGAGAACAGCATGGCACTGTGCGACCGCGATGCACTGAAGACACCAACGATGACGTGAAAGACCGCGGGAGGTTTGTGTCGGAACGAAGACACTAACTGCTAAAGACAGTTTGACGTTACACAACGGATATACTCGTTAGGTTTGTCCAGGCCTACACTAATGCTGCCTAGCGAATTTTTCCTTTCGGTGCGTAATTTACATGAAACTGAAATTGAGATTTAATACGGCGCATCGTGTAACGATTTGGATACATAAACACAGCTACAGATGTCGGAACCAGCATCTTCAACTCCAACCGATTAGACCCACTAATATGTTACAATCCAAAAATAAGCACGTATTTAAAAAATGTATGAATATGTTAAGCTATTTTGGTGGGACCCCTTGGAATGGGGATCGGCTTATCCAAGAACATACAAAAATGCCCCGCGTGAAATCCAAATGAACGATACTAGTAACACTGCGGCAACCGCATTTGGCATGTGTTATCAAGATGTGCAAATTCCCGTCGCAAAATGTGTAGACACAGTTAATATTTAACTTTACATACGACCAGGTTTACATTAAAAAATTCTACGTGGTGCCCACATTGCGTTTATGTGTTTTGTACGGATCTCAGAACAAACAGCGACTTTTGCCTTATAAAACATTAAGAGACCGGTTTTTATAACCGAAGTGGAGAGTGTTTACAGCGCGGTACGCACTGTCCTTATATAAAACAGATACGCTTCGTCTTTAACCTTTTAAAGCCTAGCGGTAACTTTACGTAGCACCAGGTTTAACATTAAAAAATTCTACGTGGTGCCCACATTGCGTTTATGTGTTTTGTACGGATCTCAGAACAAACAGCAACTTTTGCCTTATAAAACATTAAGCGACTGGTTTTTATAACCGAAGCGGAGAGTGTTTACAGCGCGGTACGCACTGAGTCCTTATATAAAACAGACACGCTTCGTTTTTAAAGGGTTAAAGGTTATCAGAATCAACAAATACTGTTTTTGTGGTTTTTCTTCCTGCCTTTGCTTATTTCTCTAATCATTACTTATACTTCTTTGTTTTAACCTTTCCTTCTCTGCCTTTCGCTATCTGTACTCCTTTGTTTTTCTCGCTTACATTTCTTTCGACTACTTTAATGCCTTTTCGATTATCCTTCTTTCTTTCTTTCTTTCTTTCTTTCTTTCTTTCTTTCTTTCTTTCTTTATCCCTTTCTTTCTTTCTTTCTTTCTTTCTTTCTTTCTTTATCCCTTTCTTTATGTTATATTCCTTTATTTCTCTTTTCTTCTTACTTCAGCTCTGTAACTCCCACATTTAAATGTTGTCAAAATGCAGCACACACCTCCTTTCATCCAGTTGAGTAGCCCGCTCTTCATATCACGGTTTCCACTCTGATCTCCTCAGCCCACATCTTTTCATTCATCGCATCCCGCAGCACTCGTAGGTTTAACTAAAATAAAAACTCACCAGCAAGATTCTATCTCATATCACATGAAGAAATTGTACAGAAAAATCCGTGTGTAGGGGACGCAGTTCAAGAGAAGGCTGCAGTAAGCTCGAATCAAAAGAGAAGCCCCGTAGTATCCTCTGCGCTAGTTGAGCTCCTGTTATTGAGTGCCGGAATGGTGGCGTCCGGAACAACGTGCTGATGTTTCAAACATCTGAGCTCTGAACGAATACATATTAACCCTTTAAAGAAGAAGCGTATCTGTTTTATATAAGGACTCAGTGCGTACCGCGCTGTAAACACTCTCCACTTCGGTTGTAAAAACCAATCTCTTAATGTTTTGTAAGGCAAAAGCTGCTGTTTGTTCTAAGATCCGTACAAAACACATAAACGCAATGTGGGCACCACGTAGAATTTTTTAATATTAAACCTGTTCGTATGTAAAGTTACCGCTAGGCTTTAAAAGGTTAAAGACGAAGCGTATCTGTGTTATATAAGGACTCAGTGCGTACCGCGCTGTAAACACTCTCCACTTCGGTTATAAAAACCAATCTCTTAATGTTTTATAAGGCAAAAGTTGCTGTTTGTTCTGAGATCCGTACAAAACACATAAAGGCAACGTGGGCACCACGTAGAATATTTTAATATTAAACCTGTTCGTATGTAAAGTTACCGCTAGGCTTTAAAAGTTTAAAGACGAAGCGTATCTGTGTCATTTAAGGACTCAGTGCGTACCGCGCTGTAAACACTCTCCACTTCGGTTATAAAAACCAATTTCTTAATGTTTTATAAGGCAAAAGTTGCTGTTTGTTCTGAGATCCGTACAAAACACATAAAGGCAACGTGGGCACCACGTAGAATTTTTTAATGTTAAACCTGTTCGTATGTAAAGTTACTGCTAGGCTTTAAAATGTTAATTTGTGATTACAAAATGAACATCCTTTGTTTCGTACTCAGCTGGTGCTGCTTTTTTAATTGGCCCTCGGGCTGTTGAGTTAGCACGTAAACTTGATTGAATCAAATTATTATTATTATTGTTATTATTACGATTATTTTTATTATTAGCCTGCATTATAAAAAGCCTACAAATAATTTTCGCAACACCCGAGCGCTCGCTAAAAATTTGCAACAATAAATAATTGTGCCTCCTGTTCACGAGCACAGCAGCGTGTCCGCCATTTTGTTGATACGACGTGGTGCTGCAAGCAGTGACGTGGCACAGCAGGCACTTGCAAAACACAGCAACCTGCGTGGAAACTGTCGATAGCGAGTGGCGAAATTTACAGCCCAGCCACATCTCAGCGTCATTCTTTCGCAGAAATAATTTCGTATACAGTTGTAAAAAGTTAGTAATAGCTTTCTATAGCATTCGGTATAATGAAAACAAAGATACAAGAGCATTTTTCACGTTTCCCTCTATACGAAAAGACTTTCCTCCAGTGACGTGATTAGAAAGCAAAACTGAATCTCTCTCTGTCGTGTTTAGAACCCATGCCTCGCCTTGGGCAGTTAGACCTCCAGTCCGTTCCCTTTCATATATAAATTATGAATCCTGCTAAGCCTCTTCACCCACAGAACCACCTCAGAACCCGTTTTCCTGCATCACATCACAAAATCTCATCATTAGCAAAACCCCACGTATTCACATCCCATAATAGTATTACCACAGTATTGCCTATTCACACAGTCATTTTCACATGCATGCTACACGCTCAGGCCATACAGGTACTCCCTTAACCTTTTAAAGCGTAGCGGTAACTTTACGTACCACCAGGTTTAACATTAAAAAATTCTACGTGGTGCCCACATTGCGTTTATGTGTTTTGTACGGATCTCAGAACAAACAGCAACTTTTGCCTTATAAAACATTAAGAGACTGGTTTTATAACCGAAGTGGAGAGTGTTTACAGCGCGGTACGCACTGAGTCCTTATATAAAACAGATACGCTTCGTCTTTGAAGGGTTAAAGCTTAGCGGTAACTTTACGTACTACCAGGTTTAACATTAAAAAATTCTACGTGGTGCCCACATTGCGTTTATGTGTTTTGTACGGATCTCAGAACAAACAGCAACTTTTGCCTTATAAAACATTAAGAGACTGGTTTTTATAACCGAAGTGGAGAGTGTTTACAGCGCGGTACGCACTGAGTCCTTATATAAAACAGATATGCTTCGCCTGTAAAGGGTTAACATTACGCAGTAAGCAGCTTCGACCCAGTAGTTCTTCTTATGTAAATTTGGCTTACTTAATTTCAATGTTAGGGCAAATATTCAAATCCATAAAATTCCAAAACTTAGATGTTGTTGCCCAGGTACCAACCTGAGAATGTGGGTCGCTAAACATCAAAGCTAACGTTCGTGTTTGCCCTGAGGCTGCGGGTTCGAGTCCACCTGATATCATGGATGTTTGTACTGCGTTCAGTTCAGTGTTGGCACTGCACTGCAGTGCAGTAAAATTGACAAGCTAAACAGATGCGTTTGGGAAGAAGAATAAACAAATTTGGTAGCCCGAAGGGTTGTACTTTGCTACAAATTCGAAAAATACCTCTTTCCTGGTTTCTGGGATTATTACACGGTGTGCAAGGCGAGTTTACTGGTCAAATTGCCGGTGAAGGTGGGACCCAGCGGGAGTTCTGAGGGGACGTTTAAAAAGCCAGACACCAGGAAACAGTAGTTGTTTCACGGTGAAAGCTTAAAATCAAAAGTTGTGCTTGTTTTATTTTTATTGGTTTTTAATTTATCCGAACTATTGGGCGTGTCAGTATTGCTGGTCGAAATGGTAGGACCGTCCATAAGAGTGCCTTTTGCTTTACTTCATTACTTTACAGATGGTAAAGGTAAAGGTAAAGGTAAAGCAGTCCCATTACAGGCCTGGACAGGCCCTTAGGGTTCCAGGAGGTTGAGGCTCCCAGATTTCTAGACAATCGCCACATGAAAGTGGTAAGGTTGTCAGCCCTACGCACCGGCCGCCTTTACCCCCCAGGAAATATTCCTGGTACTCATTTCTCTTGGAGGCTGAGTCGACCCCAGGGCCATAGTACGACCGGAAGGATTATGTCAATGAAAAATTTCAGTGACGCCATCGAGAATCGAACCCGCGACCTTGCGGTTTGTAGTGCAGTACTTTACAGAAGGTCGAATTCAATTTCGTGTGTTTGTCCCTCCGTAATAAGTTTCAAACCAACACCGTATCACCGTGTCATTAGAGATGCCCTTTCATTGTGTACAGTCAATAACACACAAAAATCTGCCGTGTAAATATCTGAGGATGCAGTACAGTTAGTTCCATATAATTTGTATGGAAGTCTAGTATCAAAAAATATAATCACAACTTTTTAAGATACTTTCCCGCAGAATGTCACAAAGTCGTGGCGCTATAAAGCAATGTATCTTAAGCACCCAGCCTGATTGCAGCAGCTAATAAATTTTGAGGCTGGATGTATCAACTGTTGTTCAGACATTTATCATAAAAGTCTTACAAACTTCACGAAATATTTTTGTGTGTTGACAGTTGCAAGGCCGATCCCAGTGGCCGCGCGGTCTAAGGCGTAGGTCTGCGGCCGAGCGCTTGCTGGGATCGTGGGTTCGAATCCCACCGGGGGCATGGATTTTTTTATCTCTTGTACAGTGTTTGTGTTGTCAGGTAGAGGTCTCTGCGACGGGCCGATCCCTCGTCCAGAGGAGTCCTACCGACTGTGCTGTGTGTGTCTGAGTGTGATCAAGTGAAAATAAACAACCTCGACACCTGCTGTGAGCAGGTAGAAGAGGGAAGGACTGCGAAACGAAACGAAACAATTGCAAACATAGCGACGAGTTCAAAATAATTGAGAAACTCCGTTAGTTACGCAAATAGTCCGACTGAGCAACCGTGGCCGAGGGTAAAGAAGAGTGGGGTGACGCTGGTTAGTGAAGAGGGTGCATGGAGCTTCTCACAGCAAACACTGCTGATAGATAAAGAAGGTAAAGTTGGCACTCGCCTTCATTCCTCGATCAGAGAGTTTATGCGTTTCTAGAAACATTATGTGCCACGGGTTACGTACATATGTACAAAGTAACTAGATTCAAAATGAAGTGTATCCCTTGAATTTAGTCCACTCCATCATACACACTCATATTTAATTGAAATCCATTTTAATATTATCCTCCCCTCCATGTTTCATCTCTCAAGCAGGTTTGGAATAAGATGTGTGTATTTGCTACTTTGCCAGACAGAGCCCCAATGTTACGACGCTCAGTGTCGAAAATTATGAGGTCCCACTTCGAGCAAACTTCTCTGTTCCCCACTCGAAACCCCCAAGTACTCTAGCACTGTGTTAGTACCGGCCGCAGAACCAGTTCCTACATCTGGACGCCCTCGCCTTCGTAAAGTACAACCGCAAAACGCAAGCCCCGTCTTTTTCCTGTCACTCTGGAACGCCTTATCCTGAAATCTCTCCCGAATCACGCCATGTTGCTGCACTTTCCCGCCGTGACTACGCTGCACAACTGATGAACCCAGAGGCCCTCCCCGCCTACTAGAAATGAAGGCGAAGTTTCACTCGACTCCTAACAGCTAGTGTGTCTTACTTGATCTCAAATCCTCACCAACTTTGGAAAAGATTTTGCTATTTAAAGCCACTTCCATATTAACCCTTTAAAGACGAAGCGTGTCTGGTTTATATAGGGACTTAGTGCGTACCGCGCTGTAAACACTCTCCACTTCGGTTGTAAAAACCAATCTCTTAATGTTTTATAAGGCAAAAGTTGCTGTTTGTTCTGAGATCCGTACAAAACACATAAACGCAATGTTGGCACCACGTAGAATTTTTTAATGTTAAACCTGGTCGTATGTAAAGTTACCGCTAGGCTTTGAAAGGTTAAATAACTGGCAGGCGTCCATTAAACTTGAAAAATTGTTTTTGTAAATTTAAGCTACTCAATAGGGGTCTGTTTTCTTGTTCCTGACACAGGTCTGCTGCCTCAAAACTGATCACACCAGCGGCACATCAAAGTAAGGAGCAATGACCAAGCTATGTGCATGTCGTTAGACATTCGCTTCTTACAAATATGGCGAAGAAAATTTGCGGACGAATAAACAAGCCTTCTGGCATATAACGTCATGTGGACTGATGAACAGTTGCAATTTGTTATGTCTTCAGCTACACCGCTGTCAGAATCTCAAATCTCAGAAATCTTCAGTTCTCAGTGAGATATATGCTGTATTCTGCATAGTTATTTTTGTTCGATTTTAAAATGCTCGATAAACGTCGATGTGAAGTTCATGTAAAAATATTTGATAAACTTTTTACATTTGCCAAAGGAATTTAATTCAAAAATTAACCCTTTAAAGACTAAGCGTGTCTGTTTTATATAAGGACTTAGTGCGTACCGCGCTGTAAACACTCTCCACTTCGGTTATAAACACCGATCTCTTAATGTTTTATAAGGCAAAAGTTGCTGTTTGTTCTGAGATCCGTACAAAACACATAAACGCAATGTGGGCACCACGTAGAATTTTTTAATGTTAAACCTGGTCGTATGTAAAGTTACCGCTAGGCTTTAAAAGGTTAAAGACGAAGCGTATCTGTTTTATATAAGGACTCAGTGCGTACCGCGCTGTAAACACTCTCCACATCGGTTATAAAAACCAATCTCTTAATGTTTTATAAGACAAAAGTTGCTGTTTGTTCTGAGATCCGTACAAAACACATAAACGCAATGTGGGCACCACGTAGAATTTTTTAATGTTAAACCTGGTGGTACGTAAAGTTACCGCTAGGCTTTAAAAGGTTAAATATCAGAATGATCCAAATTTGTTCAACTGAGTCTCCGACAAAGCGTGACGGTTAATTATGTGCAGTTTGTGAAAATAAGCTGTGTTGATGGCCGTTAATATCCTCTAAGACACTCAAAACCTGAAAGTGGTTGTGAAATTTATCAGCAGAGGGCAGCAGTAATTTGTCACACTGTGCGCGGAGACACGAGTGATGCAAAGAAAGATTCCTGGTACACATTTCTGTTAGAGGCTGAGTCGACCCCAGGGCCACAGTGCAGCCGACAGGATTATGTCAATGAAAAATCAGAATGGTGCTCTCGGGAATCGAAGCAGCTACTATAGTACGATCTGTTCACAAGGCCTAGTTGATGTTATTTACAGTTATTTAAGCAGCACCTTTTGCCTGATTTATCTCACACTTCTCTTACATAAAAGATTCATTGCCTACGTCGTAATTTGCGTAGTTAAACAGCGAGTCTTTATTCTTGTCTGGTGACGGGTTTATGGATTTTATCCATCGTCCGAAGAGTAAAATATTTAAAATATTAAAAAATTAAAATCACGACGTTTCGGAAGCTAGCTCTGCTTCCGTCCTCAGGTGACTGGAGGGGGAGAACAGAAGAACGCCTACTCTATTGGGCCAATTAGACAGAGCTAGCCTCCATCACTGTTAGCTCTGTCTAAGGGGCCCAACAGAGTACGTGTTCTTCTCTTCTCCCCCTCCATTCACATGAGGACAGAAGCAGAGCCAGCTTCCGAAACGTCGTGATTTTAATTTTTCAATATTTTAAATATTTTACTCTTCGGACGATGGATAAAGTCCATAAACCCGTCACCACACAATATGATACACCGTCGCCAAAACCTTTTAGAATTTATGCAAGTCTATATTCTGTTAGAATCCACGGCATTTTGTGTTATCCTCTCAAGCGCTTTCTGTTTTTCCCCAAGGGTCGGTCCTTGGGCGCCTCTTATTGTATGTGAACACCTTCTGCCACTCTGTTAAGCACTTGAGATATTTTCTGTTCGCTGGCGATATTAAGATTCTTCGCAGCAGAAGTCCAGCGACTGATTGTACATTTCTGCAGAAGGAAATTGATGCCATTCGCGGTTGGTGTGTTAACCGTATGAAACTTAACACAGACAAAGCTACAGACATTAAGTTTACAAGGAAACTAATGCAATTCATTGTAATTAACCCTTTAAATACGAAGCCTATCTGTTTTATATAAGGACTCAGTGCGTACCGCGCTGTAAACACTCTCCACTTCGGTTATAAAAACCAATCTCTTAATGTTTTATAAGGCAAAAGTTGCTGTTTGTTCTGAGATCAGTACAAAACACATAAACGCAATGTGGGCACCACGTAGAATTTTTTAATGTTAAACTTGGTGGTACGTAAAGTTACCGCTAGGCTTTAAAAGGTTAACAAACTCTGTGACATAACTCGTACCGAATCCATCGAAGGTTTACAAAATATTTCTTCATTCTAAACACTTCACTCACCACCATGTCGAATAAATATTTTTTCAGTCACTCAAAAGTGTTGGATCTCACACGTACGTTGACCTACTGGTTTCCGGCTATTGACTGTTTATTACTGCCGTATTTTACTTTAGATCCGAATTAGAACACGCCTCGCCTGGCTGGAATAATATTACTACTGCTGATGCCAATAAGCTGGAACGCATCCAGCGGAAGTCGGCAGCTCTGTGCTTCCGTCGCTTTTCTTCCTCACAATCCGTATAATTAAACCTACGCAATTACCTTCTAAAGTTACACACTTACAGTTTAGAAGGCATCACCTTGAATTTTCTCCAGAATCTAAATATTTTCTTTCCTTTATTGACAAAATTAGTATCAGAGTTCGTGCATACAGGATTTTGGTGCGGAGACCTGAGGGAGGCGACCACTTGGGAGACCCAGGCGTAGATGGGAGGATAATATTAAAATGGATCTTCAAGAAGTAGGAATGGCATGGACTGGATTGAGCTGGCTCAGGATAGGGACAGGTGGCGGGCTCTTGTGAATGCGGTAATGAACCTCCGGGTTCCATAAAATGCGGGGTATTTCTTGACTAGCTGAGAAACTGTTAGCTTCTCAAGAAGGCCTCTGCTCCATGGAGTTAGTTGGTTGGTTGGTTGGTTGGTTGGTTGGTTGGTTGGTTGGTTCGTTCGTTCGTTAGTTAGTTAGTTAGTTAGTTAGTTAGTTAGTTAGTTAGTTAGTTAGTTAGTTAGTTAGTTAGTTTGTTTGTTAGTTAGTTAGTTAGTATCAGAGTTCAGTCTCGTACTATTAGAAACTTCACGGATTTTTCTGCAGCACTCAAAAATTGCCCTTCCTCCAGATACAAGTACGCAACGTCTGCAAATTTGGTATGCAGTGATACACGTACTTTTTTTTAAGCAGACTGATTTTACGCTAGTAGAGTCTTTCATTTCAGTTATGGTTATAACAATATAATTGTATAGCTAACTTCTGTTTCGATTTAAGTCATAAATCTGATTTCTATTGCTTGTTTTGTTGCGCTGTTTGTGTTCATTTGCGTCCCTTATGTTGTAATTGTGCTTGTTTGTAATTGGCCTTTGCGTTTTATCACGCTTATAAATGGGGGTTGGATTGAGTAACTATTCCATATTAAAACTTCCTTTTATGCCTGGAAGCAGGGCGCACCCAGAATTTTCGTTGGGGGGGGGGGGGCTGACCCTGAGCCTGTATACAATTTAGACCTATGTTTGCTTTTAAAAATTATATTATACAAATCATGTTGCAAGCACAACATAACATTGTCCGCCACTGCGTTTACATGCATACTAACATAACTACATGTTCCGTGACTCAGTCACAGTGTCCTGTCTTCTTGTTTTTTAATTTTATTAATTTATTTTTCAAAATTCTAATGTACTGGTCATCAGCCTATTTCAGTGGCTGATTTCGGCTTAAGGGGAAATCACGTAAAACTTTTGATATCATAATATCTACAAATTCCTGTTATTTAAATTCCGGTTTGGGGGTTTTGGGGGGCCTGCAGCGTTGCAGCCCCACATTGGGTGTGCCCCTGCCTGAAGTATATCTCTCTGTCTGTCCATACACACGCACAGCCAGTTCCTGAACCTGAAGATGCCAGCAAAGCACTGACCCGTTTGTGATAAGCCATCCCTGTCTATGTTGCAGATTCAGCTGTACGGTTTCAACGCGGAGCTGTACCACAACATGTCGGAAGCACAGCACAAGTCGCAGGGCATCGTGGGTATCTCGCTTATGGTCCAGGTACTGCAAAACACAAGCTATATTTACAGAAAGGGCAGCCCCGGGTACTTGGAATGCATGACAGCTTGTACTGAAGGATGATGTTACCTTTCTCTTGGGAATTATTTCATATTTCTGTCTTATTTCTGTGCGTTATGATTTTTTAAATATTTATTTCAAAGTGATATTGGCGGTATTTACGGTATACAAAGTAAAATCACAAAATTGTCCCTGTAACTAATTTAGCTAACTAGGGGTAGCTACGTGAAACAGAAGTTAAAGATAGGGAAATAGAAATAACATTAGTGAAAAAAGACTAAAATTTCTATGCCTTAGCATGGCCGGTTACAGCAGGATATATTTCGGTCGTTTGTGTTTGTAAGTTTGTATAAGGAGTTCAGGTCGTCTAGAGTGGAATTTCAGATTTGTCAGACACGAGGGTTAGGATGGGATGGACAGTTAGCAAAATATTTGGGCTTAAGTTGGTGGATAAAGTCTCGGACGGGTTCAATATTCACCCTATAAAGACGAAGCCTATCTGTTTTATATAAGGACTCAGTGCGTACCGCGCTGTAAACACTCTCCACTTCGGTTATAAAAACCAATCTCTTAATGTTTTATAAGGCAAAAGTTGCTGTTTGTTCTGAGATCCGTACAAAACACACAAACGCAATGTGGGCACCACGTAGAATTTTTTAATGTTAAACCTGGTGGTACGTAAAGTTACCGCTAGGATTTAAAAGTTTAAGGGTGTCGTGCAAATTGGAGATGTCAGTGCTCCTGGTGTAGGCACCGATCTCTCGTAACCTCTTGCTTTGGACGACTTGGAGTTTGAGGTAACGTTAAGATTGAAACATAGCCTGTACAGTTCCTCTTCACATGGATGTGAAAATTTGACTCTCCTTTTCATGATTCCTTTCAGAACAGATATTTCTTGACTAGCTGAATGTATGTCGTGCCACAGGAAACGTTTATTTAAAGTCTGTGATGAGACCTTCTTACATTAGCCCTTCCAACAGAAAACTCAACTGGAGTTACGTTTAAAGACTCGCTCCGTACGGCGCAATAAACACACTCCTTCTCGGTTATAAACCTACTAAATTAATGCTGGATAAGGAAATAACTCCTGTTTGTTCCGAGATCCACACAAAACACATAAATACACTGTGTGGGCAGAACGTGGCATTTAAATACCCAGCCCGTACCGCGCAGTAAACACATAGCGTCGCAGTTATAAAAACCAGTCAGTTAATGCTGTATAGGGAAATAATCACTGTTTGTTCTGAGATCCACACAAAACACATAAATACACTGTGTGGGCAGAACGTAGAATTTAAATGCCCAGTCCGTACCGCGCAGTAAACACACTCCGTCTCGGTTATAAAAACCAGTCAGTTAATGCTGTATAGGGAAATAATCGCTGTTTGTTCTGAGATCCACACAAAATACATAAATACACTGTGTGGGCAAAGAATAGCATCTCTTAAAGTAAAAATATTGATACATGAAGCAGCTACTACGCATGAGAAATTACAACTTGTTTAACGTCCATGTAAAATTCATCATAACAATCTGACTATTCCAGCCTCTAGCTATGGTTTCCCCAACGAACCACTCAGCGCGCTGCTGTAGCGGTAACCCACCAAACTTGTATTCGTTTAGAAATCCCGGTTGAATCTTCGCTGGGAAACCGCCTGTCCTGGTTGAGGTTTGAAGTGTTTTACTCAGTTTCTCGGGGTAAATTTCTGGGTGTTACTTCGCTTAGGCCATGATTTCTCCATTCAAAATCCTTTCCAATTCATGATTCACCAATTCGCCAGTCACCCGAACACTGACGCTATGTGGTTCATACTGACACCATTTTGTAACAGACGAAAGTATTAAACAAGCACCCTTTCCAGTGGTCCGCTCTTGCCTTAGGCTTGGACAGACGAGTTCACAGGACATGCTGACGACAGCTTGACAGGGCAAGCCGTGTTTCTACCTTAGATAAAACTTCTTGGACTACAGTCGAAATATCACCGCCGGTTGAAGCTGTAAGCATGTGCAGACTCTGCAACGTCACGAAAAGAGACAACTTAGAAACATTGCCGTGTTTAGACAGACTATTAGCAAGGCTACATATGCCACAAAAGCCCAAGTATCTAGGCAAGTTTTAAACTACACACATTTTCGTGAAGTTAAAACTAACACTGACGGACCGCGATAGCTCAGTCGGTATAGCGACTCGCTACGAGTTGGACGGTCCGGGGATCGAATCCCGGTGTGGGCGAGATTTTCCGCGCCCGTCCAGACCGGCCCTGGGGCCCACCCAGCCTCCTGTACAATGGGTAGCGCGTCTCTTTCCCGGGGGTAAAGCGGCCGGGGCGTGGGGCTAGCCACCCTCTCCCCTCCTCGTGCCGAGGCTCACGAACCGGTAGAGCTATACCTGTACTCCCCCTCTTGGGCCCTCAGGGCCTGTTATAGGGTGACCTTTACCTTTACCTAAAACTAACACTGGGACCTTCAGCATTTTTTACGAAGCATTGCCTATTCTAAGTTTCAATATCACTGTACTGCTTCTAATGATACTGTATTGCTTCTAATGCTTATGTACTGCTTCTAATGATACTGTACTGCTTCTAATGCTTATGTACTGCTTCTAATGATACTGTACTGCTTCTAATGATACTGTACTGCTTCTAATGACGCAGTACTGCTTCTAATGCTTATGTACTGCTGATTTTAATACTGCACTTCTTCTAAAGCTACCGTACTGCTCCTAATACCACTGTACGTCTCCTAATAAGACTGTAATCTTCCTCATATTGTTGAGTCATTAGCAGTACTTACAGCGGATATGTGAAAATGGGCTGCATGTACATACGCAGTTACAGACTTAGGCACTTTTAAGGTAAGCAATTAGACTGACCCAATTTAAAGAAAATAAAAAACTGAAATAATAACGTTTTTGAGACCCGCGCCGAATTTTTCCTTGCGGGAATGAAAGAGCAGAGATGAAAGCGACAGAAGAATACTGCTGGGCCATAACACAGGCGGCGACTGATTATGTCGTGGTGTGTTCGAGTTTTGATTTAAGCTGTGCTCCGTTGTGTACAGAACACAGCCGAACATATGTACACTCAGTTCGGACTGGCGCGACGTTTCGACGTGCGCTGAACCATCTGGAAGGTGGCTACTGCGTAAGCCGGGGAGCGTATGTATTGACGTAACGACTGGTGGCGTCTAAACGCATAGTTGTATCGTATTTAGCTCAACTGTTTGGACTTGAGAATCATCAGTTTTATTGTGCGATGACAGAAGCCGGGGTAGCTCAGTCGGTATAGCGACTCGCTACGGGCTGGGCGGTCCGGGGATCGAATCCCGGTAGGGGCGAGATTTTTTCTCTTCTCCAAAACTTCCAGACGGGCTCTGGGGCCCACAAAACCTCCCGTAAAATGGGTACCGGGGTTCTTTCCCGGGGTTAAAGCGGTAGCAGCGTGAAGTTAACCACACCTGCATATATTGCCGAAGAATAAGTGGCGCAATACCTCTACTCCTCCTACACTCCAACATGGCGTGAACAGGGAAAACTTTACCATTTATTGTGTGGTGACGAGACGAGATTGAAAGTAGGCTGTTTTACTCCGCTATCTGCTGTGTAAACATCCCAGCTTCTTTCTTTCTTTCTTTCTTTCTTTCTTTCTTTCTTTCTTTCTTTCTTCCTTCCTTTCTTTTTTCTTTCGTTCTTTCTTTCTTTTTCTTTCTTTCTTTCTTTCTCTTTCTTTCTTTCTTTCTTTCTTTCTTTCTTTCTTTCTTTCTTTCTTAGTCCTTCCCTCTTCTACCTACCTGTTCACAGCAGGTGTCGAGGTTGTTTATTTTCACTTGATCACACTCAGACACACACCACAGTCGGTAGGACTCCTCTGGACTGGAGATTGGCCCGTCGCAGAGACCTCTACCTTACAACACAAACGCTCACAAGAGACAAAAAAATCCATGCCCCCGGTGGGATTCGAACCCACGATCCCAGCAAGCGGTCGGCCGCAGACCTACGCCTTAGACCGCGCGGCCACTGGGATCGGCGCATCCTTCACAGTACATACATGGAATTTTTTTATAAAAGTCTCATTTTAGCTTCCTTCCAAGTGCCAAGTTTTTTCATTAGCTAATTAAATTTTAGACAACTTACGCTTGATGTCCATGTAATTAATGATGCATTAATGAACGAGACAGTGTTCTGTCACATTTTAACCTCTGTATTTGTAATGCGTAAAGTTTCTATCGTTTGTCTGTTTGGATTCACAAATCCTCATGGTGATATCCTTCTAGAAGTCGAAACATGTAGCGACGCAGTTTCGTCAGACCATTTTGAAACTGTGTTTTGATGTTTTAGTGTAAGATAAGCGATAAATTCTTCATATCACCGTCACAGTGACAAAATACCGCTGTAAAAGACGCATTAAACGCGAAAAGTCTGTAACTTGCTTGACATTGCATACTCCACGCATTATTCTTACAAATAATTTCCATTACATGTGCTTTTGTTGGTTACAGTTAATTATTTGTAAGCCCCAATTTGCTTAGTGATTACACAAAGACCAACAATAGACGCTAATACCCACAGCACATCAGCAGTTTATTTATGATTTGCGATATTTGATAAAGTTACAGAGCACTGTACTACATAAATATCTCGACCCAAAAATTAGCTTGACATGTATGCAAAAACATCAACTCATCTACACTTGTCACCGACGCCCAGACGCCAAATGTGTGTTACCATATGTAATGACAATAATTCCCATTTCACCCGTTAGTCTTAAATATTTTACGGACATAAATTTGTTCAATAATGTAATATCTTAGAGTCATTAATTAGCTACCACTGGTCAATGCCACTTTACAGTTTGTTGTAAAAAATTGTAAATTGTGTGGGATCCTACAAAAAACGTAAATGATATATGTATTGCATTTTTACGAGCTTTTTAAATATTTTATTTATGACCCGATGAGGGTCGACATCGACTGAAACGTGTAGCTACTGAATAAAATATTGTTGTTTTGGGCTGATCCACACAAGTTTTCGTTTTGAATTTGTCTCCTAGGCATATATCACAATATGTAATAGCCTAGGTCTGTGTACGCTAAATAAATAAGGTAAAGCAGTCCCATTACAGGCCTGGACAGGCCCTGAGGGTTCCAGGAGGTTGACGCTCCCAGATTTCTAGACAATCGGCACATGCAGGTGGTAAGGTTGTTAGCCCTACTCACCGGCCGCCTTTACCCCCCAGGAAATATTCCTGGTACTCATTTCTGCTAGAGGCTGAGTCGACCCCAGGGTCATAGTGCCACCGGAAGGATTATGCCAATGAAAAATTCCAGTGACACCATCGGGAATCGAACCCGCGACCTTACGGTTTTTAGGTCAGTGCCTCAACCAACTGCGTCACCGCGTGACCCCGTGTATGCTAAATACTAATACTAGTACTACTACTAAATAATAATAATAATAATAATAACAATAACTCAGAAAGCAGGGAGGCACTCTGCTTGTGTTTTCGGCAGGTGCTGTGTATTTGTGCCAGTTAACAAAATACGAATTCAGGAATACATGGACGGTGTTGCAGGCGTGTTCCTAGCCAGATTCTAGTTCCAAATGCGTAAGTGTAAAGAAGCATAAATTTTGGGGCATAAAAATGTTCAATAAATTCTAACGGAGCACCACCAACGTTCAAATGGCCTTCGGCCATCTTCGCATACCCGTTATATCGACCGATGATAATTACGTTTTGAACACTTCCATCAGCTGAACCACAAATAATTCGAGCTTGTGGTAAGGGCATTCATGTAGTAATTACATGGATTCAAAGAGCAGATTTTTCCGAATGCTTTTACATACAGCTTATATGGAATTACAGCGAGAAAATCACACGGCTAAAACATTCAAATAAACAGAATCGCTACACCCACAGTGCAGGATGTGCCTTGAGAAACTTACGGTCGCTTTTTATATTGAATATAGCAAGCATCATGAATCCGATGCCGACAAACTAATGTACAAATGTGCAGTATTTATATACAGCCAATGCTTGAACCAGACGTTTAGAGTTTTTATCATTTATAAATATCAATATTATAAATTTATACACTTTTGAATTATGACAATGATGTATGTTCGGTCCGGATTTCTTAACGTGTAACCATTTACTGTATAATTGCATGTAAAAGTTCTTACAGTTCTCTGCCAAGAAAACCCCCTGAAGATGGAAACTTGCTTGCTGAAACATATGCAGGTGTTCTCAAATATTTTTGTACATGTCACTTATCTTGCGCATTTGTTTGTCGATATTAGATTTTTTACTTTCGTTTTGTTTGTTAGCAGTTCTGCTTTTAAGAGACCCCGAACTTTACTGCCCTCCTTATAAGATCCACCTTCTGGCACAAACTGAGACGCTGTTACTTTTTGTTTCGTTTCGTTATTATTCCCCACTCATTTGCAACAGTGTCTTTCCTCCTTAAAGTCAGAAGTTTACTCTTATTTATAAAATTATGCTTTCTGGAAGTCAAAGTCGTGTCACTCCCTACCATTTAACCACACAACTAAAATCAGACGACAGGAAGGAACACAAATCAAGAAGTATCTCATTATGCACTTTTCTCACTTGGGCCTGCCATGGCTCAGGCGGTTAGTCGCCGGACTCTTACCGCGGAGGCCCGGGTTCGATCCCGGGTCAGTCCATGTGAGGGGATTTGTGGTGGACAACGTGATACTGGGGAAGGTTTTTCCCCCAAGTACTTCGATTTTCTCCTGTCAGTTTCATTCCATCGGCGCTCCATTACACGGAAAAATTTAAAAAACTAATCATCTCCATCACAGGGTTGCACAATAATCCTCCAAGGTTGCGGCGCGACCGTAGCGTCTGCTGCGGGGCCCCCTTCACCACAAAATATTTCACTTTTCCAGTATTTTAATACAAATATTTGTTTGAATGATGTCTAATTTAAATTTTATCCATAAAATCTGATTTTCTAAATCAGGTGGGAGAAACCACAAAGGCACAGGACAGCCATTGTATGATTTATTATCCTCCCATCTACGCCTGGGTCTCCCAAGTGGTCACCTTTCCTCAGGTCTCCACACCAAAATCCTGTATCCACCTCTCTTTTCCCCCCATACGTGCTACATGCCCCGCCCATCTCATTCTTCTCGATTTGATTACCCGAATAATATTTGGTGATGAGTACAGGTCATTAAGTTCCTCGTTATGTAGTCTTCTCCACTCCCCTGTCGCCTCGTCCCTCTAGGCCCAAATATCCTCCTCAGCACCCTATTCTCGAACACCCTCAGTCTTTGTTCCTCCCTCAGTGTGAGAGACCGAGTTTCACACCCATACAAAACAACAGGTAAAACTAAAGTTCTGTATACCCTAATCTTAGTGTTTTTGGATAGCAACCCGGAAGACAAAACATTCTGCACCGAATGATAGCAAGCATTCTCCGAGTTCAGTCTGTTCTTAATTTTTTCGTCTGTGTTTACGTACAAAATTTCATATTTCCGTACGTAATGAGTAAATATTAAATATTGTGATTCAGCGTTTTTATTTCCTCAAGTATGGGTCACGTAAATCGCATTATGAAATATGGCGGAGTAATTTCGCTTATTATCAGTTGTTATTGTCATGAATTACTACCGGCGGCAAACACAATAACGCCAGTAACCTAAGTACTCATGAACTGACTAGGTATTAATGTAAAGTGTGGGCCAGTTTCGTTAGATTTTAAACAAACTTAAATTTTCCTAACAGATTTCAGCAAAACCAGCCAGTGTAAATTTTAACAAACGCCATCCTGTGATATCCGGGTTTTTCCACGCGGATGGGAAGGACAGGCGGACAGACATAAGAAAATTAGTGGTTCCTTTCCGAAAATTTTGCGAATTCGTCCCAATATCAGTTGGCCAGACCGGGATAAAGATGCCAAAGATCAGTCGGACAGAAATGACCAGGCTGTTATGCCGTCACATTATGTGCAACAAACCGTACGTCTATTCCGGGAATATAAACGGCATTGCCCGCCCTAGTTTTTGCCATAGTGGTGATCCGCCGTGTGCGTCTTTCCTTCGTTGAAGTAGGCCTGTGATTTTGTCTGTCATCCGTGCAGAGGGGCGTTACCGCACTTAGACACTGTATCGCATATGCTGACGATATTCTGATTACAGCTCGGACTAAACAGGCTGGAGTCGACACATTTGAGAAACTTAAAAATCAGTCCCTGAAAGTCGTTTTAGTAATAAATCAAAAGAAAGATAAATATCTTAGGTTTGAAAAAGGAAACTACCAAATGGATGATCTGCGTGCCAGCGATATGCGATTGGAACAAATTCATTCTTATAAATACTTAGTATCGATTATAAGCAGAGATAACTCTACTGAAGAAGAAATAAGTGAATGAATCACGTCTGGTAACAAAGCATATTGCGCAAACAGATCTTTATTTAAGAGCAAACTGGTCTGCAAGATGTGCAAACTCAACATACATCGGACCGTCATAAGACGTGTAGTCACGTGTGGCTGCGAAAGTAGGATCTTGAAAGAAGCCATCAAACAAAAATTGTTATTCTTTGAAAGGAAAATATTAAGAGGGATGTTTGGCCCCACCAAAGAATTAAATGGCACGTGGAGAATCAAAACCAATGGTGAACGCAGTAAGTTGATTAAAAACCGGATAATAATTAGCTTTATTAACCTTTTAAAGCCTAGCGGTAACTTTACGTACCGCCAGGTTTAACATTAAAAAATTCTACGTGGTGCCCACATTGCGTTTATGTGTTTTGTACGGATCTCAGAACAAACAGCAACTTTTGCCTTATAAAACATTAAGAGACTCGTTTTTATAACCGAAGTGGAGAGTGTTTACTGCGCGGTACGCACTGAGTCCTTATATAAAACAGACACGCTTAGTCTTTATAGGGTTAAAGCACAAAGACTAAGCTGGTTTGGACACTTTCACCGAATGGATAGCGACAGGACGGTAAAAAAAGTTTGTGGGTGGAAAAAACATCCAAGAGACCACAAGGCAGACGAAAACGTAGATGGGAAAATGAAATAAAGAATGATCTAAAGGATATGAAATTAAATGATTGGAGAATTTGCATCCAGGATAGAAACAAATTGAAAGGAAAAACTGAGAAGGCCAATGCATGAAGTTGTAGCGCCTGATTAAGAAAAAGAACAAGAAGTAGAGGGTTGCATTCATATAAGATGCTGAAATCTCAGTTGCATGGAAGTAATCACACGCACGCACGCACGCACGCACAGTGGACTGCTTTACATCCATACAGATGTACATCCAAACGTAGATTACACTGCAGTTGGGGATTTAACAAAAGTTTCTCTCCTAATTTGTCAGTAGACGGACCGTCCTGTGGGAGTAATCAATCGATTTCAAAGTGTCTGTGGACCCGGGGCGACAGAATTGATGGAAACTGCGAACTGTCGTTGTACTGGTAAGCCAGATTGATGAGTTGCAAGTCACAGGCAAAAAAAGACAAAGGCATTTGGCAATTAGGGCAGCACTTTTCCATCCAAGCACGTGATAAAAACCGAACTTAGTACATTTCAATAATGAAACATTTTCTCATACAGTTCTCAAAAATATGTATATGTCCATTGGTTAACTTAATAACATCACCACAGAAACAAATACGTCGGTAAAATTCAGTATTTCCAGTCATGATCGCGCCCAGTCCATCATGTAAATACAAACCTCCTGAAGCCACGCTACACTCACATTTGTCACCTCAGAATATGGCAGGTACTTTCCTATTAGTAATAAATAATAAGCTAAGGAGATGAGGATCAGCCATATTGACCGTGTTGTCCGAGCTGGAATTGTTCCCAAGGACGCTCCGCCCCTGAATGCAACAGAGATTTAAATACGCCCTAAAAGCCGATCTTTATTCTAGTATCTCACCGCTGGAGTAAAACAGTCCAGCTCGTATTTCAGCGGGCCTTGCAGCTCTGTTCCAGCACTGGAGGACAGCTTAGAGTAACCGTATGGGGCAACGCAATGAACACTAAATACCAGCATACTCTTTATGCCAGGATTCATTCATTCGTCCATTCTTTCGTTTACGTTATTTTGCGTAGTTCTAAATGTTTGGTTGTAATAAGGCGGCAAAGAAGATGGACAGGGTGGCTACAGACGGGTAGCACCCAAGGATTGCCCTATTTCGATGTAGCGACTGTGCCGGTATTCGTCAGGAGAGACAGGGAAAAACTAAGAAAATCAGAAATGTAAGAGACTGCCACTGAATCTGAGTCATCAGACTGAGTCATAACAGACTGCCACTCAGTCTGAGTCATAACAGACTGCCACTCAATCTGAGTCATAACAGACTGCCACTCAGTCTGAGTCATAACAGACTGCCACTCAATCTGAGTCATCAGACTGCCACTCAATCTGGGTCATCAGGCTGCCACTCTGAGTCATAACAGACTGGCACTCAATCTGAGTCATCAGACTGCCACTCAGTCTAGTCACAAGAGAATGCCGCTCAATCTGAGTCATCAAACTGCCACTCTGAGTCATAACAGACTGGCACTCAATCTGAGTCATCAGACTGCCACTCAATCTGAGTCATCAGACTGCCACTCAGTCTAGTCACAAGAGACTGCCGCTCAATCTGAGTCATCAAACTGCCACTCTGAGTCATAACAGACTGCCACTCAATCTGAGTCATCAGACTGCCACTCAGTCTGAGTCATAACAGACTGCCACTCTGAGTCATAACAGACTGGCACTCAATCTGAGTCATCAGACTGCCACTCAATCTGAGTCATCAGACTGCCACTGAGAGTCATAACAGGCTGCCACTCAATCTGAGTCATCAGACCGCCACTCAGTCTAGTCACAAGAGACTGCCGCTCAATCTGAGTCATCAAACTGCCACTCTGAGTCATAACAGACTGCCACTCAATATGAGTCATCAAACTGCAAGTTGGTCCGAGTCGTAACGGATTGCAACTACACCGATACTCCAAATCAGGTGGCCAGGACAAGTGCAGACAGAGCGAACCGCGACAGCGATATCATTCGAAAGGACGATAAATATTTGCAAGTAACAAGGAGTCATACCTCAGAAGCTTTGGTCTTCATAAACACGGCACTGGAAGCCCCAAACCTCACACAATAACTCTCTCTTAAGGACTGCGTCACGTTGCTCGTTATGTATAATTTTCTACCGTAATACGAATTTAGTACGAAAGCTGCAGACGGCAGTGTGCCTGGCCGAACAAAAGTTTCTGACAGTAAAATCTGCATAGCTCTTTACTTCCTTTGTTTTAAATAAAAATTATATCCTTTTAGACTAATTACAGGCCTCTACAAAATATTAAACGCCATATTAAATGTATATACCTGAACACACGTCTATAACATTCCCGCAGAAATTATATCAAATTTACAAACTTCCTCATTTTAGCCAGCCACAGAACTACTGCACACATTAAACGAAAGCAACAGCAGTGATCTGTAGCTCGCTTGGTGGAGGAACTCCGTGAGGCCAGACTCCGCGATGAAATGCAGTAATTTATAGCATTATTAAATTTCGGTGTAATATTCAGTTTTTTCTGATAAATAACATTGCAATTTTATAGACAGAATTTCGTACTAAAATGTAACATTACACATTTGGTTCTTCCACTGAAAGATGAGTCTATACCTGATGTGTAGCAGCACAATTGTTGTTTAATCTGGAAATCAAAACGAAAATCACGAACACAGCAGGAATTCCAGATTACAGAACATTAAAGACGGAGCGTATCTGTTTTATATAAGGACTCAGTGCGTACCGCGCTGTAAACACTCTCCACTTCGGTTATAAAAACCAGTCTCTTAATGTTTTATAAGGCAAAAGTTGCTGTTTGTTCTGAGATCCGTACAAAACACATAAACGCAATGTGGGCACCACGTAGAATTTTTTAATGTTAAACCTGGCGGTACGTAAAGTTACCGCTAGGCTTTAAAAGGTTAAAGACGAAGCGTATCTGTTTTATATAAGGACTCCGTGCGTACCGCGCTGTAAACACTCTCCACTTCGGTTATAAAAACCAGTCTCTTAATGTTTTATAAGACAAAAGTTGCTGTTTGTTCTGAGATCCGTACAAAACACATAAACGCAATGTGGGCACCACGTAGAATTTTTTAATGTTAAACCTGGTGGTACGTAAAGTTACCGCTAGGCTTTAACCCTTTAAAGACGAAGCGTATCTGTTTTATATAAGGACTCAGTGCCTACCGCGCTGTAAACACTCTCCACTTCGGTTATAAAAACCAGTCTCTTAATGTTTTATAAGGCAAAAGTTGCTGTTTGTTCTGAGATCCGTACAAAACACATAAACGCAATGTGGGCACCACGTAGAATTTTTTAATGTTAAACCTGGCGGTACGTAAAGTTACCGCTAGGCTTTAAAAGGTTAAGCATGTGGTAGAGTCTAAGTTGGTTACAACGTTATGGAAAGGGCCGAATTAATTGTGTCGTTATAAACGAGTGTCGCTCTAAGCGATATGCGTGTTTTAAACGTGAAAGAAAAATACCTCAAGACAACAGACAGACCTGTAGGCATATTACTTAAATTTTTACGCCATCTTTTCGCCATTCTGCGCAGCGCCTAAAAAAGTATTGCGCAATTTTACGCAGAAAGTGAAGAACCGCTACTCTTGTCATTTTCCAGGCCTGGAATTTGCGTAGCTGCCTAAAAGACTAGAGGGCTTCTCGTCTCAAGCACAAGGAGATGGCAGAATTCTCAAAATAGTCTGCTTCTTGGAAAATTATATTGGAACCGATGACTGGCATTGTCGTTATATCCGAGGTAGATGCTGTTATGTATGTCGTACTAAGGAGGGCAGAAAAACACGCGCCGTATGAGTAATTAGTTGGTACCACGGAATGTATAACGCTATAAATGAGACGCCCCACACAAACCGAGGTCTATATAACGGAATTCAACTGCACAAGCGTTGAATTCTCTGTTTTGAGTTTCAAAATAAGAATTTTAAATTATTGCTTCTAAATCGAAATAAATTTGTGTTTAGCAATCCGGGGAATCATCACTGCTGTTTCTACAGATTTTCACTGGAGACGATCTTAAAATATTTACGTACGTTCACTTGCCATCTACAAAACGTGTTCCTAAGATCTAACTGAGAATTGTTTGCCCTCTTTTCAGCCGGTTTTGTAATTAGCACATGTCTTATAGTTTTTAATCTGTAATTCCCCAGGGATTTTTTATACACACTTTCAGAAATAATTAAATTTTGCCACCAATAGTGACGTCTAATACATCACTACGACAAATGTAGGCACATAGAGTCAACATCGGCTATACCGGCCTCGGTTATAACGGACTTCGGCTATAACGGATAGTTTTGGACCCACCCCCTTGGGATCCGTTATAACCGAGGTTCACTCTATACCAAAAACCTACCTAAACTAAAAGTGATTTCCCTTACTTAAACGTACTTCAACTTCCTAACGTGTAAATATCTTTTCTGCAACTTGGCTTTCAAGTAACTGCAAGCAGGGCCTATGGCAAACCCTCAAAGTAAGAGAACGTCTATTGTTACAGACCCACACTCGTGTTTAGGCCTATGATATACATATGTTCGCAGGGGGACAAAATAAGGCTTCAGAAACTAACAGAAATGAAATAATTTGGGGGTGGAGAAAATTGCTTTATAACTACCTTAATGATTTGTGTTCATATAATATTTAAGGCTACTAAATGACGAAAAATAATTAGATGGACTGGACATGTAGCACATATGGCGAAGATACTCTCCTACAGCATTAAAAGAACGTGTCAGGAAAGAGGTTACTTTAGCGACCTGGATGGTGATGGAAACGAATTTTCAAATTGCCAGCATTCTTTCGAATTAGTCCGAAGTTGTGAACGGATTTGATGGACTCAAGGTCTTTTATTTCCATGGCAGGCCCTTGTGGACACGAAAGTAGGCATTTAGGCGTCATCATATATTTGAATTCTTGGAAGGTTAAATATAAAGCATTAATGAATACTGTTTCACAGAATTATTTTACTCTTTTTTAATAAATTTTTATATTTTTAAATATATTATAATATAATTTCATAAATAATACAATAACAATTTTAAAAATAAATAAAATAATAATAAAATAATAAAGTAATAAATAAAATGTAATAAATAATTTAAGAAATAATATATTTTTAATAAATTTATTAACAATCTAGTCAGTGAGTAGGTTTGGTTCGTTTGTATTTATCGAACAAAATAGGATAAAGGTGATGTTTTCAACACGTCAAAATTGATGTTTCTCCTTTTCACACATTTAAGCCACAGAAAAGAAGTTGTGATCTACAGACACAACAAACAGCATGCCACATGACTGAGCTCTGTGTTAGTACCCGTAACTGTTAACAACGACACGGCTTCCGTCGCGCATGCGCCGGTGTACAGAGTGACGCAGTGGGCCGTGCTGTTCACACACTCTCCCTCTGCGTAAGCTCCGTTTGATCACGTTACAGAAACTGACGGCGGGCGACCGCTCATGTGTATGCCGATGGAATCCGCCCTCTCACTTCTGACCTCTGCCATTAAACGCCTGTTTGTCTGTTGGATCACGCCGTTCCACCCCACAATATTCACATCTTCTGGTATCATACCACCCCATTCTGTCTCTATTGACACGTATTCTGTCTCCACAGGGTGCGTTACAAATTAGACCGATCCTAGTGGCCGCGCGGTCTAAGGCGTAGGTCTACGGCCGAGCGCTTGTTGGGATCGTGGGTTCGAATCCCACCGGGGGCATGGATTTTTTTGTCTCTTGTACAGTGTTTGTGTTGTCAGGTAGAGGTCTCTGCGACGGGCTGATCACTGATCGAGAGGAGTCCTACCGACTGTGGTGTGTTGTCAGGTAGAGGTCTCTGTGACGGGCTGATCACTGATCCAGAGGAGTCCTACCGAGTGGTGTGTGTCTGAGTGTGATTGTGAAGCCTCGATACTGAGGAGGCACTGGCCCACTGGGGGCTGTTGGGCCACAGAAATAAAGAAAGGACAAATTATTAGTCCAGTTCTGATATGTTTCCATACTAATATCCCCTTTATTGCTTGTTAGCTGTTCGTAGTTTCGTGTACTGAATAACATTTATTCGCTGGTTTCCTGTAGCCTTCCGGAATTGTTAGAGGTACTGCTCGTCTGCCACTGGTGCCGCCCAAACTGAGAATATTGCGTCTAACCCTTTACAAAATTCCACTTGACAACTACAGCAACTATTTTCCGAAACTAACCAACGCAGTAGTACAACAACTGACACTCATCTGGTCAATCTGATCCCTTTTTTTACAGCAGGTGAATGCTCATCACCTTGTTAACAAAAGAGCAATTCTGTGACGACATCGTGACTAAGAGTATTTCTTTTGAGGTTTAATATTTGTTTGCCTATGTAGCTTATTTGGTTAGTTACCAACGCAGATACGTAGCCATAACTAACTAACTAACTAACTAACTCCATGGAGCAGAGGCCTTCTTGAGAAGCTAACAGTTTCTCAGCTAGTCAAGAAATTCCCCGCATTTTATGGAACCCGAAGGTTCATTACGGCATTCACAAGAGCCCGCGACCTGTCCCTATCCTGAGCCAGCTCAATCCAGTCCATGCCTCGTCCCACTTCTTGAAGATCCATTTTAATATTATCCTCCCATCTAGGCCTGGGTCTCCCAAGTGGTCGCCTTCCCTCAGGTCAGAGCCCGCCACCTGTCCCTACCCAGAGCCAGCTCAATCCTGTCCATGCCCCATCCCACTTCTTGAAGATCCATTTTAATATTATCCTCCCATTAAGCCTGGGTCTCCTAAGTTGGTCGCCTTCCCTCAGGTCTCCCCACCAAAATCCTGTATGCACCTTTCTTTTCCCCAATACGTGCTACATGCCCCGCCCATCTCATTCTTCTCGATTTGATTACCAGAATCCTCACATTCCATGTTCCAAAACTCATATCCCTAGATACGTAGCCATAGGAATAAATAATTGGTTACTTTAATGCAAAGTTAATTAACTTAATAAATAAGTGCGTAATTAGGTAGGTACTTACTTTGCTACCGTGTTAGCTACACAGCGCTTTAGTTGCCCAGTTGTAATATTCGGTGAGTACTGATTCGTTGAAAAAGGGTTTTTCCAACTGCACTCTCCGTATGTTAGAATTGGTTTATGGAGGTGACTTTAGAAGGCAAATATCACCGTATGTTTCGAGGAATCTCCCGGCGTTTAATTGTAAAATCGGAAGGAAAAGGCACAAAAACATTAGGCAGTCTGCAGACCGCGGTGCGGGGATTGTAACGTGGCACCGACAGAATGCGCGTCAGCAGTTACCCACTTATCAATCAACCACGCGTCTACCATTTTGTGCCGCTCCTTCAGCTTCATTGGCAAGTAGCAGGGGCGCATCGGGGGGGGGGGGTATTGCCGGGCTGCAGCCCCCCCTAACGTCCCAAAACCGAATTTTAAAAAACACAGATTTTGTAAATATTATGATATAAAAGTTTTACTTGATTTACCCTTCAGCCGAAATCGACTACATTAGAATTTTGAAAAATAAATTAATGAAAATTAAAAAAAACAAGAAGACAGGACACTGTGATTGAGTCACGGAACATGTAGCTGTATTTAAATGTATATAAATGCAGTTCCAAACAGCGTTATGTTGTACTTAAATGATTTTTATAATATAATTTTTAAAATCAAACATAAATTATGTATAGCCTCAGGGTCAGCACGCCCCCACCGACCCAAAGAAAAATTCTGGGTGCGCACCTGGCCAGTAGCGTGGACTGAAACAGCAATTGTGAACAACAACTCGATTTAAATGTGTAGAAGTAAACACACGCGACCAACTGTATTTGAAGGTAAAAATACAGTTTCCCCTAACACGCTTTGAAGACATGCGGGTAACTGGAGGTACAGCTCCATTCCTTCTTAAACTCCGCAGTAGGTAGTTAGGAGTTGTCAATTCACGCCCTTGGTACCCGTTTAGGAGGAGAACGGTTGGTCCCCACAGCCGGTCTCGACGGATCGGAGGAGGTAAAATCTGTCCCCGCTGGCAGTGAAATTATTCTTCCGCAGTTGCACAGCGCGTGATCTGGTCCCTGTGTCTACTGAGCTATCCCAGCTCCTGTTTTAACACAATGTGTCAGAATTCTCCCGAATGCATTGAGGAAGGATCTGAGTCAGGTTAGCAAGCGGTCGGGTGTAGAATCAAACCCGGTACCTCCCAAATACGCCGTAGGCTGTGAACATGACGACGCTGTGTACAAATAAGCGGTAAGATTGTCGTTTTGTGTTATCGACTTTCTGTGTTTTATGCAGCTGATACGATGTTGAACACGATACGTGCGTCCAACAGCGCTGTTGCAACAGAATTCGATCCTAACAGACCAATTTCCCGCAAACAGTACAAACCTGTACAATGCGAATTTCAACGCCGCACGACAGACGCCAAATTCCCACTCGACTGCGTCCTCCTCCTCAACATGAAATAATATTTGTCAAAACATTAGTTAACCTAATTGTTTGTAAACATTTGCTCAAAAAACAAATCTGTGTACGTTCAAATTGAATTATGTTTTAAATACACAAACCATGTAATTAGAACAAGCAATGACAACAGTTAGCCTAATGGAGGGCTGCCATAGCGCCCGGCACGTTAATTCTGTTGTCCTGACATCAAGTCTGTACAGTGGTGTGCCCAGTAACCATCATCACACCCCCCCCCCCGGGGGGTCCGCCTCTCTCTCTCTCTCTCTCTCTCTCTCTCTCTCTCTCTCTCTCGGGATTTCTCGTGTAATTGAAATCAGCTCTGACAATTGTATGCCATTTCGCGTCAATTTTAGTTGTCCCTAATTAACCCTCCCTAACACTGTCTTTTCTCTATATATATGTCGCCTGCTGTAACATCCAGAAACTGCAATTTGCCACAGAGTTTGTTCAGACATTTCATTATGACGCTCAGAATAAACAACGATTAATTCACAGAATATTATTAACTCATTTGTAATTCTAATATATGGCAATGCAATGAGTTTTCATTGAGATACGGTCTCATTCTTTGCAATATTGCTTTTTTGTGGTGAAGGGCCCCGCAGCAGACGCTACAGACGCACCGCAGCCTTGAGGCTTATTGTGCAACCCTGTGATGAAGATGATTAGTTTTTTTCCGTTTTTCCGTGTAATGGAGCACCGGTGGAATGAAATTGACAAGGCAAAACCGAAGTACTGGGAGAAAAACCTGTCCCAGTGCCACTTTGTTCATCACAAATCCCATATTGACTGACCCGGGTTCGAACCCGACCCTCCGCAGTGACAGGCCGGCGACTAGCCGCCTAAGCCATGGCACGGCCTTTTGCAATATTACCTAGATAAATTCCAGACTTCAAAAGGTTTGTTAAATATTCAGTGGGACAGTAACTTCTTGCATTACATCACATTTATGCTGGATACTTTGTCATCGTTTGACATAGGCCTGTGTTCAGTATTAGTTAAATGTCCATTGAAAATACAATGGAAAATGTTCAAGTTTCTTCTCTCTAGCTACGGTTTAGACCAGGGATCTTCAATCTTTATTTGCTGAAGGGCCACATTTTAATGGAAGAAAAATTCGCGGGCCACAGTCACGTTTGACAAAGTAAAGTTTGCATATTATCGCAGGGCACGAACACTAATATGTCCCTGCATAAACATACGTACGATAGTTTTGTTATCTTATTTATGGTTTATAATTTATTTTTTAAATTATTATTTACTTACTCCCCCCCCACCCTTCAAACATTCCCCAGTACAGTCTTGCACTATTTACTGCGACAGTAACGGAGATTTCCCACATAAAAAACAAAAAAAATATTTTTAAAATTTTAGTACAAACGTTAAAATATTTCAGAATGAATTTTATTTAACATTTATTTATTTGAATTAAACTTTTTACACAAAAAAATTCAAAAATGTTTTTCCGGGCCGCACAATAACATCCGGAGGGCCTCATGCGGCCCACGGGCCGCGGGTTAAAGACCACTGGTTTAGACAGATACAGCACTTTGCTTCGTTTCTGCCAGTGGAGAACCCAGGGGAGCTGGCGGACGGGCCTAGTGGGTGTGGTGAAATGGCGAATGGTGGGTGTTTATTCGCTTGGGTCTTCAGTGTGACAAGGTCAACTGTACTTAACGAAGGCCGAGAAAAGGACTAAGCCAATCACGATGCTGTCGTTGCATTGATGACTCGCTCCTAGCTTACAGTTTAAAAATTCCACCGGTCAGAAACCATGCACTGCACTGTAATCCTACCGCAGACAGGCATACTGTACAATGCATTACCGCCCACGTGGGGAATTTTTGAATTTACAAATTAAAAATTTATGTATAACGCTGTATATGGACAGAGGCTGAGGATACATTACCGACTGACTTATAAATGTCCGACAGTGTCATTATTCATTGTTGCCATCTTCTCATCTTGCTTGTAACTACTACCAATGATCTATGTTTCTGCATAGTACATAGGCGCGACGGCGCTCTCGCATGTACTGTACAAACACAGTAATCAATCAATCAATCAATCAATCAATCAATCAATCAATCAATCAATCAACCACTCAGTCACAAAAGGCATATTGCTGTAGTCGACTAAGCATGACATACGGAACAGACTGTGTGTCCTTCCGGTGACTGGCTCACCCTGCCCACCGAAGAGCGGACGACATCGTTGCTGCATAGAGCGTCTAATGATGCCGCACGCTCTGCAGTGTTTAGGCCGGCGACAAAAAATGCAGTCTGTAGCGTACGTTACTGTTACGTCATGAAGTAATGGCAGCAGACAGAATGACACATAAAACCGCTTGTACAAAGAAAAACCATGATGATTCCCAGCTGCCGTCTAATTCAGTAATGAAAAATCCTTTAGACATATTCTCTGGTGTGTCTGCAATTACAATTCGCCACGAAAAAAAATATTTCAGGCGTCTGTTATTGACTCCTCGCCGCTAGGAGTCAATACAATCTGGAACAAAGCAGGGGTCTGCTTATGTCCCGAGCGGGAGACGCACCCTTTAACCCACAGTCGAACTATGACCCAGTCACCTCGAATTGCGCGTCCAGTCACTTATCTCATTCTGTGCTGTCCATGGTAATTTAATTTTGGTACACCCTACTTCAGGACACAAAATTAACTAGCGGCGTGTGCTCGCTGTTAATTAACGGTAAATTGGGACTTGAGGGAAGGTTGCATCTACTTCCAGGATCTACCTTACAGGCGCAGGACAAAGGTCGTGACACGTTAAAGGTCCAGAATTGCTGATGTGCCTTGACATGCTTCTTGGATACAAGCAGTAGCATTTCATTCTCCGCCTATTCCAGTGGCCGCGCGGTCTAAGGCGTAGGTCTGCGGCCGAGCGCTTGCTGGGATCGTGGGTTCGAATCCCACCGGGGGCATGGATTTTTTTATCTCTTGTACAGTGTTTGTGTTGTCAGGTAGAGGTCTCTGCGACGGGCCGATCCCTCGTCCAGATGAGTCCTACCGACTGTGGTGTGTGTGTCTGAGTGTGGTCAAGTGAAAATAAACAACCTCGACACCTGCTGTGAACAGGTAGAAGAGGGAAGGACTGCGTGAAGTAAAGTAAAGCATTTTATTTCGGCAAGAGCGGGGGGTTTGTTGTACATTCTGCTTAGAAACAGGCCAATTAGTTCGTTACCCAGCCACTGTTGCTAACTGACATTTCTGTCAGTAAAATATAGCATTTATTCATATCGTCCCAGGAGAATTTCTGGTGCTGGGAAAGGAAACTGTAAACCCGCACTCTTAATTCGATCCTTGATACACATTTATAATACCATCTAATCTTAGATAACTGTATATGTAGCCTATTCCACAGGGGCAATTAATACAAAATTTATTGTGGTGACGAACATTATGGTAATAATAATAATAATAATAATAATAGAACTAACTGACCAACTAAATAAGTCTATGGATCAGAATCGTTCTTAAGAATCTAACAGTTCCTAAGCTAGTGAAGAAATGTCGTGCATTTTGTGGAAACCGAAGGTTCATTGCCGCACTCACAACAGCCCGCCCCCCCTGTGCCTATCCTGAGCCAGAGCAATCTCGTAAATGCCTCCATCCCGCTTCTTCATCATTCATTTTAATATTATCCTCCCATCTACGCCTAGGTCTTCCAATTGGACTGTTTTCTTTATTTCCCCGCACTGAAATCTTGTATGCACTTTTCTTGTGTTTCATATTAACCAGACGCCCCGTCCATCTCATTCTTCTTGATTTGATCACCTGGGAAATATTTTGTGAGGAGTGCCGATCATGAAGTTACTAACATTAGTAATAAGGCCTTAAGGCCAGTTACACAGAGCGAAAAGGAATATAAAACGCAGCATATTAAATGCCAAACCACAGAGGAAATCACATAGAAAAGACACAATAATAAATATTGACATGACGTAACAGTGTGACTAATATCAGGCTAGCCACATTACTGTGTGATCAAATAATGTCGGCTTGTCCTGCGTATATCGACATGGCACTAGCAACACTACAGAACAATAAAATGTAATATAATTTATTGAAAAACAGAATACAATGGAAAACGTAAAGTAAAATGCAAAATAGAATAAGCGATAAATATTATGCACGATACGGTTATGTGTTGGTAGATTACTCATACCGTTTAACCTTTTAAAGCCTAGCGGTAACTTTACGTACCGCCAGGTTTAACATTAAAAAATTCTACGTGTTGCCCACATTGCGTTTATGTGTTTTGTACGGATCTCAGAACAAACAGCAACTTTTGCCTTATAAAACATTAAGAGATTGGTTTTTATAACCGAAGTGGAGAGTGTTTACAGCGCGGTACGCACTGAGTCCTTATATAAAACAGATACGCTTCGTCTTTAAAGGGTTAAAGCCTAGCGGTAACTTTACATACGACCAGGTTTAACATTAAAAAATTCTACGTGGCGGCCACATTGCCTTTATGTGTTTTGTACGGATCTCAGAACAAACAGCAACTTTTGCCTTATAAAACATTAAGAGATTGGTTTTTATAACTGAAGTGGAGAGTGTTTACAGCGCGGTACGCACTGAGTACTTATACAAAACAGATACGCTACGTCTTTAACCTGTTAAAGCCTAGCGGTAACTTTACATACGACCAGGATTAACATTACAAAATTCTACGTGGTGCCCACATTGCGTTTATGTGTTTTGTACGGATCTCAGAACAAACAGCAACTTTTGCCTTATAAAACATTAAGAGACTGGTTTATGTAACCGAAGTGGAGAGCGTTTACAGCGCGGTACGCACTGAGTCCTTATATAAAACAGATACGCTTCGTCTTTAAAGGGTTAAAACCTAGCGGTAACTTTACATACGACCAGGTTTAACATTAAAAAATTCTACGTGGCGGCCACATTGCCTTTATGTGTTTTGTACGGATCTCAGAAAAAACAGCAACTTTTGCCTTATAAAACATTAAGAGACTGGTTTTTATAACCGAAGTGGAGAGTGTTTACAGCGCGGTACGCACTGAGTACTTATACAAAACAGATACGCTTCGTCTTTAAACAAATATGTTTAGTGTTCAAAATACCACCATTGCTGCAGACTGTATGGTCCGCAGAAATTTATCTGACTCAAGAAGCGACCTTTACATGAAGCAGAACATTTCTGACTAACATAGCGTACGTGGTGGCCCGGGTTCAATCCAACGTCAGTCCGTGTGGGATTTGTGATGAACAAAGTGGCGCTGGGACAGGTTTTTCTCCCAGTACTTCGGGTTTCCCCTACCAGTTTCATTCCACCGGTGCTCCATTACAAGGAAAAATGGAAAAAAAAAACTATTCATCTTCATCACAGGGTTGCACAATAAGCCTCAAGGCTGCGGTGCGTCCGTAGCGTCTGTTGCGGGGCCCTTCACCACTAAGAAAAACTTAGCCTATATCTGTGAACTGGCAATATTAACCTTTTAAAGCCTAGCGGTAACTTTACGTACCACACGGTTTAACATTAAAAAATTCTACGTGGTGCCCACATTGCGTTTATGTGTTTTGTACGGATCTCAGAACAAACAGCAACTTTTGCCTTATAAAACATTAAGAGATTGGTTTTTATAACCGAAGTGGAGAGTGTTTACAGCGCGGTACGCACTGAGTCCTTATATATGGAACAGATATGCTTCTTCTTTAAAGGGTTAAGAATGCAGAAGCAATGGAGTTTATCCGTCAAAACATTAATAAGAAAACGGGCCCTTAGATACTCCAGCCTGTCAGGTTTCTGTTGCATTCAATTACCAATGGGCAAATGTATTAAATTTATTGTACCAACCAAACGCACATTGTTAGTTACGTATGAGTGTTAAACACGTAGCTGCGACATGTTTCGGTACAAGTGTGCCACCTTCAGGCAGCGCAATGTGCCAAGTTTAAAACCAACTGCCAGTGACACGCTGCTATTTACACGGCCCCACAGACTGCAATAGGTTCCGCTGTTGATGCCATTTGTGTATAAAAGGTACAAATGTACTGGTTTTAAAATCTTGTGGTCAAAATATGATTAAAATGTTTCTTATATAACAGACACGATTTATACAAATTAAAATTACTGTTGCGGCCGGCAGCGGAAACTTCCGGTTTGTGGCGTTACGTGTTCAGGTCTGCAGTGCGTGTCTCAGTCCGAGGTGGATCGGGTCCCTGTGTTTATGTTGTGTGGTGTGTTGCAGCCAGCAGCATACAATGTGTGAACTGTGATCATGTCCAAATTCGTGAGTCAGAAAGTACTGAGCCGGATATTGTGACAACTGTCCTTAATCACTGGTATAATGACATCCAGTTTATTTAAATTTTTCTTTCTCTCGCAGTCCTTCCCTCTTCTACCTACCTGTTCACAGCAGGTGTCGAGGTTGTTTATTTTCACTTGACCACACTCAGACACACACACACCACAGTCGGTAGGACTCCTCTGGACGAGGGATCGGCCCGTCGCAGAGACCTCTACCTGACAACACAAACACTGTACAAGAGAAAAAAATCCATGCCCCCGGTGGGATTCGAACCCACGATCCCAGCAAGCGCTCGGCCGCAGACCTACGCCTTAGACCGCGTGGCCACTGGGATCGGCCAGTTTATTCAAATACCGTACATAAATATTGCTGTCTTCTGTGATGTGACCACGTAGTATATGTTACAAGCGTATCGACGTTTCAGGGGAACCTCGTGCCTCACTTTGAAGGTAATGAGGCCCCCAGTACATTCTGCAACGCTGGCCCACGGCTACCAGCGTAGGCACCGCCACTATTACCCTATATTTCATTCATGATAACTTCCTTGTTATTGCAGAGTTGAGGTAACAAACGAGGTTGGTTGCGCGCGCCGACAATCCGTCCGCCAGCCAGTGACGCGAGTCGCTACCCAGTGAACTCTTCCGTGTCAGTTCGGACACAAGCGGAAATGCTGTCACAGCAAAACAAAGACGCGAGAGAGCGCGCGTGTTGACATAATGGCGGACAGTTCTCTCTCGCGTGCTGTGATGCTGTTTGTTTCACACGCCAACGTCTCTCACAAGCTATAAACTGGGAAAAGCGTTGTACATCATACACTATCTGTCTAAATCCATCTTCCACAATGGAACTTCGATTTCCGAAAACACAGATACATTGAAGCCACCTCGCTGCTTCGACCGGTTGTTCTGTTGCTGGGTATGACGTTCAAAATTCATGTGAGTGTTTAAAAGTGCTGTAGATATATTAGGATTAGAAAACAACAGGGGGAAAGGCAATTATTTAATGCAGTCTACATTCCATACAATAGACTCAATCAATATACACGGCATTTAATCCAACAAACTGCACCATCAGTAATTAGTTCGTGTAATTTGTTGGGTTAATTACTGCTTACTATGACCAACTATTTGTTTGCTGTAACATTTGAGGTCATGAATGTGATGTGTGCATTACGTCGTCTTGCTTGTCGCGCCACCAGTGTTTCAGAGGAATGTCCTGCAAACTTCTTCTTCCTCCTCTTCTTCTTCTTCTTCTTCTTCTTCTTCTTCTTCTTCTTCTTCTTCTTAGTCCTTCCCTCTTCTACCTACCTGTTCACAGTAGCTGTTGAGGTTGTTTATTTTCACTTGATCACACTCAGACACACACACCACTGTCGGTAGGACTCCTCTGGGCGGGGGATCGGCCCGTCGCAGAGACCTCTACCTGACAACACACACACTGTACAAGAGAAAAAAATCCATGCCCCCGGTGGGATTCGAACCCACGATCGCAGCAAGCGCTCGGCCGCAGACCTACGCCTTAGACAGCGCGGCCACTAGGATCGACCTTCGACCTTCTTCAGGATCAAAATAGGACCGGCTTATTAGGAAAGTGGCACAAATATAGCAGCACCAGAACATGAAAACAAAGTGCACGATTTGTCCTTAGGCATACCGTACAAGCCACTGCTTCACTGCATGAAGGCAAGCGTCGAAATGTCACCTTTTCCTTAGGCACTCCTCCTGGCCTCTGCGGTATCAACTTACCTACATTCACCATGGCCATGAAAATAGTACCCCCTAGTCTGCTCCTTTGGCACCCGGCGTGGGGGGCGGGGCGCCGGCCAGTGAGGGGGGCGCGGTGCATCCCAAAATGACAGTCTTGTGTCCCCACACTGACACTGGCCCAGGCCGAGTTCCGTCTCCTTGCCATCCACCGTCTATCTGCCTTTAGACCGGCATAAATTCCTAAGTTTTGTGAAGCCACATTGGCAGCGTTTGAGTCGTTCTGCGGAGGATTGAGGCATAGGTCAAGATGCTGTCTGCGCCCTTCCAGAGTTCACTGATATGGTACCTAACAACTCAGTTCCTACATTACAGAAAACACATTGTCAGAACTACAAAATTCTACCATTGTAGCACTTGGTACGTATAGCAACCACTCTGCTGTTCCCTACTACAAAATATTATCATATAGAAGGCGGTATATATAGCAACCATTGTGCTGTTCCCTACTACAAAATATTATCATATAGAAGGCGGTATATATAGTAACCACTGTGCTGTCTGAAGTACATTAACCCTTTAAAGACGGAACGTATCTGTTTTACATAAGGACTCAGTGCGTACCGCGCTGTAAACACTCACCACTTCGGTTATAAAAACCAATCTCTTAATGTGTTATAAGGCAAAAGTTGCTGTTTGTTCTGAGATCCGTACAAAACACATAAACACAATGTGGGCACCACGTAGAATTTTTTAATGTTAAACCTGGTCGTATGTAAAGTTACCGCTAGCCTTTCCAAGGTTAAAGACGAAGCGTATCTGTTTTATATAAGGACTCAGTGCGTACCGCGCTGTAAACACTCTCCACTTCTGTTATAAAAACCAATCTCTTAATGTTTTATAAGGCAAAAGTTGCTGTTTGTTCTGAGATCCGTACAAAACACATAAACGCAATGTGGGCACCACGTAGAATTTTTTAATGTTAAACCTGGCGGTACGTAAAGTTACCGCTAGGCTTTAAAAGGTTAAAGACGAAGCGTATCTGTTTTATATAAGGACTCAGTGCGTACCGCGCTGTAAACACTCTCCACTTCGGTTATAAAAACCAGTCTCTTAATGTTTTATAAGGCAAAAGTTGCTGTTTGTTCTGAGATCCGTACAAAACACATAAACGCAATGTGGGCACCACGTACAATTTTTTAATGTTAAACCTGGTGGTACGTAAAGTTACCGCTAGGCTTTAAAAGGTTAAAAACTTCACGCCCCTACATCTAAAAATGTCACTCACATAATACGAGCCACCAAATACATTTAATCCAGAAGTATGGAGTTTACAAACACGCTACAGTATGATCCTGAACCAAACACAGAAAATATGCAAAACACTTTTTATTTAAAAAGAGTGGTTCAAATAGGGTGTGTATTGTGAGTAAATTTACTGGCAACTTTATATGCCCCCATGTGTACAGCAACGCCATCTTGTGTCACGCGTTAGATATATGGACTGCGCCGTGTGGCATTCCTTTGTTTTTGTTTCGTTTGCCGTTTTTATTATTGTCGTGCAGCAGGACAGTCTGCATGACACGCCCTGTTAATTAGCATATTGCAAACGAACCCTTCGACCCCACCTAACCCCCCCCCCCCCCCCCCCAGCAACGCAGTGCGGTATGTATAACTTCGCTTTTTCTTGTTTACCTTCTCACCCCACGTGTCGTTAAGCTGCATGGCGCTAACGGCATAGCGGGAAGGAAGTTTATGGAAGAGACGACTGCAAGGAGAGCGATCTTCTAAGTGCGAACGTTCACTAAAACCATTCTCAGATAACACAGCTCAGTACACCTCTCTGCGTGAGCAACTGTTGGTGCGGGAAGCCTGCACGAAATGCTGACGGTGTGGCTACAGCCAAGCAACTGATCGCGGCACCTGAAGGCTGAGACAGGCCTCAAGCTGTTGCTTCGCAGGTCATTTATCGCTCTGAACGCTAGTGGCTACCGTAAGGCCTGCAGTTACTCTAAGGCTAGGCTAGTGGTTACCATAAGGATAGTCCTCACCATAAGGTTAGTGTTAGGCCTACTGTACGGTTAGTGGTTACCATATGGCCAGTGGTTACTGTAAGGCTATTGGTTACCGCAAGGCTAGTTGTTACCATAACACCACTAGTTACCATAATGCTAGTGGTTACCATAAGGGCAGTGGTTACTAAAAGGCCAGTGGTTGCCATACGGCTAGTGATTACTATAATGCTAGTGGTTACCAGAAGTGTAGTATTTACCGTAATGCTGGTGGTTACCATAAGGCCAGTGGTTACCAGAAGTGTAGTATTTACCGTAATGCTAGTGGTTGCCATAAGGCCAGTGGTTACTATAAGGATAGTGGTTACCAGAAGTGTAGTATTTACCGTAATGCTAGTGGTTATAAGGTCAGTGGTTACTATAAGGATAGTGGTTACCATAAGGCCAGTGGTTATCATAAGGCCAGTGGTTACTATAAGGATAGTGGTTACCACAAGGCCAGTGGTTACCACAAGGCCAGTGGTTACCATAAGGCCAGTGGTTACCATAAGGCCAGTGGTTACTATAAGGCTAGTCGTTGCTGAATGTTCCACCAGGTTTAACACTCACAACATTTTCCTTACACACTCTCCTTATGATTCTGACAACAAATGCCGAACCGTTCCATACAGAGTACTCACCGCGTGGCCTTCCTAACTGGAGCAAAGGAGTTCTCTGTGAGGTACAAAATGAATCTTTCCACACAGTGTGTATTCATTGCAGCCTACGCCGAACCAGGTGAGTCAGCTACCGGACTGACAGAGGGCATGCAGGCACGTGCTGCGGTCAAAAGCATTTCGTTAGCTTCTCGAAATGTACATATTTACATATGTGTGTGTGTGTGTGTGTGTGTGTGTGTGTGTGCCTGACACAGGCCATGGCACTCGTCAAAAGACGGGGGGGCGCCCCAAGGAGACGATATGGCGATGATCAGATTCACCAGTTGATAAGATATGGTCACAAGACGGACAGACTGATTGTCAGTTACACATTGGTCTGGACTTGGACTTATTTTTCGACTTCACATTTCGGTTCCAAACATTCTATCCACACATCCCGTCCCTGACACAGCACAATGGCTTAACCTCTGAAAAGAACGGCGGTTCCTCGAATTTCTTGTTTATGTGTCACATACAGAACTACGGGGCGTCTACTCTAATCGACTGAACGCTACCCGTTTTAGATTTTCCATACTGCTTCAAAATCTTTTCCTTTCCGCTTGAAATGGAAGCCGAAACAATTGGAATAGACGCGTGAAAATAACAATTTTATGTAGCCAACTGAGCAATCAGAACCAGGTCTATAGGGTCACCTTCCTGTAGGTAGTGGCAAACATAGGCCATGCGGTTTAGTCAATGCCTGATGAGCCCCATCGAAATATTCTTCCTGCTGTCTTTCTTCGCGAACCTACTCAAAACGTATTTTGCCTATCCTCAAGGGAATTTACAATCTCAGTTTTAGAACGGATACAAAGTACTAATAACAACCGACTCCTTCACAGTCCCTGCCTGCCCATCACTTATCACAAGGACCACGTTCCCGTACACTTCGACACTAGGCAGTATACGTCCTCTGGCATCCTGGTTATATGACTTGGGAATCTTTCACTCGTTTATACTGCGCTGTCAGCCGCGATCAACCGTTAGACGTGTGTCCGGTTTTAGACATTTAACCTTTTAAAGCCTAGCGGTAACTTTACGTACAACCAGGCTTAACATCAAAACATTCTACGTGCTGCCCACGTTGCGTTTATGTGTTTTGTACGGATCTCAGAACAAACAGCAACTTTTGCCTTATAAAATATTAAGAGACTGGTTTTTATAACCGAAGTGGAGAGTGTTTACAGCGCGGTACGCACTGAGTCCTTATATAAAACAGATACGCTTCGTCTTTAAAGGGTTAATCAAGTAACGACACCTACAGTGTCACAGGATAAAACAAAAACAGTGGTAACTCCACGCACTATTTCCTTTGCCTATCAATGATGCAGCGTTTCACTTTCATAGTTGATTCATAGTATGTCACAAGTAACGCCACTGTTATTCACTGGCGTCACTAACATGCTGGTCTGTGTAATCACAAAGAGCATTGTTTCGGAGGTACCAACCAAACTGTGTACTATATTTTCCTTCCTAAAAAGAAGAAAAATCGTCTTCTCAGTTCAACTCTTAAACCAGCTGACGGATTTTCACAAAACATAGGCCCAGTATGAAAATTATACCACTAGAGAAAGCCCCAGCTACTTAAAGGTAAAGTAAAGCAGTCCCATTACAGGCCTGGACAGGCCCTGAGGGTTCCAGGAGGTTAAGGCTCCCAGATTTCTACACAATCAGCACATGAACGTGGTAAGGTTGTCAGCTGTACGCACCGGCCGCCTTTACCCCCAGGAAATATTCCTGGAACTCATTTCTGTTAGAGGCTGAGTCGATCCCAGGGCCACAGTGCGACCGACAGGATTATGCCAATGAAAAAAATCCAATGACACCATCGGGAATCGAACCCGCGACCTTTCGGTTTGTACCGCAGTGCCCGAACCAACTGCGCCACGGCGGCCCCTATGCCCCAGCGACTAACTTTTTAATCCATCAGAATTTATTCAGGCAGGAAGTTGGGCAGTACGTTCTGATTCTATAAACTTGACACAAAATTTCGTGAACAGCGGAAGGAGTCGGTCATTGTGCCTGGTTAAAAGAGGCCGATAAAACAGAGTGCAGTAATTATCGAGGCATATCACTTTTGTCAACAGCGTACAAAACTCCATCCGACATCCTTCTGTCAAGGTTAACTCCATACGCAGAGGAAATTACTGGGGATCATCTTTGTGGATTTCGACGTAACAGGTCAACTACTTATCACGTATTCGCTGTATACTTGAGAAAAAATGGGAATACAATGAGGCAGTGCATCAGCTGTTTACAGACTTCAAGAAAGCCTGTAGTTATGGAGGGAAGGATGTCTGTAATATTGCTAGTAAGTTTCGTATTTCTATGGAACTGATTGGGTTAAGGGAAGTGCGATTAAGTGGGACAGATAATAGAGTCCGGGTAGGCAAACATTTGTCTGATATGTTTCCTGTTAAAGAATCGACGCTTTATGACCACTGCTTTTGAATTTTGCTTTAGAATATGTTATTAGGAGGGTTCAAACAAACCAGGAGGGGCTGAAATTGAATTATACACATCTGTTTGCCCTTTAATTTGATGATGTTAATTTATTGTCTGAAAGAATACAAACTGTAAAGAAAAACATACGTTTTTAGCCGCGAAAAGTAATTTGTGAAGCAAGTAAGTGTATGTTCACGCCTTGTGAACAGATTGCAGAACAGATGGGTAATAAATTTTGGAAACAAGGTAACAACAATAAAGAAACGACATCGTCGATCAAAACTAAAGATGTTTATTACATATATGGGAAAATTTTTACAACATGTTTCGGCCCAAATGGGCCAGTGTCAGGTAACACATATATTAAGATATGCCAAGAATAATTACCGCACTACAGGTTGTTTGAATTTAAATAAGATGTAATTTTAAAATTAACCATCGCATTTAAAGTCAGCTTCGCCTGCATGTCCGTGCGAGGCGTGTGATCAGCTGAATTACCCTCAAGGGGCAGTTCGTCAGTGCCAAGCGCTGTGTGACGGGTGTATCTTGTGTTTCAGATCGGCGACACGCCCAACCCGGAACTCCGAATTATCACCAGCACATTCAACAAAATCCTGTACAAAGGTAAGTGCCTTGCAGCCTGTTCTCACAATAAAACAAAAGACAATTACCAGCACTGTAATCATCACTTCTATGCTTTGCTCCGTAACTACTCAGCAAACGGTTTCCAAACCCGAGTTTTCGTTACAGTGCTTAAAACAGCATTTCACTGAACTCCATCCAGAGCCAGATTAATCCAGCCGAAAATAAACAACAAATTTCTCTAAAAATAAATTTATTAATGTTATCCCATCTGCGGCTTTATCCCCAAAGTGGTACGATGTCCTGAGAAAGCCCTCGTAAAATTTTCTACAAATTTCTCGTCTCTCCGAATTTGCGCTAATATATAATATGTAATATATTTAACATATATTAATATATTTATATCCATATTTTTATAATTAATTTTATATAATACATTTTATACAATATTAATATCCAGGTAATACATTTCCAATTTAATCAGTGTGACCCTTTTTTTTAAATTATGATTACCAAACGCAAATTTCTTGATAAAGCAGTTTTCTCCAGCCATTTATTACACTGTATCTCAGACAGGAGACCAGTAAATCAAGCATCAGTTGCAGTGACAGACAGACTCATTACGGGAGGAAACAAAATTTTCTATACTTTCTATGGTTCACAAAGCGTACCCGCTCCTCCTTTTGACAAAGGTAGGCTACAGGCTGGGTCCAGCACTTGGAAACGAAGAAAGAAAGTTGATAAAAAGTTGAATATTTGAATGACAGAGAAGACATGGGTTGAGTACTGGGCTGAATCTTTAATCTTGTATCCGGAGTGCTGCGATTTGAAGGAAAAATGAAAGTGTTTGCACCAACATTTCCCATGTTCTTTTGTTATGATTTTATTTTCTTCGTTGCACTTTATGTCCTTTCACCGAAATTCAAAAAATTATTTAACGAAACTTCACAGTTCATTCACAGATTCAACGTTAAATCTTGTTATTCAAATACTGCACAACGTCTCTTTGAAATACCTTATTTTCTGTACGCCATTGTCATGAATTTGTCACTTCATTGCAGAGACCTATTTAAATATCAAATAAACATCACATGTCTGCTGTAACACATCAGCGTTTATTGTCTGTATACGTACAGCAGCAGATACGTACGTACGTATAGCCAGTAAAGAGCGCCACTACACTTGATATTATTAGAACGGTGCATTTTCGTCATGGACAGTAAACTATTCCAATAGTGCATTAGTTGGTATGAGCGTCAGTAATTTCCTTATACTGCAGATGCAAATTAATTGGCACAGCTTTCCTAAATAGACCCTACAGAGTCAGAAAATTGTTTTCCTCATGTTTTGGTTGAATATTGACAATATAAGGTTTTGCAACAGAATGTTCACACCTCAGTTTCATTTATACTCTATTTTACACAAATGCGTTATAAAGGCGGGTATCTGCGAGTGTTGATCGGTTCCCATTACAGATTCATACGAAGTATAATGTAGGGTAAGTTGGGGTGAATGGGGACCAGCAGGTGAGTAGGATAATTTTAAGGAAAACTTTGCTGCCAGTTGCAATGTTTCTATGCCTCGCAGGGAGTGTGATGAAGAAAAATATTGCATGGACAGAAAAGGGTGTTTGAGTGACAAATTTGTGTTTTAAGCCCCTGCTTTAAGTAGGCTAAAGGCTGTTCACATTTAAGCACGTGCGTATGTTATTATTCGGGTTTAAACAGACAAGCTGTACGGAATTCACTTTTCTTGCTACCGGTAGTAAGGTTAAGAATCTGCCAGGTATTCTGAGGGGCAAATCCGTTATTAGTAGACTGACAGTGATACCAACCGCTGTTTTATGTCACTGAACAAATTTGTGTGAATACGAACGTTTTGAGAAATTATGCAAAACTTTTATCTCGTAATTTATCCCTTTTGAACTAAGTATTATGTTGGTGTTTCTACAAAGGTAATACGTTAAAAAATGTATGTACTTTTCCCTTATTGTTCACCAAGTTCATTTCAATAGAGTTCATCACTGTTCAAATAGCACTACCGTATTTTGCTTCCTACACCAACCAAATGTGATCAGCTATCCAAAATACGGAAGCACAAAAGTTTGGCACAGTAGAAAATTACCGTACGTAATTAACAGACTCAGATCATGAAAAATCTTCAGGTATCAAGGATGAAACAGACCAAACATGTAGCACGATTGGAGGAAACAAGAATTCAGTGTGACATTTTAGCTCAAATCTCAATGGAAGTGAAGACTTCAGAGGCCGGAATATAGATACATGGATGATATAAAAATACGGACTGTATCCATACGCTGTGTTCATATTGGTCATATTCAAATGGTTCAGGATGCCATCTAGCAGTGGGATTTTGATGAAGGAAAAATGAAATTTCGGTTCCATAATTGGCCTGTTCTTATGAAGACTAAATGCCCCGGAGTAATTAGTAAAACAGTGGTACAGCGCAGTCGGTATAGCGACTCGCTACGGGCTGGACGGTCCGGGGATCGAATCCCGGCGGAGGCGAGATTTTCCGCACCCGTTCAGACCGGCCCTGGGGCCCACCCAGCCTCCTGTGCAATGGGTACCGGGTCTCTTTTCTGGGGTTAAAGCGGCCGGGACGTGGAGTTGACCACACAGCCCCCTCTAGCGCCGATATTAAAGAAACAGTACAGCTATACCACTACCCCCCTCTTGGCCTTTATGGCCTGTTGTAGGGTAAAGTTTAACTGTATTAACCTTTTAAAGCCTAGCGGGAACCTTACATACCGCCAGGTTTAACATTAAAAATTCTACGTGGTGCCCACATTGCGTTTATGTGTTTTGTACGGATCTCAGAACAAACAGCAACTTTTGCCTTATAAAACATTAAGAGATTGGTTTTTATAACCGAAGTGGAGAGTGTTTACAGCGCGGTACGCACTGAGTCCTTATATAAAACAGATAGGCTTCGTCTTTAACCTTTTAAAGCCTAGCGGTAACTTTACATACCGCCAGGTTTAACATTAAAAAATTCTACGTGGTGCCCACATTGCGTTTATGTGTTTTGTACGGATCTCAGAACAAACAGCAACTTTTGCCTTATAAAACATTAAGAGACTGGTTTTTATAACCGAAGTGGAGAGTGTTTACAGCGCGGTACGCACTGAGTCCTTATATAAAACAGATACGCTTCGTCTTTAAAGGGTTAAACATTCACTTTATGGACGCGTGAAATTCTTAGTCAAATACTCAATGTAAGCGATATTTTGCAAGTCCACCTGTGTCCGCCACTTACCTTCCCAACACCGCAACGTCCCTCATTCAGTACGGCGCCAAGCTGGCTCGGACAGGTACTCTGGTTGTCTGTCGGATTGTTGAAGCCATCTCTCACCTTGCTAGCTTAGAAGTATGAATTTTGAATACGTGGATAGGTTACTTGACGCGCGTTGTTTGGGCAGCACACAGTCAGGCGGAGTTCTGGTAACTGTTAATTAGGTTAATTTAACTTGTCTTTGAACTGAACTTCAGACTAAACCCGGTTTTAAGCGCAGGAACTCTTGCCATTGCATGAATGTTCATGTGTCTGAGCTTAATGCAGCTTCCAGACGTAAATGTACGTAACCTGCTATCAATAAGCTGTGCACGGATACACACGAAGACATTTGAAAACAAAAGCAACACGCGTGTACATTACTGCCATGCATAAACGTTCTGCTTCAGCTTCATGCACACTTATTCTTACAAGATTTCGTAACCATAAGAACTTTCCTTTTCCTGCTAGAAATATCCGCGTACTAACCAACCAACCAACCAACCAACCAACCAACCAACCAACTAACTAACCAACCAACCAACCAACCAACCAACCAACCAACCAGCCAACCAACCAACCAACCAACCAACTAACCAACCAACCAACTAACCAACCAACTAACCAACCAACCAACTAACAACAACCAACCAACCAACCAACAAACCAACAAACCAACTAACCAACAAACAAACCAACCAACTAACCAACCAACCAACTAACCAACCAACTAACCAACCAACCAAATAATCAACCAACTAACCAACCAACCAACTAATCAACCAACTAACTAACTAACTAACTAACTAACTACACGGAGCAGAGGCCTTCTTGAGAAGCTAACAGTTTCTCAGCTAGTCAAGAAATTCCCCGCATTTTATGCAACCCGGAGGTTCATTACCGCATTCACAACAGCCCACCACCTGTCCCTATTTTGAGCCACCTCATTCCAGTTCGTGCCGCCCCATCCCACATCTTGAAGATCCATTTTAATATTATTCTCCCATCTACACCTGGGTCTCCCAAGTGGTCGCCTTCCCTCAGGTCTCCCCACCAAAATCCTGTATGCACCTCTCTTTTCCCCCATGCGTGCTACATGCCCCGTCCATCTGATTCTTCTCGATTTGATTACCCGAATAATATTTGGTGATGAGTACAGGTCATTAAGTTCCTCTTTATGTAGTCTTCTCCACTCCCCTGTCGCCTCGTCCCTCTTAGGCCCAAATATCCTCCTCAGCACCCTATTCTCGAACACCCTCAGCCTTGTACTGTAAACTGATAAATTCATACTCGCAGATCTCACTACAATCTCCTTCCGTTCTCACCAATATTATACAATAACCATACCCGGAGGAAATAACTGCAATCGTACCGTCTTGAAAAGCACGCATTTTGATTGGTTCGTGGGGTTGTGCTATATTAAGTTAATTAATGGGGGATAAATCAATACGCGTAACGCTATTAGTTAATTATTTTGCGTGATTTAATTAACTAATAAAAGACACTGTGTTGACAGTCTATCCTGACGGTGTAATAAGGAATAAAGCAGGCGCCAGGAGGGACCGACGTGCATCGTACGTTGACATGTCTAACAGCTTCTGGTGTAGATTATCTTAGGAAAACCTTGGTTTTGGCAGATAAAATACGTGAGCGTACGGGAGGGCTAACAGACGTCCCTGAATAGTTAAGCGTTCGTACAACTAACGCAGAAACCACAGCTGTCGGAAAACCACAGCACGCACTGTGTACTAAAAATAATGTTCTCGTATCTTCTACCTTTCTCGCAATATTTCGACAATAATCGGCATATGACGTCTGCGTGCAATACTTTTCAGTTGGTGCCATTTGCAATAAAATCGGTACTTTACTCCTGGGCGTAAATAGTCACTTGCTCGTATTTTATACATTTGTCTCTCGTTCATGTTCAAATTGGGCGTATGATGTGTTCGTGCAGTAGTTGTCAGTACGTGTGATTTTAATTAAAATCGGTTCATAGAGAAAACTAATTTACTCTTGGAAGTAACTAGAAATTTGATAGTATTTTCTACGCTTCTCGTAAAATTCGACAAAACTCGGCATATGATACCGCCATACATTCCTCTTCAGCAGGCGTGAATTCCACTAAAACCGGTTCATAGAAACCTGTCCTTGGCCGCGCCATGGCTCAGGCGGTTAGCCGCCGGCCTCCCACCGCGGAGGCCCGGGTTCGATCCCGGGTCAGTATATGTGGGATTTGTGGTGGACAAAGTGGCGCTGGAACAGGTTTTTCCCCCGAGTACTTCGGTTTTCCCCTGTCAGTTTCATTCCACCGGTGTTCCATTACACGGAAAAACGAAAAAACTAATCATCTCCACCACAGGGTTGCACAAGAAGCCTCAAGGCTGCGGTGCGTCCGTAGCGTCTGCTGCGGGGCCCTACACCACTTAAAAAAACCTGTACTTAGCCTTGGGCGTAAATAGTAACTTGCTCCTGTTCTCTATGTCTTCTAAGTCTCTCGCAATATTTCGACAAAACTTGGCAAATGATGTCTCCATTAAATGCTCTTCATTAGGTGTGAATTTAATTAAAATAGGTACATAAACGGGTGTACTTTACGGCGTAAACAGTAATTTGTTCGTATTCTCTGCGTTTCTCACCCGATTTCGATAAAAATCGGCATGTGACGTCTCAATGGAATGCTCTTCTGACAGTGTTATGTATATCAATACAGGTCCACTCAGAGTTGTACTTAAATCTTCAGCGAAATTACTAATTTTCTCGTCTATTTTACGTTTCTCACAAGGCTGCAACAACAACCCACACACAGCAAGTAAAGAAAATTTACTTCAAGTCGGTCAGTAACGTAGGGCGCTTTATTCGTCAGCCAAAGTTATTTTTAGTCTGTATCTCGCCTACCATTGCAGTGGTGTAACCGAAACGTCACACGTAGCATTCACAGCGCATGCACTACAAACAATGCAAGTTTGATTGAAGTCCGCCAATGATGAAGGGCACTTTACTTGGGGGGGCCCAAATAGTTTCTCGTCTGTATGTCGCCTTCCTTTGCAGTGATGTAAACGAAAAGTCACACCTGCCACTAACACCACATGCGCTATAAGACGTGCAAGTTCTGTTGAAATCGGGAAATAAAAGAAGGGAATTTTACTTGGGAGACGAAGTCCTTTTTCGTCTGTAACTCGATTTACGAAAGGCACACCTAGCACTCGTTGCAAAAACCGCAAAAAAAAATGCATGAATATTTCAAATCGGTCAGTAGTGAAGTGTTCTGTACGCTTGAGGGCCGAACACTTCGTCGTCCGTGTCTTTCCTCGTCTTGTAGTGGGGTGAGTGAAACGTCACACCTGGTGCCCATTACGCATGCGTTAAAACCAGAGCAAGTTAGCTCGAAGTAGGCCGGTAAAGGACACTTAAAATCAAGAGGACAAAACAGTTTTTCATCGCTATGTCCTGTTGCCTTGCAATGCGCTGACCGACACGTCAAAGCACGCGCAGCCTATCCATGAATTACAAGAAGTGCAAGTTTGCGCGACATCGGTCTGTAATAAAGGGCACCTTACTCCAGAGGCCGAAACAGATTTTCTTCCTATCACAAATCAAATTGTAGCGGGGTGACCCAAACGCAATCCCGGGCACTCCCTACCCGTTCGCTACAAGCAGTACAAGGTTAGTCGAAATCGGTCAGTAATGAAGAACACTTTTTTCTTGAGGACGAAATAGGGTTTATTCCCCATCTAGCTTCCCGTAGAAGCATGTTGAATGAGATATCATACGTGGCACTTCCTGCGCATATGCAAGAGACAGTGCAACTGCCGTTGAAGACGGTCAGTTACGAAGGGCACTTTATTCCTGAGATCGAAAAAGTTTTTCTTCCCGGTCACATCCACCATTGCACAGAAGTGACGGAAACAACACACACAGAACTTTAAAAACACATTAAAAGAAGTGCAGGTTTGTTCCAAAATGGTGTCTAACAAACGACCGTTTAATCTTGAGGCCGAAAGTGGTTTTCGTCTCCACCTCGCCTCGCATTTCACGGGGTGACTGAAACACCAAACATGGCACTCCCACCCCATTTACTACAAGCACTGCAAGTTTGATCGAAATCGGTCAGTAATAATAGGCGCTTTACTCTTGAGGCTGAAACAGTACGTCGTCCACATATATCGCCTCACATTCCAGCAGGGTGACTGAAATATCACACATGGCACTCTGTCCCCATGCTCAAAAACAGAGGCAAGTTTGGTCGAAATCGGTCAGCAACGGAGCACTTTAATCTTCCAGCCGAGACAGTTTTTCCTCTCTATCTTGCAGGCATTGCAGGGGGTGACGCAAACATTACACCTGGCACTCCGTACCCATGCTACAAAACTAAGGAAAATTTGGTCTAAATCAGGCAGTAACAAAAGGCACTGTATTACTGAGGCCGAAACAGTTTTTAGTCCATATCTCGCCTCGCATTACAGCGGTGCGACACAAACATCACACGAGGCACTCCAAATACATTAGCCACAATGCCTGAAAGTTCGGTCGCAGTAACGAAGAACATTATTGTGTCGAGGCCGAAACAGTTTTTCGTCTCTTTCTCGCCTAGAATTACAGCGGAGTGACTCACACATGACACGGTGCAACCGCATACCCATGCGCCATATTTAGTGCAAGTTTGGTCGAAATTGGGTAGTAATGACGGCAATTTAATCATGAGGCCGAAAGAGTTTTTCCTACTTATCTCGCCTCGCATTGCTGCAGGGCAAATGAGACAGCACATCACGCACTCCCTGCAGGTGCTGCAGAAACTGTGCAAGTTTGGTCGAAATCGGTCAGGAAGAAAGGGCAATTTACCCTTGAGGACGTAACAGTAATTCGTACCGGTCTCCCCTCGCACTGTAGCGGGGTGACTGAAACAGCACAACGTGCACTCCCAGCCTTTGCCGCAGAATCTGTGCAAGTTTTCCCAAAAACGGTCAGTAACGAAGGGTAATTTCCTCTTGAGGCTGAAACAGATTTTCTTTCCTAACTCACCTCCCATTTAAGAGGGGTGACTGAGACACCACATGTGGCACTTTCTGTCCTAGGGCTTTAAGCATTGCAAGTTTGGTCGAAATCGATCAGCAACGAAGGGCACTTTACTCTTGAGGCTGAAACACATATTCGTTCCTAACTCACCTCCCATTTAAGAGGGGTGACTGAGACACCACATGTGGCACTTTCTGTCTTAGAGCTTTAAACATGGCAAGTTTGGTCGAAATCGATCAGCAACGAAGGGCACTTTACTCTTGAGGCTGAAACACATTTTCGTTCGTAACTCACCTCCCATTTAAGAGGGGTGACTGAGACACCACATGTGGCACTTTCTGTCTTAGAGGTTTAAACATGGCAAGTTTGGTCGAAATCGATCAGGAACGAAGGGCACTTTACTCTTGAGGCTGAAACACATTTTCGTTCCTAATTCGCCTCCCACTGCAGAAGTGACACTGAGACAGCACACGTGGCACTTCCTGGCCTTGATCCTTAGGCATTGCAAGTTTGGTCGAAATCGGTCAGTAACGAAGGGCACTTTACTTTTGAGGCTGAAACAGATTTTCGTTCCTAACTCGCCTCCCATTGCAAAGAAGTGACTGAGACAGCACACGTGACACTTTCTTGCCTACGGCTTTAGGCACTGTAATGTAAATGCAAGGGTACAATGAAAATCGGGGTAAGGTCCCACACCCCCTCAGACAGGGCGGCTTCACGAAAATGTCTGCGCATACTCGCATGCATTCAGCCACTCTGGGTTCAACCCCAGGGAGCTATACGGCCAAATTACGTCCCCTTAAAAAAATAGGCTACGTGCTTCTTACCACTGGTTTTAGTATGCCCACGTCGGGGTATGAACCGACACTGGAAACCGTTAGCGAAAATTAAATCCCCAGTTATAACATAAGGTGTCTGTCACTGAGCCAAGCGATGCGGTCAAACGCAGGAATGGCTGCACAGACCACGGGAGGTCTGCTTGCGCCAAGAGCAAGTCTCCGCTGTTATTTAACTTTTACGCTTGCCTGGGCTTGGTTTCTGCAGCTTTATTTTCTTCTTCGACTTCTTGACCCTTGAAGATTGGACCGATACTTTGTCCCGAAACGTCGGTAAACGATTACCACTCGACGCTGCGTAATACACCAGAAGAGTGCAGATGTCATCAACATTTCGGCGAAAGCCTTAAATCAGGGAAATCATTAAGTTTTATTTCCCGGGTGACAAAAATTCTAAATGTTTTGAATCTGTAACAAATTTAGTCATTCTTAATCTCCGTTCGCTTGTCCAACCCTTCATTGATAAATTTGTTTATGCCAGATGTTTACTAAGCAAACACATAAGTATGTCTGCTGATTTTAAGAAAAGTCTGGATTATTACTAACCCTTTAAAGAAACCAGTTAACTGAGTTTACATTTAAAGATACACGTGCCGCCGCAAGGAAACACTTCCCGTTTACGATAAAAAAATCAGTACGTTTATTACTGGCCGACCGCAAACAATCTTACGTCATTTGCAGCGAATATCCATCGACTGCGAGACATGAATTTCCAAGACAATGCCACCAACACATACCAAGACACAGCCTAGAAAGTGCACCACTCTTAGCAAAGTGCCCACCATTACTGACAAATCGCAAAATTTGTAGCGAATGTATGGGGGCAAAAGAGGGATGCGTACAGGATTTTGGTGGGAAGACCTGAGGGAAGGCGACCACTTGGGAGACCCAGGCGTAGATGGGAAGACAATATTAAAATGGATCTTCAAGAAGTGGGATGGGGTATGGACTGGATTGAGCTGGCTCAGTATAGGGACAAGTGGCGGGTTCTTGTGAATGCGGTAATGAACCTCCAGGTTCCATAAAATGTGGGGAATTTCTTGAGTAGCTGAGAAACTGTTAGCTTCTCAAGAAGGCCTCTGCTCCATGTAGTTATGTGTGTTGAGTGCAAGACATGCAGTTTCAGGAAAATACATCCAACGAAACGCAAGATACAGAAGAGAATGTACACTGATGCTGAAGTGGAATGCCCGTAATTATCGGCCGCAAGCCAAAGAACTCCTACCGTTTGTACGAAATGTCGTGGGAAGTTCCAGATATAAATTTTCAGGGAACTCCGTCCAATGCAATCCGAGGCATGGAAGAGAACGCACACTGCTCTTCGAGTAAAGTGCCTTCCATTGTAGACCAAGTACAACGAAACTTGTACTTTGTATTGACCGTGCGTGGAAAGCAAGATGTGAATTTTCAAGAAATTCCTTCCAGTTGAAGCCGACGTATACCCGAGAAGGCAGACGGCTCTTCTAGTGAAGTACCTTTAATTCCAGACCGAACGAAAACAAACTTACCGCTTTTAGTGAATTTGCACAGAGTGCAAACTGTGAATTTGAAGTAACCTCCCTCCCACCGAACGTGTGCTACGGCCGAGAAGGCACCTTGCTCTTAAGTTGAAGTGCCCTTACGTATGGCAATCCAACTCACATTGTCTGTAGCGGATGTGTGCGCAGTGCCAGATATGAACTGTCTGGGAAATCCCTCCACTGGAAGCCGAGGAAGACCCGAGAAGATACGCTGCACTTCAAGCAGAGTGCCCTTAATCACTGACTGACCGCTTTATAATTTGCACGGTCTGTGGAGTGGAAGGTATGAACCAGCTGGAATATCCCTCCAGTGGACACCGAGTTACAACAGACAGTATATGGCTTTTCAAGTAAAGTGCCCTCAATTGTTGGCTCACGTCAACATACAGAATTTGTAGGAAATGTGTGTGGATTTGAAGGTGTAAATTTTTAGGAAAATACTGCAAATGAAGCCGTAGTACGACCAGAAAGCACACGGCTCTTCAAGTAAAGTACCCTTAATTATTCACCAATCGCAATCAAACTTATCATATGTGTAAGGAATGTGTTTGTAGTGCCAGGTGTCAATTTTGAAGAAATTTCCTGCAATGGAAGCCGAAATATAGCCGAGAAGGAATATCGCTCTTCAAGTAAGGTATCCTTAGTTGTCCACCGATCGCAACGAAATTTACAACATTGGTACAGCATACGTGTAGATTGCCATGTTTGAATGTTGTCTGCAATGGCAGCCGAGATAAAACCGAGAAGATATGCTACTCTTCAAGTAAAATTCATTTTATTATTGACCAATCGCAAAAAAATTAAAAATGCTTTTAGCGAATTAGCGTGGAGTGCTAAACGCGCATTTTCTGGCGAAATTCCTCCAATGGCATCTGGCATACAGCCGACAAAACACATTGCAACTCACATAAAGTAGCTTCAATTTTCGACCGATCTCAACCAAACTTGCAACGTCGGTAGAGAATGCGTGTAGAGCGGCACGTTTGAAATATTCGTGTAAACCCTTCTAACGGAGGCCGAGATTAAACCGAGAAGGTAGAGTTCCCATGTAAAAGTTTCTTAATTTATAGCCGATGTCAAATTTTAAACGATTCACATTCAGCCTAGCATACTTCCTTATTTATAGACAAGATAAATTCAGAGCATAAAAACCTGTGCGAAAACCCGTGGGCAGTACGGAACGTGTTTCAATATACATCACGCCGTAACATACGTTTGAGATCCACACAGTCCGCAGCCCACATTTTGGCCACCACAATCTGGCAGCGCTTCCCAGTGTCAGTGGCTAAGATTCGCCTTACTTCTCTATAGCTACAGGCGCTTCATACCGTGGCCAGCCTCTGATCTACTGCCTGGTTTTGATGTGGCAATTGTGTAATGGCTTATAACAGAAGGGTCCTTGGGGCCAGACCCAAGTGATTGATGGTGCTTAAATAGTCTGATATAGCCAGGAGATGCTATCGGGCGGCAGCCTGTAAACCGACTTCACACTACGAAATTTATATACAGGAATGAATGGTAAGGCGAACAGCCATGATGCTGCTGGGTTTATACAGTCAGATGGAGAATGGAGATTCCAGTAAATTGATTTTCACGTTACAGGCCGCTGTAACAAACAGCCCTCAAGAATCTGACAACTGCGGGTAACATATGGCAGCGCTTGGAATTGATGTCGCTGTTATTCGTTATCATTTTTTGCTGGCTTTATTCTTAGCTCCTTCGTGACGCAGTAATTTAAGATGCTGTCGGTTATTTACAGTATAGACGACGTTTCGGCAAATGGCTCTAATTCAGTTTTCAGGATCTAATTGTTGTTGCTCATCCTCTGGGTGGGTCCCTTCCCAAACTTACCACTGCCCTAAAGGAGGTTCTGCTGGTAGAGTGACCTAATTGGCATAAACTGGGTCTGTCTTAACCTATGTAATTTCGGCAGACTGCTAACAGTTAATTTAGTTAAGCAGGAATTAATAAATGCTGCAAAACAAACCCAAATAATTCTTGCCAGCTTTTTTCCCAGCTGGAAACGTGGGATGAAGCATTTCCCTGCCGACGCTTACGGCCAGACAACACTCAGGGGGAAAAATGCAGTCTGGTTATTAAAAATAACACACGTCATGCGAGTTAAGGTTATCTGATAGTGACATATAGATATATACACACAATTTGCAAAGTAATTTAGAGTTTTGCAAATTTGCAAGGCCAAAACCCAAGTCACAAAAAACCTGTTGCTTAGTATATTTATCTATCTATCTATCTATCTATCTATCTATCTATCTATCTATCTATCTATCTATCTATCTATCTATGTCTATCTATCTATCTATCTATCTATCTATCTTGTATCTATCTATCTATGTCTATCTGTCTGCCTACCTACCTATATATCTGTCTGTCTGTCTGTCTAGCTATCTACTATCTATCTGTCTATCTATATCTATCTATCCATCCACCTACCTACCTATATATCTGTCTATGTATCTATCTATGTCTATCTACCTACCTACCTATATATCTCGGTCTGTCTGTCTGTCTGTCTATTTATCTATCCATCCATCCATCCATCATCTATGTTTATCTACCTACCTACCTATATATCTGTCTATCCATCTATCTATCTACCTATCTATCCATCTACATAATCCGAGTTACACAAGTTTAAAAATTTAGAACTTCAAACTGTAGGGGCCAATAAAATAACCAAAATGTTCCGTACACAGGTGGCTGTTGCCAAACAATCGCCGACCGAACTTAGCACACCCAGCACAGCCCACCTGTGAGACATTACAGCCACGAACCGAACTTAGCACACCCAGCACAGCCCACCTCTTAGACATTACAGCCTCGAACCGAACTCAGTAGTTCCCACTATTCAAAACAAAAAACCTTGCAGGCCGGAATGCCGCGCTCGTTCGCCCCCGTAACGCACAAATTCAAGCGAAGCCTTGGCGCTTACGTGCTCGGTTAGAGAGATAGAAACGCCTGCTCCTAGCATTCCATTTCAGGACAACGAAGTGTAGCAACGGCTACGTCAAAATTAAAACGCTTTAATCCATGGGACTAATACCGATTAACAAAAATCTGAAACGTAAACATTACAGCCTATTTAAGGGCACTGTCCCGGTTTACCCCGTTCCTAAACATCACGCCATAAAGAGGTTTATGCGAATTTACTCCCGAAGAACACAAGCTGGGAATTACCCTAACAAGTTAGAACGTACAGTTTCACAGTTTTCAAGATTTCTGTAACGCGCGGATTACAGGGGGTTACAACACACACTACTCTTCGGCGATTTCATTGGCCAGTTTGATAGCAGCGAGTAAACTAGCCGTGCCAATTACACGTCGGAACGCAGACGCTGGGCAGTGTGCTATTAGCGCTGTAGTTCGCTGTTCGACATCTCAGAGATGAACTGTAAGACACGCTGCTTACTGGCCGTATCAACCGCACTGAGCGAGTTTACAAGCGGGATAGTCAACTAGCCAGCGACTAGCGAGTGGAGTTGAAACTGGCTTCAAATTCACTCTCTCGGATTTACTGGCCACCGAGTTTCAAAGCTGCTAGTGAACTCGCTGGCGAGTAACAGAAACAAGGAAAGAATGATACGTAGCTATGCAATTAGATATTTGTAGCTACGTCGCTTGCCTCAGGTGGATTCGTAGAACCTAAGGGGGGCAGATGTACAAAACAATTTGTAGCTTCAATAATGGATGGAACACACCGAGACATAGCGCACTGCAAACTGCAATGCACTGCATCTCTAACATACCGTGTATTTAAAACAGTTAATTTCTCCTGTCCTGCTGTTCGTCTGTGAGAGACGTGGCAATGGATTGGGCTAGACATTAACCTTTTAAAGACGAAGCGTATCTTTTTTATATAAAGACTCAGTGCGTACCGCGCTGTAAACACTCTCCACTTCGGTTATAAAAACCAATCTCTTAATGTTTTATAAGGCAAAAGTTGCTGTTTGTTCTGAGATCCGTACAAAACGCATAAACGCAATGTGGGCACCACGTAGAATTTTTTAATGTTAAACCTGGCGGTACGTAAAGTTACCGCTAGGCTTTAAAAGGTTAAAGACGAAGCATATCTGTTTTATATAAGGACTCAGTGCGTACCGCGCTGTAAACACTCTCCACTTCGGTTATAAAAACCAATCTCTTAATGTTTTATAAGGCAAAAGTTGCTGTTTGTTCTGAGATCCGTACAAAACACATAAACGCAATGTGGGCACCACGTAGAATTTCTTAATGTTAAACCTGTTGGTACGTAAAGTTACCGCTAGGCTTTAAAAGGTTAAAGACGAAGCATATCTGTTTTATATAAGGGCTCAGTGCGTACCGCGCTGTAAACACTCTCCACTTCGGTTATAAAAACCAAACTCTTAATGTTTTATAAGGCAAAAGTTGCTGTTTGTTCTGAGATCCGTACAAAACGCATAAACGCAATGTGGGCACCACGTAGAATTTTTTAATGTTAAACCTGGCGGTACGTAAAGTTACCGCTAGGCTTCAGAAGGTTAAGTTGAGTGACGACAAATACACAGGTTCACAAGTGGCGCCCCGCAGTGCCTTCGTATTCCCACATTGGAAGCAAGTTTTGATGCCCTTTCGCCGACTTGCAGGCCCATAGATATGCTGGAAAAGTTCTCTCCAATGCACCCTTTTCTCACAGTCTTTTATAAACGCTGTCCATCCCGCCGAGTCCATACTATGACACCACAAATCAAGTTCCGCCAGGGATACTGTTCCTAATTAGAATGGCTAAATAAAAAACTGTATCTTGCACGCTGTTCCGGAAGCTGAGGCCGTCATATCGTCTAGGTGCCAACAAACTGAAGAAGTTTGGGAGAAAAAATATTTATAGCATAAGTTAAATATGCGGTGAATCGTGTATTTGAATAGGGATGTAGTGAACTAACTAACTAACTAACTAACCAACTAACTAATTAACTAACTCCATGGAGCAGAGGCCTTCCTGAGAAGCTAACAGTTTCTCAGCTAGTCAAGAAATTCCCCGCACTTTATGGAAACCGGTGGTTCATTACCGCATTCACAACAGCCCGCCACCTGTCCCTATACTGACCCAGCTCAATCCAGTCCATGTCCCCCATCCCACTACTTGAAGATCCATTTTAATATCATCCTCCCATCTATGCCTGTGTCTTCCAAGTGATCTCCTTCCCTCAGGTTTCCCCACCAAAATCCTGTATGCAGCGAATTGCTTCAAGAGTGACCCAGCACTTTTGTCTGGCAATTACGAAAATTTCTGGAACGGTAGTGCAGTGAGTGAGTGACTGAGTTAATTTGTGACTTAAATACTGACGTTAACGACTTAGTGAATAAGCCAGTAAGTATAGCGGTAGTCTAGCGATTCACTAAAAGGCAGTAGTCGTGCCGTTAATTAGCTACATATTTAGGTAAGTATTTAATTAGAATGCTGACCCTGACTTTGAGTATAATTTTCGAAATGAATGATCGATTCAGCCTGGCTGTTAGTGATTAGTTGCTGCGCCAATTAGTAAAATAGTGTGTGGTGATGGGTTTATGGACTTTATCCATCGTCAGAAGAGTAAATATTAACCTTTTAAAGCCTAGCGGTAACTTTACATACCGCCAGGTTTTAACATTAAAAAATTCTACGTGGTGCCCACATTGCGTTTATGTGTTTTGTACGGATCTCAGAACAAACAGCAACTTTTGCCTTATAAAACATTAAGAGACTGGTTTTTATAACCGAAGTGGAGAGTGTTTACAGCGCGGTGCGCACTGAGTCCTTATATAAAACAGATACGGTTCGTCTTTAAAGGGTTAAAATATTAAAAAATTAAAAATCGAAATCACAGCGCTTCCGTCCTCAGGTGAAGGGAGGGTTGTCCAGTGATGGAGGCTAGCTGTGTCTAAGGGACTCAACAGAGTAGGTGTTCTTCTCTTCTCCCCTTCCATTCACCTGAGGACGGAAGCAGAGCCAACTTCCGAAACGTTGTGATTTTTATTTTTAATTTTTTTTAATATTTTTAATATTTTACTCTTCGGACGATGGATAAAGTCCATAAAACCTGTCACCACACAATGTTATACACCATCATCAAAACCTTCTAGAATTTATCTGGTAAAATAGCGATCGGAATAGTGAGATATGGCGTTATTTAGTTAAAAGTGGGTTAGAACACGTGGGTCGCTAGTTCAGTTAAGTGCTTAGACAGCCGGACACTCAGTTACCATCAACTGAAAGCCGTATATACAGGACCTCGACAAGACATGGTACCGGCAAAATACAAGGACTATTACCCCACAACACAACCCCCACACAAAGCGCTGTGGCACAGAGGTTTAGAGGGACGCAGGTTTAACGACCTGCAGTACCGCTAAATATACCCTGTTGATCTGTATTCTTCCAGCTGGTTGACGAAAATTTCGAATCTGCTTAAAAATAACACCAATTTACATATCCCATATTTTATTAATTTCCCGCTATTGAATTATTGGGTCGATTAACACTGGAATATGGACGCGATTTAATCCTTCCTAAACGTGTCAATATTGCCTGTGGACCACTGGCTAAAGCTGTGCAGCTTCAAATGTACAAATTCACGTATAATACTCTTATTAACTTTGCAAATCGTTCATGTCTTTACCTTTATCGCATAGTTTAACAATTTTAATTAACCCTTTAAAAGACGAAGCGTATCTGTTTCGTATAAGGACTCAGTGCGCACCGCGCTGTAAACACTCTCCACTTCGGTTATAAAAACAGTCTCTTAATGTTTTATAAGGCAAAAGTTGCTGTTTGTTCTGAGATCCGTACAAAACACATAAACGCAATGTGGGCACCACGTAGAATTTTTTAATATTAAACCTGGTGGTACTTAAAGTTACCGCTAGGTTTTTAAAAGTTAAATACAGTTTTTCTGATTTCCACTACCTGAATTTTTTTCCATTTCTCACCCTGTCCCAACGTTGCCCTCTAAAACGCGATTAGCTAACCGTTTCATTGGGGATAATAGCAGACGGAACGTGAGCCTGCACAATAACCTGCATCTAGTGTATAATTTCAATTTCACGAGGTTCCATACACGCGTCACCGCTACAGACAAAAATCGCATTCATCCTACAATCTAACTAACTAACTAACTAACTAACTAACTAACTACAATCTTCCAAATTTAATCTAAACCAGCTCACCGGTTTATATGATAAAACACTCAGAAGAAAGGGCTACGGACGGAGGAATGTGACGTCTCCGTTGTGCGTTTACGTAATCTGCAATAGCACTCATAAACATCCACGTGACAATCAAGTTTCGAACCCGTAATCCCGTAATTTGAGAGACGGCCTGACCACAACAATCGGCATTTATCAACGGCAGACAGCCACAGACTCAGTAAGGCCTCTTGTTAAATGTTCACACGCTGTTTTGCTGTAATCGCTAAAGTGTAGCGGGATATCTGGGACTCGCAGCCGGTATCAATTGTAGATACGGGTTTCATTCTGCATACAGACGCACTAAAGGGACCCCGAACTATAGAAACGTGTCTGCGGAAACAGCTATGACTTGATATCCAGACTAACGCAGCAGCTAGAGAGAGAGAGAGACTTCTCTTAAAGACATACAGAAGTGTAGAAGGATTAATTCCACAAAGTCTCCGGTTTCAGACGCAGGTAACTTTGGCGAACCTAGGCTGTTGTTACAAGCCGGAAGAGTGCGCGAATCCGTGTGCGCGTAGAGCAGTGTGTTTCTGCAGTCAGAGCGGTGGAGGTGCCAGCATGCGCCTGCATGCGTAGCAGCTGCAACCATGTGTCTGAGATACGATGGCTGTAAGGTCTGTGTGACTGACGCTGAAAGTTATCATGCAAAATTACGGGGACTTTGTGGACATTATCCTGCTATACCTCGATCCAGCCTTATTGTGCAATTAAGATACACGTCTGTATGGTCGCGTGTTCTTACCCTGTGATCTCCTGTGTACCCTGAAGCACTCATTTAGCCACTTAACCCTTTAAAGACGAAGCGTATCTGTTTTATATAAGGACTGAGTGCGTACCGCGCTGTAAACACTCTCCACTTCGGTTATAAAAACCAATCTCTTAATGTTTTATAAGGCAAAAGTTGCTGTTTGTTCTGAGATCCGTACAAAACACATAAACGCAATGTGGGCACCACATAGAATTTTTTAATGTTAAACCTGGTGGTACGTAAAGTTACCGCTAGGCTTTAAAAGGTTAATTCCGCCCGCAACTGTGTCGCCGCCACAGAATACAAAACGGAAGCGAGGTCATCGTGAAGTTGAGATTGTCCTTACGCACCCCACGAAGGCTTATGGGGGGAAGGAGGTTAGATCCACTCATTATTAGAAGCATGTGAAAGTGGGTGGTCAGCCCCACGTCCCGGCTGCTTTAAGCAGGCGGTAACAGTCCCGGGTGCCCAGTCAGTGGCAGGCTTGATGCGCTCCATAACCTCTCTGAACCCGTTAAAGAAGACCTCAAATGCACCGCGGTGGAACCCTAAAACCTCGCAAGAGAAAGGTGTCTTGCCACTTCCGGATATCGAACCATGATTCCTCGGTCGCCCCACCCGTATACTATTCACCGTACCGACCATGCTTTCCTGCCCCCTACTGCACTGTACAAGACACGAATCTCCACTGTGCGGTTTTGCTACAAGATCTGTACAAATTCTGTACACTTAATGGCTACAATATGTAGAGCAAATGGACAAAAACATTACCTCTAAGTCACACAGATGTACACTTCTTAAGAGGGGCACGCGGTTGGATGAGGCACCATGCTACAAGCCGGAAGGTCGCGGGTTCAGTTCCCGATGGTGTCATTGGAATTTTTCATTCCGGTCGCACTATGGCCCTGGGATCGGCTCAGCCTCTAACAGAAATGAGTACCAGGAATATTTCCTGGGGGGGGGGGGGGGTAAAGGCGGCCGGTACGTAGGGCTGATAACCTTACCACCTTCGTGTGCCGATTATCTTGAAATCTGGGAGCCTGAACCTCCTGGAACCCTCAGGGCCTGTCCAGGCCTGTAATGGGACTGCTTTACCTTTACCTTTACCTTTTTTTAGACTTCTTTAAGAAAGTTTACACTTTTTTCCGTGTACTCACGACAAAGCTTCGTGAGAAAAAATGATAAAATTCGATTTTTGTTTCGCGTTAATATCACATGGAAATAAAAATGTATACATACCAGCAAACTTCAGTCTAGACCCGCACACAGGATAAAGTGCTGTCCATGTGTGCACGGTAGTCTCGGATATAAAACATGCGGATAGAAGGACACTGCCTACTCATTGCGCTTTCCTTTGCCCTTTACAAAACGAAGTTTCTTAATAAATTAAATTATATCCTCGCAGAAACCACGTGCTATGAAATGGCTGTGTGGAAAATTACGTCAGCGTGCCCTGCATTAGGGAACAAAACATTTTTATAACGTCGTCTGCGCAGTAATTGTGCGCAGTACTTAATAATATTGTACAGAAGAATAAACAGCTTTACAGAAAATGTCGGTGTTATCACGTCGCTTGCAGAAGTAGAATAAAAGAGAACGAATAAAGCCAAATAAATCTTCACGCAAAGCAACACAAGAAGCAGCATAAATGACAAGAGGGATAAAATAAAGGGCAGAAAAGAAAACATGACAAAGAAAGTGAATCTAAAGAGAGACAGACGAAACAAGTGAGATATGAAGTGCGAAAGAAATCCCTTTTCCTCTCTCTCTCTCTCTTATAAATCCTTTCTGATCCTTGAGTTACGTCATAGCGCGGTTCTACACTCATTTGTTCTCACTCGGGCTATCAGTGCCATCTGCTGGCACATCCATCACTCACACGCACTCTCGAATTGCCCTTGGCTGCCGGGCCAGGTCCTTTCTTTACAGTGCACTGCAGTACTGCAAAGCTGCATGTCCAAGAAACATTTCTCTACGCCTGAAACTAATTGAGAGAAAAGTGGCCATGTGGACACTCAACCACAAAACATTTAAAACCTCGCTTTTAATTCTGTTTAATTATTCATGAAGTGACGTTCCGGCTGTGTCAGTCAAACAGCGCATTACGCCGAGGATAGATAAACAGTGGCCCCTCGCAGGTGTGTCGACCGTTCTTGTTCAAGTGCTTTCAGTGCGGGTATTACATAGCGTTGAAAGAGAGGGAACTGCGAAAAATTCCGTTGCGCACGTATAATATTAAACATGACAAGCGATATGAAGAAACCCGTGAACAGTTTAACGTCAAAAATGCCATAGATATAGTGGATTATAGGAACAGATGAGGTAACAACATTTTTAGAGTGGATCCACGTCGCACGCCTTTCAAACCACAGAAACACATAGTAACACAGAGCCAACTTACGCAAAATATTAGAGTTTTATCTTTTTGTTCGTCTTCTCCCCGACGTGTTTCGGCAAGTAATTATGCCACTATCATGGGGGGCTACATCAAAATTACACAAGCTGTGCATGAATGTGATTCAACTGACGTGTCCCAATACACCAGACACTCGACCTGATACCTGGGATGTCCCACAACACAAATTTTGGAATTACATCAAATAGGGACGCCAGGCCAAAAAAAACAGCACCATAGCAGCAACACAAGAACTGTGCAACAAATTTTATAGAAGATTTTAACATTTTAAAAGTTTTAATATTTTATAGTCACATTCATGTACACCTTATGTAATTTTGGTATAGCCCCCTTGATAATGGCATAGTTATTGTCGAAACATGTCGGGGAGAAGAAGAACAAAGATAAATAAATGAACAGTCATATTGTGCATAAGTTGGCTCTGTTTTGCTGTATTGACCATACGCACGGAAATGGGTAACATTAAATTCACAGAAGCATAATCCCACAAAAGAAAAGGGACATGGGACGCTCCAAGAATTCCAGGAGTGACAAAGGGACATGGGACGCTCCAAGAATTCCAGGAGTGACAAAGGGGCATGGGACGCTCCAAGGATTCCAGGAGTGACAAAGGGACATGGGACGCTCCAAGAATTCCAGGAGTAACAAAGGGACATGGGACGCTCCAAGGATTCCAGGAGTGACAAAGGGACATGGGACGCTCCAAGAATGCCAGGAGTGACAAAGGGACATGGGACGCTCCAAGGATTCCAAGAGTGACAAAGGGACATGGGACGCTCCAAGAATTTCAGGAGTGACAAAGGGACATGGGACGCTCCAAGAATTCCAGGAGTGACAAAGACTTAGGCAGAAAATAAAAAAATTTTGAACGTATTATGTCCGAAGCCGTGTTGTTGTTGATGATGATGATGATGATGAAGCTGGGCAAGTACGGATTACAAAATCCATATTGGCAAAAACTAGCTACGTGACAGTGTCGATGGTCAGGTTGAAATTCCAGCGGTTTCAGAGCACGTGCAACTCGAGGGCTTTCCGGGCCTTGGCGTTCTGTCTCATCGAGCACCAATATCGTGAACTGTTTGTTCGGCTGACTGTGGGTCACTTGCCCAACACTGACCTTTTTGAAAAATAACGCACCATTATTTTGTAAAATGTTCGTTTGAAATTCACTACATTTTAAAGAAAATTCCGTTACATTCCGCCACAACTTAACGATTGTAAACAAAATTTTATTTACGTGTAATTACTCTTTTTCAAATGGGGCAAGCCCCCAGTGGGACAGGGCCTCTTCAGTGTCGAGGCTTAACGATCACAGACACACCACACTCGGTAGGACTCCTCTGGACGAGTGATCAGTCCGACGCAGAGACCTCTTCTTGACAACACCACAAAAGACAGACACCCATACTCCCCGCGGGATTCGAACCCGCAATCCCAGCAAGTGACATACCGCAGACCCACGCCTTAGACAGCGCGGCCACTGGAAACGGGTTAGTTACTCCTTACTGGGCATTATGTGACGTATTACTTCCCAGCACAGTACAACCCTCTGATAGGCTGACACGTTTCCACTGTGAGCCAGTGTTGTCCAGTGGAACAGAACAGCCTTCCGACCCTTCGAATCATGACACACTCGAAATATGGCATAAAGTTTTACCTGAGCACTGTTCCTAGCTAGTCAGCTTCTAACACTGTCGTTACACAATTCTAGGATCCATCGGCGGCATCACTAACATATGTACCTTGTCAACAGACACTCATCTCCAATTCAGATTTCATCGTCCATTTCTGTAACATCTGTTTTAATATTATACTGCCATCTACGTTCAGATCACTGCCTCATAACAGATCCATTAACCTAGCTGCTCAGTGCACGTACATTTGAGTGTTATGTGTCCAGTGTCACACAGTATTTGGCCCCACAAAATGCACTTCAGTATTTTTAGATATTCAATATTACAGTATCTTGTCAATCGACGCAATGTTTCGATCCCTCATGGAATCATCATCAGGGATTCATATCAAAGTATCATGAATCCCTGATGATGATCCCATGATGGATCGAAACACGTTGCATCGATTGACAAGATACTGTAATATTGAATATCTGAAGACAACACTGTGCCTTTGTCGGGCTGAACACTGTGTGATATTGTTACCTACAGTGCATGATACGAACAACATAAAATGTCCAGTAGATTCCATGTTTCAAATGAATCAATACTGCACAGGGAAACTCCCTTTGTGTAATTTTCTCCAGTATGTGTGTGCCTAATAGACTCCTCCATTTCTCTGTCAGTAACGGTATACCTAAATCTCCCTTAGGCGCGTACACCCATAATTTTCCCAGTACTTAATGTTCCAAATGTGGCCAGTACTTTTCTCTATCACGGCACGATGCTGACCAATCTACGTGAGCAGTTTCCCCACAGATATGACTCCTGTATGTCTGCAGATGCATCGGCGTGCCACAAAAACTCTCCAGCCTTTGTTGTGGCTGACGCAATGTGTACACGCAATAACGGACTGGCACACGACTTTTATCTAACCGCAAGTACAGTGACGCTAGGCTGTTAAATCGCAACGCTGATCCTTGTAAATGAAGTGTCTTATCATCATCACCGTCATCATATCATCGTCATCTTCCTTGAGAAGAAAGACACTAGCTTCAACTAACAGACTTAATGTCTGTATATTCAGGCTGAGTTGCTAATCAAAAGAGTTGCATAAACTGCAGTTTGCATAACATACGGGCGCAGACAAGGGTTCAGCGAAGCGTTCTGTTTCCAATGGCGGTTAACTAACTAACTAACTAACTAACTAACTAACTAACTAACTAACTAACTAACTACATGGAGAACATGCCTTCTTGAGAAGCTGACAGTTTCTCAGCTAGTCAAGAAATGCCCCTCATTTTATGACACCCGAAGGTTCATTACCGCATTCACAACAGCCCGCGACCTGTCCCTATCCTGAGTCAGCTCAATCCAGTCCATGCCGCCCCATCCCACATCTTGAAGATCCATTTTAATATTATTCTCCCATCTACACCTGGGCCTTCCAAGTGGTCGCCTTCCCTCAGGTTTCCCCACCAAAATTCTGTATGCACCTCTTTTCCCCCATACGTGCTACATGCCCCGCCCATCTCATTCTTCTCGATTTGATTACCCGAATAATATTTGGTGATGAGTACAGGTCATTAAGTTCCTCGTTATGTAGTCTTCTCCATTCCCCTGTCGCCTCGTCCCCCTTAGGCCCAAATATCCTCCTCAGCACCCTATTCTCGAACACCCTCAGCCTTTGTTCCGCCCTCAGTGTGAGAGACCAAGTTTCACACCCATACAAAACAACAGGCAAAATTATAGTTCTGTATACGGTTACAGCGTTAAGCTGTTCAAGGACAGTCTTTAACTTCAGATTTTACATTGTGTCGAAATACATGGAAGAGTTAATAATCGATTGAGGGTAGATAGGATTTATCACTGACTGGTTCTATGCTTATGTGACAGCGTTTCTCTTCACGTACACGCGTAACATATGATTTAATAACCATAAACGATGGACTCGAATGGATGCGGAAGGATACGGCAGATTGTCAGCTTTCCTTGCAAAGTGTCTGTATAATCTAACTGCACCTTCCTCGCCCAACATTCGACATCTGGAGACGTAATCAGCGTGTTCCGCCAAAATGGTGTGCAATACTGCACGGGGTCACGACCTCCAAGGCAGCGTTCGGAACAAGTGCTTCTGCGGAAACCTAAGCACTTACAGGTCAAACGTTGCTAACAACTAATTTGTACACAACACACTGCCACTGTCAGAGTCACTGCCGCTCGCAGGACAGTGACACTGCGGCTCGCAGGGCAGTGTCACTGCCACTCGCAGGGCAGTGGCACTGCGGCTCGCAGGGCAGTGTCACTGCCACTCGCAGGGCAGTGTCACTGCCGCTCGCAGGGCAGTGTCATTGCCGCTCGCAGGGCAGTGTCACTGCCGCTCGCAGGGCAGTGGCAGTGACACTGCAGGGTGAGCCCAGTACGACTTTCTCACGTCCACATGTAAGTATAGCTAATGTGAACCACAAAAAACAAAATTTTGTATTCCGGCGGAAATCTCAGTTTTGTTTTAATTTGTCTATTATTTCACCCTGCCGGTGGCAGTAGTGCGCGGTCTAAGGCGTGGGTCTACGGCCGTTCGCTTGCTGGGACTGCGGGTTCGAATCCCACCGGGGGCATCGATGTTTGTCTCTTGTGAGTGTTGTGTATCGTCAGGTAGATGTCTCTGCGTCGGGCTGATCCCTCGTCCAGAGGAGTCCTACCGAATGTGGTGTGTCTGAATGTCACCACGAAGCCTCGATAATGAGGAAGCCCTGGCCCCCTGGGGGCTGTTCCGCCATGGGGGGAAAAATATTGCGCCCTACGGTGACTGGTCGATAGGACTGTTGTATATAAAAAGGTCGGAAGCTATAAACAGATTGTTGTCAATAACATGTGCACATCTTCACAACCCGACATGGTCTCGGTGGTTGAAAGCAGAACGCAGTGTATTTTGCTGAAGAGTACTCTACACATTTTTACACACAACACACACACGCACACGGTGCGCGCACGCACTTAGAATTCACGCATCTACCACATCGGGGACGGTCACAGCTAAAGTCAAATCCGTCGACTCAGTTTATTCAACTGCTTGCAATTTCTGTGGGCGTTAAAACAAAATAGAGAAGCTGTCATTGCATTTACTACTGAGGCTAAAACTTAAAGAGTTTAATCCTTCGGAACCCTACAATACAGAAAGCCAATTACCAGTAAGTTTACTACCGGTTTATTTGCTGTGTACATGACACAAAATGCAGAGAAACACCTGGGCCCAAAGGAACCCGTTGCAGTTTGTTTTGTTGCTTGCATGGCCTGAAGCATGGAGCCACTCGGAGGCAGATATCGGGCAGTCAGTGCGTCTGCCCGCCCCAGGAACAGCCCACACGTACTGGTCTGTCAGCATTTGAACAGTTGTTTCTCGTAGCGTCGGACACACTGCTGTGGTTTGTCACGTTCCTGAACTGGCAAAAACTTCTAATTTTTTTTTTACCTTTCATTCTTGTTCTTATTCTTACCGTCTTCTTCTTTCTCCTTGTTCTGCAACGTTTCCTACTACTTCGTCTCTTTTCTATTCCCTTCTTGAAAGTTGAGGACTTTCAGCCTATTATCGTTCCTGCTTGTGGCCTGTCCTAAACTTACTTACTCTTCTGTCTGTGTGGCAATTCAAGAGTTCTGCCAAGTGGTCATTTAGGTACTTCCTGGTTATGATTTCTGTGGCTACCCAAGCAGGTAGTTACTGTGCTAAGGTATCTGGATGTGACAACTGAACAAAAAAAAACATGTCACGAGGGTTAATGATTCAATCAACGTACTTACTTTACTTATAAATTGAATTTTAATACAGTCGAACCCGGTTATAACGACAAGGGTCTATACGACACCCCGCCTATAGCGTCAGATATTCTGTGGTACCAATTAATTCCTCACTGTTAACCACAACATATTTCTGCTCGGTTATAACGACACTCATTTATAACGACGCAAAATATTCCGTCCCCTTCATGACGTTATAACCGAGTTCGACTCTAATCTGTTTATTTAACGTCGACGGATTATCGGAACTCATACAGCCTGTCATAAGGGAAGTGCAGACGAGTCACTTGTTCAAAAAGAAGAGAATCGTCCATGCTGTCCGTCTGTCATACCCGCGTCAAACCGCTATTGGCCAACATAAGGCGTGGAACCGCAGATACGCTAACAGGGCTGTAATCTGACCACTGGTGTCCTCATTTACTTTTTCAGCGCGCCTGTGACTTGTAACTTGTTCGACAGTAATACAAATCCCTTAACTGTCCGGCACGCCTCGTACTAAAGTCACAAATGTTTATCACGACTGCCTGTAACGCCCGGGTGTGACAGCCTGTGAGGCCCTGCAGGTAGGAGTTTGGAGGTAAATATAACAACATCACCGCGTAAAAAACACTGTTGTTGTTAAACCTCAGCAGTCGGAGAGGTCACGGTCCGAAAACGAGCCGAAGCACCATAGAAAAATACGAATAACTCGCGTTGTAAATCGGTTTGTCCGAAAATCAAAATGAAATTCAAGCAACATCTGATCGAATGGTGGCCAGTGGCAGCCAGTGGTACACTTTGCATGTAACACAGTGTTAGATACTTCATAAAGCGCACAGTGAAGAGTAAAGGTATCCCTGTAAAGGCCTGGACAGGCCCTGAGGGTTACAGGAGGTTGAGGTTCCCAGATTACAAGACAGTTGGCACATGAAGGTGGTAAAGTTGTCAGCCCTACGCACCGGCCGCCTTTACCCCCAGGAAATATGCCTGGTACTCATTTCTGTGTCGACCCCAGGGCCACAGCGCAGTCGGAAGGATTATGTCAATGAAAAATTCCAGTGGCACCATCGGGAATCGAACCCGCGACCTTCCGGTTTATAGCGCAGTGCCTCAACCAACTGCGCCACCGCACGACCATAGTAATAACACTGTATTGTAAGTTAAACTGCCGCAGGAAGGAAGCCTGTTACGTGTACCCCGTAATCGGGCATTATGCCTCTTGCCTTACATCAGGGGGTTGAGATGGACTTCACGGAGAGCTGTGCAGCTAGAAGGTGCCCGGAATTGGCTCAGAATAGCGTCTGCTGGCCAGCTTTCGACATTAATGACGTTAAACCTTCAAGTTTCACTAGCACCGGAAATAATTAATAAGTTACAGGGGTATGTCTGTGGGGCATTACGCATGTCAGTGACCGAACAGGCACTTTGGGCCACCTGGACGGCTCACCGACTTGCATAACGCTTTGCAGATATCTGTCTGCAGATATAAACGCAGACAAAATGACAGACCAACCACATATTTTATTTCATCGACTCTAAAGCCTGTCTGCAGTTTCTAAAGACGTGTAAAGGTAAAGGTAAAGGTGTCCCATTACAGGCCTGGACAGGCCCTGAGGGTTCCAGGAGGTTGAGGCTCCCAGATTTCTAGACAATCGGCACATGAACGTGGTAAGGCTGTCAGCCCTACGCACCGGCCGCCTTTACCCCCCAGGAAATATTCCTGGTACTCATTTCTGTTAGAGGCTGAGTCGACCCCAGGGCCATAGTGCGGCCAGAAGGATTATGTCAATGAAAAATTCCAATGACACCATCGGGAATCGAACCCGCGACCTTCCTGTGTGTAGTGCAGTGCCTGAACCAACTGCGCCACCGTGTGCCCCCAAAGATGCGTCATATATACACCAAAAGACGTATTCTACTTGTCATTCTCACAGGCGGTAGATTCACAAACATGTGTCAGTACTGACCACATGAAACGAAACTTATACATTTGGTAAAAAGTCGCAAAATAACCACTTTTGTACTTCTTAACAGTAGGCGTGAGAGTGTTAGCACACAGGCTGTTTTAAGATGACGTCACAACTGCCACTGTCCTCCCATCCACAACAAAAAGCATTGTTCTGCTTCACATTTGTTCCGTTTTCTCCCCATCAGCAGAGCTTTTGTTTTGTGAATGAGCTTCAGACGGGATAAAAGAATATTTCGTAACGCCGCACAACAGATCAGTATTCAATTAGCAGTTTTCCCTGTAAGCACCTGTCGTTCTCGCGCTTTCTGCTTTTATTAAACACAATCCCAGGGCTCTGCTGTGTATTTATGTATGCAAATTGCCACTTGTTCTGCTGTGGCACACGCAGTACTGTACCGCAGCCTTTTGTCTTCCCCTCTGCACTAACAAATTAAGAATATGTATTTTACAGAATGACAGTGGACTGCAGCCTTGGGCTGCGGCCTTTACAGTATCAGACCTACAGGGGGCCTAATTTAACCCTTTAAAGACGAAGCTTATCTGTTTTGTATAAGGATTCAGTGCGTACCGCGCTGTAAACACTCCACTTCGGTTATAAAAACCAGTCTCTTAATGTTTTATAAGGCAAAAGTTGCTGTTTGTTCTGAGATCCGTACAAAACACATAAACGCAATGTGGGCACCACGTAGAATTTTTTAATGTCAAACCTGGTGGTACGTGAAGTTACCGCTAGGCTTTAAAAGGTTAATCCGCGACCTAACGGTACGTAGAGGAGACAATTAATTAGCCATTTATAATTATTAACATAAATTCGTCCCCTTTCGCAGTCCTTCCCTCTTCTACCTGTTCACAGCAGGTGTCGAGGTTGTTTATTTTCACTTGATCACACTCAGACACACACCACAGTCGGTAGGACTCCTCTGGACGAGGGATTGGCCCGTCGCAGAGACCTCTACCTGACAACACAAACATTGTACAAGAGAAAAAAATCCATGCCCCCGGTGGGATTCGAACCCACGATCCCAGCAAGCGCTCGGCCGCAGACCTACGCCTTAGGCCGCGCGGCCACCGCGATCGGCTAATTAGAACTTAATGTTTGTATTAGAAAGACGCTTCAGTGAGTAAGACAAAATGCAGACCGCGTACGTTCAGGCCTTCGCTGTCGACATGACGGTGTGTGGTTATGTGACACGCACTGTAGGCACCGAAACGCACGAACTCTGAAGTGGAAACCAATTGGAACGTCTGTGCTCGCGATCTTTCCGTGCCGTGACAGATATGCAGCCGGTTGAGTCAGTCTGCTTTGTGCACGTGACCACCAGCCCTGCACACGTGACACTTCCTACGCCCATAAGGAGTCTAGAAGGCTGAAGTCCGGTTATTTCAGCGGACAAGAGCTCAGGCGGGGGGGGGGGGGGGGGGGGGGGGGGG
>BLKM01012642.1:0-37961 GCA_013340265.1 Coptotermes formosanus | reverse complement strand
CCCCCCCCCCCCCCCCCCCCCCCGGTTTGTCATTGAGGGCACCCAGAAGGACTGTGCTCTAAAAAGGCAGTGCTGAAAATTTTTAAACTTCCAAATGCGGAAAGGAAAATTTACTCAGCGTAGCAAGGACATTGTTTCCAGTAACCTTGAATCTTACTTCAAATCAAGGGCTCGCATCGCCATGTCTGCAATAAAGTTTTGAGTTGAGATCCATTTCAGTGCCGTTTGTCAAAATTCAAGAAGTGGGATGGGGGCATGGACTGGATTGAGCTGGCTGAGGATTGGGAAGGTGGCGGGCTCTTGTGAATGCTGTAATGAACCTTAGTTAGTTAGTTAGTTAGTTAGTTAGTTAGTTAGTTAGTTAGTTAGTTAGTTAGTTAGTTAGTTAGATGTTTGTCAAATACAAATAATGGTTTTACAAACCTCGCCTCCCGCAAGTTCCGTCGTGAATTTCTGGCTGTCCTGTACTCTGAACTGACAGGATTCCTTTTAAACTTTTTAATTTTAAATGAAATGAAGATACTAAAATAACATTAAAACACACCCTTTATTACGTAATGTTATATGCGATAATTTAAACGATAATTCATTATTATTATTATTATTATTGTCATTTTAATTATATCACCAATATCATGAAGAAGGAAATGCTTAATTTGCGTGACAGTTAACCATTACTGTGTCGTGTAAAACCAGCCTCTGAAACGTACTCGACTGAAGAAGATTACTTTGCCTGTATTAACAGCTGAAAGAATAATCAGAGCACAAGCCAGCGTATAACAAAGCCTTCAGGTACAACGGCGCTGCTCCCTCACAGCTGCCAGACGGCTTTGTATTCATTATCTAATTTTGTTCGTACAAATTGACTCATCAGGTCTGTCTGACCCCACTTACACAGCTACGTTTCACTTTTTTCTAACCCTACGTTGTGTAAACCTGTGGTAACGCCTCTCTGTCGTTCTGCAGCTTCAAGATACGACAAAATGTTATTGTACTATACTTTTTTTTATTGTATAATATCTACACTACACACGTAGATTCGTGTTGTATTCGATTTAGAGGATACGAATATTTGTGTGTTGAATTAACCCTTTAAAGACGAAGCGTTAACGGTTTTATTTAAAGGCACAGTTCGTACCGCGCTGTAAACACCTTTCACCTCGGTTATAAAAACCTATCAGTTTATGTTATATATGGCAAAGATCGCTGTTTGTTCTGAGATAAACACAGGACACGTAACTACAGCTTGGGAAGAATGTGACGTTGTTGAATATTAAACCTCATGGTTCATCAAGCCAACCAGTAGGCTTTAAAAGTTTAATAATGCATATATCTTGTCACAGAAAGTCACTTATTAACAAATTCTGGGAATAATTTTAAGACGATTCACCCGCGTTGCATTCTGAATAACAGAAATCACAGTCACTCCAAATACAACAATTGTTTAGGCTAGTATTATTACTGAAATTGTAAGGATAAGACAATTGTTGTGTTTGACTGGATTTACTAGAAGTCTGACAATAACGTAAATATTTTCTTATAAACAAGCACACCGCTTGGAATGAGGTCTGTTCCATTCTAAACTTATCCTCAAAATTTCAAGTGTTCGCCATGTTGCAAATTTTAACATATATAAATTCATTTAAATAGCCAAACCGGAAGGTCGCGGTTTCGAACCCCGACGGTGTCATTGGAATTTTACATTGGCATAATCCTTTAGGTCGCACTATGGCCCTGGGGTCGACTCAGCCTCTAACAGAAATGAGAACCAGGAATATTTCCTGGGGGGTAAACGCGGCCGGTGCGTATGGCTGACAACCTTACCACCTTCATGTGCCGATTGTCTAGAAATCTGGGAGCCTCAACCTCCTGGAACCCTGTGGGCCTGTCCAGGCCTGTCATGGGACTGCTTTATTTATTCAAATCACTTACACCTACTGTTTTCAGGTGTAGAAGGTTATTGTTGCACACGATTACACTCAATGACACACACACACTCGGTAGGACTCCTCTGGAGTAAGGATCGGCCAGTCGCAGAGACCTCTACATGACGACACACAACACTTATAATAGATAGAAATCTATGTCCCCGGCGGGATTCGAATCCGCAATCCCAGCAAGTCAGCGACAGCAGACCCACGCCTTAGACCGCGCTGCCACTGGGATCGGCAAATTTAAATATTTGTAGACAAAATTATGATCAATATACAAAATTTTCTGTCAATATTCAGAACTGTACAGACACTTCCAAATATTGTCACACTCGGAGAATTTGTTCAGACTTTATTTGTGAACACAGACACGGATAGGCAGGCACAGACACATACAGACAGACGGAGAGATACACGGGCACACAGACAGACAGACAGACAGACAGACACCAGCACGTCATAATAACAAGAGTCACGCTTTGTTAGAGAAATTCAGAACTAATTTTAACGTCGTCCTTTGGCCTTCAGTTTACGAAGGGGGAAAAAGGGAAAGGTATTATTTTAAGAAGTGCCAAGTGATGTAACAGGGTTCTGCAGTTGGCGAGAGACCTATCAAAAATGAGTGTCATTTAACACATATAAAAAGCACAAACTGAACACCTGTTGGAACTATAAGACTGCAGGACTGCAGGAAATGTGACTAACCCACTCCACCTCCCATAACTACAACAAGGTCACAAACTACAGACATGTAGATACAGTCTACATAGCACAAAATATAAAGGTACATTTAAGTCTAATCCTGGGGGAGGGGGGGCAGAAGAACAAGAATTTAAGCGAGGAGGAGCCTCAAGCTAACCATTCGACTCATTCTAGTACAGAGATATACCATGTACAGTGTTATATCCACGTCGCTTAAATGCAATCAATCCATGGTACTTGCGTAACGGGAGATATGGCGCCGATTACTCAGAAATGGGCAAACAAAAAGTACATGACAGTAAATGGAAAAATAAGTGAAGAGAATTAATTAAACAGCAGACGCTACGGAAGCACCGTAACCTTGCAGCTTACTGTGCAGCCCTGTGATGAAGAGGAAAATTATCAGTTCCTGTTCTAATTTTTCCAAACAATGGAGCACGGATGAAATGATACTGACAGGGTAAAACGGAAGTACTCGGGGAAAAACCTGTCCCAATGCCACTTTGTCCCCCATAAATCCCACATGGACTGATCCGGGATCGAACCCGGACCTCCGCGGTGGGAGGCCGGCGACTACCAGTGGCCCTTACCCCAGGGTTAAACTGGTCGAGACGTGAAACCAATCACTAACTTCCAAGTCGCCCCTGTGTTAAAAATGCGTGGAACTATGTCTCCACTCCCGCCCACACATTCAAGGCGTTATGTGCACTTAAACGCAACGACAAGTTTACCTATACGTGCACCAAGCCACGTGTTACTATGAAAATCCCAACGCATTCAAGAAAACAGTTCGCCCGCTGTTCCATAACCTACAGCCAATAGATGCTACACCGTAATAGAGCCTTAAAACACGGGCGTTTACTGCTGCCGCACTGGCAAGCGCGAGGCTGTTAACACACGACCCCACAGTTAGGGGTAGGAGATAAGAACTCTAAAGGTGGGGAGTGGTTGTCGATTTCGTGGCTGAGATATCGCTATTCAGATCGGTAGGGCGGCTACGGCTCTTTATGGGCCACAATCCGATTACCGTGTATCAGCCGTGCAGCTGGTTCAGCAGCTCACTTACCGTTGGCTGGGGACTGGCGCTGACGCAGCAGGTATGAACGTCCAGACAACTGTCTTATCACAGACTCTGTCAAATTACCAGGCCAGTCTAACAGTGCGCCGATCGCAGTGGCCGCGCGGTCTAAGGCATAGGTCTGCGGCCGAGCGCTTGCTGGGATCGTGGGTTCGAGTCCCACCGGGGACATGGATTTTTTTTCTCTTGTACAGTGTTTGTGCTGTCAGGTAGAGGTCTCTGCGACGGGCCGATCCCTCGTCTAGAGGAGTCCTACCGACTGTGGTGTGTCTGAATGTGATCAAGTGAAAATAAACAACCTCCGACACCTGCTGTGAACAAGTAGGTAGAAGAGGGAAGGACTGCGATACGAAATATCAGTGCAAGGTTATCTGCTTCAAAAATGGGCTGCGATATCAACAGGCCTCAACTTTAAGTGCAGCGTATAACAAGAAATACCAAACAGAACGCAGAAAGTTTGCTTCTTTACTGCCTACGTTTCATATGCAACAAATGTTCCACAATGTCATTAATACCATGTGCGGACTCTGTAAGTACGTTATATTTGCCACATGTGACTCCAAAGGTTCACATTGCCATTATGTTTGAAACTCTACACACACACATAAATTAATGAATTAATGGTGGTAAAGAAAGTTACCTGGTGGGGATTCGAACCCGGGAACTTCACTACACCCCATATGAGTTCAGACCGGGAGGCAGTTTACTCTGTACGTATAACTAATTACGAATAACTAAAGCATAAAAATTAAAGCGAAGTCGTAATTGGGCTGAGTGGAACCCCACGACCATCCTGTGTGGCCGTAAAGGCAAAAAGGTAAAGCAATCCCATTACAGGCCTGGACAGGCCCTGAGGGTTCCAGGAGGTCGAGGCTCCCAGATTTCTAGACAATCGGCACATGAAGGTGGTAAGGTTGTCAGCCCTACGCACCGGCCGCCTTTACCCCCCAGGAAATATTCCTGATACTCATTTCTGTTAGAGGCTGAGTCGACCGACAGGATTATGCCAATGAAAAAATCCACTGACACCATCGGGAATCGAACCCGCGACCTGCCGGTTTGTAGCGCAGTGCCTCAACCAACTGCGCCACCGCATTGTCATTATGTGTTTTCGTATGAAGCAAGCAGCACCATCATTCAACAAGAACACGCATCTAACGGCATTTAAATTGTTCACTTTTTTCATACCGTGTTATTAGGTAACAAGAAAATTCTTCTTTAGCTTATTGCCATTGCTATTGCTGTTCGTAAAGGAACGTAGTGTCAAGTCAAGTTATAGACACAGCACACAAATGTATACAAAATCATCACGTGTATCCAGTCTGTCATGTTTGTACCAACACTCGGATCATAAATTACTTCTTGGCGTCGAGTTTCAGAACCTTTCCTTATTCCAGGCTGAGAGAAAATAAATATGTGAACAAGACAGACAACGTGCACATAATGTAACATTGAGGCACGTTCGCGTTCCCCCTGTGAAAGTCCAAAGCACCCAGCCGGTCCTAATCCGGTCTGGGGGTGTGTGGGGGGGGGGGGGGCCTTATTTATCCAGCATGCAAAGCGCATACGCCGCATTATATTATCATCTGTGACCTGTCTGTCTGTCTGTCTGTCTGTCTGTACCACATTTTAACACATTCTCTCACAAACGGCACGATTTTAAGAAAAAGTTACTGAACATAAAATGTGTGGTTTGATTTTTTCTGCAATTTTGTCTGAAATGTTCTCATTCTAAGAAGACTTCGGCGAGATATTATCATAAATATAGATAGGTCTGTGTGTAAAGTACCCGTGCTTCTTGTCATATTTTAATGAAACTTGGATTTTTTCAACAGATTTTTTGGGAGAATACTCGAATACCAAATTTAATGAAAATCCGTCTAGTTGAAGCGGAGTAGCTACATGCGGACGGACAGATATGACGAAGCCAACAGTCGCTTTTCGCTATTTTGCGAATGCGCCAAAAAAAATGAAGGAGAGGAACAGACATAGCAGTGCAGCCGATACGCCCCTAACCGTCTCAACTTTACTGCACAGAGGGACGAGATAAAGAACAGCAAGCAGGCATACCTGGCACATTGCGTACACAATAAACTGTAACATTTCACAAATGAAAGCCAACCAAATGCACAGTTTTGTACTATTTACTGTGTTTTATTCACTATTTTTTCTCCAACATGTTTCGGCGAGCTGCCATCTTCAGGGAGGATATATTACTTTATTATATAAAACTCTTAAAGACATGAAAATGTGCTGTCCGTGCTTTTATTAAAATCTTCTTAAAATGTTAAATATTTAACGTGTTAACATGTAGATGGCAGCTCGCCGAAACATGCTGCAGGGAAAATAGTGAATAAAACATAAGGAGTACATAAATTGTGCATTTAGTTGGTTCTGGTTCTTGAAATTGATTTTAATGCACGGAGATGAGTAGTATAAAATGTGAAACTATTTTTCTTGGTTACTTCCTGTTTTCATATAAAGCAAGCAGTCTCGTTATTTAAAAACAGGGTATAAATGCAGTGAAATTGCTGTCATTGAGTCTCTCATAGTAAATAAAAAAAATATCATTATTCGATGCACTTTTACTGCTACTTGCGTGCACAGAGTAACGCTGCGTCGAGATGTAGACATCTGCAGTTACATGGGTTCAAAAGTGTCCTTCCTCTCCCCTCATGGCCCAACAGCCCCCAGTTGGCCAGGGTCCCCTCATTATCGAGGCTTCACGATCACACTCAGACACACACCACAGTCGGTAGAACTCCTCTGGACGAGTGATCAGCCCGACGCAGAGACCTCTACCTGACAGCACTCAACACTCACAAGAGACAGACATCCATACCCGCGGCGGGATTCGAACCCGCAATCCCAACAAGCGAACGGCCGCAGACCCACGCCTTAGACCGCGCGGCCGCTGGGCTCGGCTTATAGAATATCGTGCCCTGTTAGGTTTAGCCTGTTAAGTGTGCTCAGCCACTGGTATAGACGTTTTTCAGATTGCTTAACCTTTTAAAGCCTAGCGGTAACTTTACGTACCGCCAGGTTCAACATTAAAAAATTCTACGTGGTGCCCACATTGCGTTTATGTGTTTTGTACGGATCTCAGAACAAACAGCAACTTTTGCCTTATAAAACATAAGAGACTGGTTTTTATAACCGAAGTGGAGAGTGTTTACAGCGCGGTAAGCACTGAGTCTTTAATAAAACAGATACGTTTCGTCTTTAAAGGGTTAAAATGGTGTTTTGTTCACGAAACTGGCTAGGGCGAGGTCATTTCTAAGTGGCCACTTACGGCTGCTGCAGAAAACAAATGTACCATGCTATCGTACGAGCGTGCAATCAAATTTAGAGAATATATAAATCGTATTAATATCTTTCATTAACCTTAATCAATGCGGTAGGAATGAACAAAGCTTTTACATTTTTCAGGGGTTACCCGGTGGTGCAGTTGGTTGAGGCACTGCGCTACAAACCGGAAGGCTGCGGGTTCGATTCTCGATGGTGTCACGGGAATTTTTCATTGACATAATCCTTCCGGCCGCACTACGGCCCTGGGGTCGACTCAGCCTCTTAACACAAATGAGTACAAGGAATATTTCCTAGGGGTAAAGGCGGCCGGTGTGTATGGCTGACAAACTTACCGCCTTCATGCGCCGACTGTCTAGAAATCTGGGAGCCTCAACCTAAGGGCCTGTCCAGGAACTGCTTTACCTTTACACGTACATGTATAGGATACATTTCTTAAAGTGTTCATACGAAGAAATATGACGGAAGTGCGCTCTTGAACGCTGACCGACCATGAAATCAGGACAAGCTGCAAAGCCACTCTTACTGTAACTCCAGTTTTTGTGCTGCGTTCCAACACACAACACCTGTTCTCTTCCTGCACACGGCCTGTAGGGTTTGTATGCCCACAGCACTATGCACAATACCGAAGTTAACGTCTCACGAAGTGACAGACCAGCATTTGTCACTCCTGCAGGCGTTAACGTTACATTCTTCCGAGATGTGACGCTATCTGATTCCACTCTAAATACTTCTAAAAATTAGTGTCATTTAATACTAATCAACATCTTTAAAAGCAAACATTAAAATAAGGTGTAAAATGTCAAGGCGTTTACAATTGCGAACTGCAAGTGGCTGGCAGGAACGACAGATTAGTGGCGGTCCTGTTGGCCATTCAGTTCTGATGACGAGTTTCATTAGCCCGTTCAGCGGACAGGTGCGGCACGTTTGCCGTGAAAACAAAGCAGCCCGACAGAGTGAGAAATATAATGAAAAGAAAGGGAATTGGTAACAGTGTTATCAAGACCCCTCTTTTGTGCCTGTCACACGAATGCACGTGACTTGGCAACACCAAGCACGCCCTGTCCCTCGTCAGCACAAACACAATTCTGCCAGGAACACGACGCCATATTGTAATAGCTGCCACAGTCTGATTTGACTGGGGTCCCCAGATTGCCCCATCTCTGACACTCGCCTGGCTTTCCTACGCAGCGTTTCTGTTATGAGGGCCTAAGAGAAGAAATGGGATGAAATTTTACATTTTTCGTAGGACAAATATATTTTACGTTGGGTGTGGAGTGGAAATTCCCCGAACTGCTGACGAATTTCTACAAGAGCAGCAAAACGTTGTTTTGCGTCACATAAATACAGACTGCTCCGTTGAACACAATACTTGACTGTTTTGCAGCCTCTATTTTAGGAAACAGAGGCTAAGAAATCTAGCAGCTAGCACAGCGGTTGCACTACCGGCCGCTCACAAGAGATGTTACCAAAAGCTACAATTTTGTTGCAATAAGGATTTTTGCAAACATCTGAGACAGTCACAAATAGTAACATTTTACTTTGATTTTAGACTTGCAGAGAGCGCCCCATGATGATCGTTTTCGAATGCAACATGTCGCGTTGAAAGAAATGCACAGTTGTGTTAAACAGAACAGTGCGTACTTATGTGACTGGCCGGACACAGCGCGACGGGTCCCTTCGAACGGAGTTCCTCTGCACGGGACACATTGACGTACTTAGCGATCGGAAGAAGCAAGCACAAGTGTCTGTTTGTTGTGACAGCCAGGCTACACACAGTCATGCTAAATGTTTAATAATTATACATTCTCCGTGCTGTCTGTTACAATATACATTTTTTGTTATGCCAACTGCTGCGCACGACCTCCTCTCCTGTGTTCCTCCAACATGTTTCGGCTGTTACTTCCAGCCATCTTCAGGGACTCAACACCAAATGGTTCACACAGCGGCAGTTTATAATGAATGGCAGGTTTTGTGCTCATTACTACGTGGTCATTATCACAAGTACACGATTTAAGTTACAGTACAGTAAAATAAAATACAGTAATGAATAAAATTGAGCTGGCTCAGGATAGGGACAGGTGGCGGGCTCTTGTGAATGCGGTAATGAACCTCCGGGTTCCATAAAATGCGGGAAATTTCTTGACTAGCTGAGAAACTGTTAGCTTCTCAAGAAGGCCTCTGTTCCGTGTAGTTAGTTAGTTAGTTAGTTAGTTAGTTAGTTAGTTAGTTAGTTAGTTGGTTGGTTGGTTGTTTGGTTGGTTGGTTGGCTAGCTGGCTGGCTGGCTGGCTGGCTGGCTGGCTGGTTGATTATCTGGTTGGTTGATTAGCTGGTTGGTTGGTTAATTAGTTAGTTAGTTAGTTAGGTAGGTAGGTAGGTAGTTAGTTAATAAAATACTGTGGTTGTGCATAAAATATCAGTAAAATATATAAAACCGCCGTTATATATAAGACGCTGTACATGTGTGTATCCACACACCAGCCTTGACCGACTTGCCATTACTTGTGGGACGAACCCGTGTCTGCAAGGGTTCATGTGCTCGCTCGCGTGACCCACTCTGTACTGTGTCGTTTAATATTGTTATTACACTGGCATGTCTTCGGAAGCCGTGTGCTGTGCAGACAGCAGGTGTATTTTGTCAGTAAGGTACCTACAAATTTTATTCAAGACATTTTTACTTTTGGTAGTAAATTATCAGACGCAAAACAGTATTTATGCAAAAAAATCAAAGTTTTGTTTAAAATATGTAGGTCTGTTACGCAAGCACTTCAATAATTAATAGAAGCCAGAACAGAAACACGTTACGTCCGAGTTCTCCAAAATCCGTCAACGGACCGAAAGAGTGCGTGTCATTTCAGTGACGCCTGAAATACAGTGGCACTTGCACTCACAAACTTACATAATTCCTGAACCATTTGACAGGAGCGGATGAAACTGAACCAAACTCGAAAGTACGCATTTCACTTCAGCATACCAGTACATTTATAGAAACATGCACAGTACAATTAATTAAGTGGCAGGGTGCCAGTACTTGCGGAATGACATGACGCATCTAACAAACGCTTTTAGAAATATTTCTTCTAGCATCAACAGCATCAAAATATCAGTACGTTTAAAGGTTCCCTTTCGCAGTCCTTCCCTCTTCTACCTACTTGTTCACAGCAGGTGTCGAGGTTGTTTATTTGCACTTGTTCACAATCAGACACACACTACAGTCGGTAGGACTCCTCTGGACGAGGGATCGGCCCGTCGCAGAGACCTGTACCTAACAACAGAAACATTGTACAAGAGACAAAAAATCCATGCCCCCCGTGGGATTCGAACTCACGATCCCCGCAAGCCTTCGGCTGCAGACCTACGCCTTAGACCGCGCAGCCACTGGGTTCGGCCAGTATATTTAAACAAAATAACGCGAAATGAAACTTGTACAGTACGCTGCAATACCTAAGAGTACATAACGTACATAAGTAGTCACGCTTCGTATGTAATTTAGTCTACTCGCTCTATAAATACATTACCATCAATAAAGTCATAATTAAAATTTGAAAGAACGAATAAAAACCCACAAGTTCAAATTCGCAGCCTTTTAAATACGTTCACGCACAGAACAGGTACAACTGACATCTTTTGAAACTGTCAGTTTTCTTTAAAACCGAGGCTTAAGTGAGACAAATGGTTGTGCCTTTAGGAAAGTCAGCGCTGTTGTCAGTATGTGTCTGCTAACCGTACTGTCTGTGCTCAGTGCCCATATATAGGCCTTCGTGCCATTCGTGTAGCCGCTATGCTCGCATCGCGCCATTTTCTTGCAAGAATAGAATTTCAGCATACGTTACGTTTCCTCTCACAGACTGTTCTATTGTGATGTGCCTAAATACAGGTCACGAACAGTCGGTTTCAGCTGCTGACAGACGACAGGGCACTTGTTATTATTTGATCTCTAATATCAAACAACTTCCAACTGAAGAAATTAGAGACTCCAGGCTAGACACGTAGTAGCTGGCAGGAAGGTCTCAAAAATGAAATGTCATTGTATGATGCAGCAGTGTGAATAGGCGCTACATCGCACGCCTGCACAAAAAGCTGCCTTCCGAACTCAAATAAAAAGCATCAGGATCGAAGACGGAATTGGTTCAACATAAATAACTGATTACGTTTTATTAGTTTGTTTACGAACGCAGAAGAGCACTTCGCGACGAACGTACATTCAGCTTTACAAAACTGTGCCTACGTAATTCAATAGATTCCACTCCATCTCCGTTGCTTACAAAAAGCAGCTGAGAAAATGTAAGCAAACAGCCTTCAGTTCGACATTCAAATGTGTTTCGGCGAAATTGTGCTGGAGCGAGAATTGATGTCTGGAGCAGGTAATCGGGCGTGTCAAGAATAACATAACGGAACTCAGAGGCGCGAGGAGCTAGTGACGTGTACGTGTCTGTCTGATGTCTGTCTGTCTTCTCTCTGTCTGTCTGTCTTCTCTCTGTCTGTCTGTCTGTCTGTCTTCTTTCTCTCTGTCTCTGTCTTCTCTCTGCCTGTCTATCTGTCTCTGTCTTCTCTCTGTCTGTCTGTCTTCTCCTTGCCTGCCTGCCTGCCTACCTGCCTGCCTGTCTGTCTGTCTGATGTCTGTTTGTCTTCTCTCTGTCTGTCTGTCTGTCTTCTCCTTGTATGTCTGTCTGCCTGCCTGCCTGCCTGCCTGCCTGCCTGCCTGTCTGTCTGTCTGTCTGTCTGTCTGTATACGAAGCAAACAACAGGGTAGTCTGAAGTTAGGGAGCGGCGGCAGAGCTGCAGCGAATTTCGGCGAGGAAGATACGCTGGTTCAGATGCTGTGTGCCAGTCAGTGCCCACCTTGTAATTAGCAAGGTATTGTATAAAACGGACGAAGCAACACAGTGACACGCCTCAAATACGCACAGAAAGAACAACTCTGTGAATACGTAGGAAGAGGCACTGTTAGTAAATTTGTGAATATTTTAACACACCACGACTTCGTGCCGCTGATTATTATTATTATTATTATTATTGATATAGTGACCATGATGATAATTATGACAAGGGAAAAGAAGAATGCAGACCGATATGTGAACCAGATACTTTGTGTTGCTGAAAACCACACTGATATGATGATGATGATGATGATTTTCCAGTGGCCCAACCGGTCCCCCCCCCCCATTATCGAGGCTTCACGATCACACTCAGACACGCCACATTCGGTATGACTCCTCTGGACGAGTGATCAGCCCATCACAGAGACCTCTACCTGACAACACAAACACTCACAACAGACAAATATCCATGCCGCTGGCGGGATTCGAACCCGCAATCCCAGCAAGCGAACGGCCGCAGACCCACGCCTTAGACCGCGCGGCGCCTGGGATAGGAAATTATTATTATTATTATTATTATTATTATTCAGTTCTTTTATATTAACGTACTGAGACAGCAGCCAAAAGCCAATTACAGAGCCAGGATAAGAACATAAAGAAAATACATTAAATAACTAACCACAAATATAACACATGCAAAATATTAAAACACAAAAAATACAAATACGAACGAAACAAGTCCCAGTGCATACAATTAGCGTAATTAATATAACAAATCGATACGCAAAAACCGAACCTTCCATTGAACACAGCAGCAACCCTACTGACGCCACTAGCCGCCGATACGCATCTAGCGGAAGGACAGTTGCCACGGTAAAAGTAAACAGTAAACAAATTAAAATTTCTAAAATTGAAATTCGGAACACGAAGGCCGAGACTTGCCAAAAGTGCAGAGCAAAATTCGGGTCAGGTAAAGTGATTAAACAAGAAACGGCGTCTAGGTGGCGTCTCCAACCACTACTGATTGAAATAAATGCTGTAAGCTTCAATGGTACTTATAAATTGTACAGTTTTTAACAAGGGGTGCACAAATTTTTCACAAATCTAGGAGCCACCTCAAAATTCTAGGCGCCAGAAGGCCGACACGAAACGAGTTCCATGTCCAGGGGTCCACAAATATCAGGGAACAACGTAAAAGATTTAGTCACCCCGACGACTTCGCGCCCGAGGTTTGTGCACCCCTGTTCTCAAAACTTTTTTTGCAAAAATAAAAATAAAAATTGATATAAAGTTTGTGTAAACTGGGTTACATTGTGCTGATTCATACCGAGAATTTTAAGTACATAATGCGAACAGCAGCTGCAGTAATTATGTGCTTTGGGGACGCGACCTGCTGACAGACAGAGCGTCATGTTAACCTTTAAAAGCCTAGCGGTAACTTTACGTACCGCCAGGTTTAACATTAAAAAATTCTATGTGGTGCCCACATTGCCTTTATGTGTTTTGTACGGATCTCAGGACAAACAGCAACTTTTGCCTTATAAAACATTAACAGACTGGTTTTTATAACCGAAGTGGAGAGTGTTTACAGCGCGGTACGCACTGAGTCCTTATATAAAACAGATACGCTTCGTCTTTAACCTTTTAAAGCCTAGCGGTAACTTTACATACGACCAGGTTTAACATTAAAAAATTCTACGTGGTGCCCACATTGCGTTTATGTGTTTTGTACGGATCTCAGAACAAACAGCAACTTTTGCCTTATAAAACATTAAGAGATTGGTTTTTATAACCGAAGTGTAGAGTGTTTACAGCGCGGTACGCACTGAGTCCTTATATAAAACAAATACGCTTCGTCTTTAAAGGGTTAAAGCAATGACGCCGCTTATTCGTACGTGTCGAGGAAAATAAATTATTTTCGTTAGTGTAATCAGCAATATATAATGAAAAGAAGGGAATAATAAGCGAAATAGAAGGTCATGTTTCAGCCAGGTTTATAAATCCGATCTGAAAGCGTGAAACCAGTTACTTTACCAGCGTATCAGAGCATCGTTTTGAAAGCAGTAGTCTGTAATAGCGATAAACAATTGAAAGAGATTTGTTTGTGTGACGGCTGTAAAGAATATATCTGATAATCATTTGTGACGTCACCCCTCAGAAGATTTACCATTTTGAATTAGATTACACAGAAACACCTAGACCTCGACAACTTAAGTTCTTCGGCCATTCTTCACTGTCAGCCAGAAAATGTTGCCATGGGAATTTTCATAAGCAAACGCAGAAGGGAGAGAGAGAGCAAAAAAAAATCAAAATACATTTCTTTCACTAGCGTACAGTGCTGAATTCTTTAGATGGCGTTCGGAAGTGGAGTGCTCTTTACACAAGCCTATGGCAACACGGTCTCGATTCGTTTCGTGCAGTCCCGTACATTTCCTGCTTCCATTTGTACTGTTGGGACTGCTGACACATGAAAGATAAATGATAACACGTCTAAATGAATGAACTGCTTTAAGCGCTGAAGAGAATTTTGCTAATGTTAAATTTCTAGAAGCTAAGGAAACTGACACAACAACACGTGTACAGAAACTGTGTCGCTTTGCAAGCTGTGCCCCAACGTGTACGGTACATTAAAACTGTCAAACACAGCGGTCCGTGTTTCTGTAACGTACGTTCTGTAAATTAATTCCAGAAGATCAAAAATGGCAGACAAAAACCTCAAATAATGAGTGAGAGTGAGTAATTTAATTCAGCCTTCAATTCTCGACCTTCAGTTTAGACGAACGGCTGAATGGCTGCACGCAGGGTCTGGCTAGACAACACCTACTGCTCATTACAGACGTTTCTACATTAAACTTATGCTTTCGACAAATTTAAAATTATCCATCTTCCACAGAGTAAGAACGGTCACCATATAAATAAATAAATAAATAAATAAATTTTATTTATTTATTTATTTATTTTATTATTTATTATATATTTTATTTATATATATAAATAAGTGAATTTATTTATTTATATATTCCAACAGCTGCACTATAATTAGCTACAATGATATACAATACAAACATGCGGCAATCCTCCTACATGTTTCGGCCTTTTCCTGCCATCTTCCGGGAGGTATTAAAAATGATAATACAGTAATCGCTATCTATGTCACAGGTCTGCGATCGTAGACTTACAGTGCAAATAACAAGTGGCTAAAAAACAGAAAATAACAGTACAACGTGCGTCACAATAGCTGTACCTGATGGCAAACAAACACGCACGCACCTCACAGTGGCACAAACAAACACGCACTCACCTCACAGTGGCACAAACAAACACGCACTCGCCTCACAGTGGCACAAACAAACACGCACTCGCCTCACAGTGGCACAAACAGCCACGGCAGACACACAGATACATCCTTGAAAATGAAGACGATTTTCTGCAGTAGGTGTTTGTTTGGAATCACGTAACAACTGTTGTGTGACACAGTGTACTGTGCTTTTCGTCTCGTTAACCATCTTATTATCCGTATTGTAACTCTACCGTTGCAAACCTACGTCAAAGGCAGTTAATTACTGTACTTTCTTTGTTTGATGCCTCCCTGAAGATGGCCGAAAAAGGCCGAAACGTGTGACAGGGTTACCACGTGTTTCAATATCACTGTATCCAATTACAGTGCATTTGTTGCAACATATATATACTGTGACTGGTACGTATTCGGTATAATTCGTGTTTACTTTTCAAAATAGCGTCGAAAACTCGAAAACCATCCGTATCTTCCCCTGCATCCGTCCGTTCTTCCGCTAAAACTCTACAGGACCGATTTAGTTGAAACTCGGAATAGTAACCCTACGCTAAGTTTCGTTGAGCTTTACTTAGAGGGTTGAAATGAACTGTCGCGTGTATTTTAGTTTCTGACAAATTTTGTCAAAACTTCCTACAAGATACTTCTATTGTAAGAATTGCGTATTTTGTACATTTCACTCGCTTAAATTCATCACAGGCTTCTACAATGATATGCTATATCTAAATCTCCAGGTGGCGGAAGGGGTGGAAAATTAAACTCGATTTACCCCTTAAGACGTTCCGCTTTTCCTCTTCGCTTAACGAGTAACCGATCAGAGAGCACTATCACGTGTTCTGCACTCCATCTCATCTGTCGCAAAATGTATTTCTTTTCTAACACTGAGTGACGCAAACACTTTCAGGCTGAACAGCTGAACGGAACGTGTGTGTAAACACACATGTACATAATGTTATGATGGAACGACAACACACACACACACACTCTTTTATATATTTGAATAGAATTCACTGAAACGAGATTTGACAAATGACTGCCTGCATCTCTAAAGTGCATACCTATTCTGTTTTTCCCACTTAGGATGAAGAAGGTTGATATTCAAAGCGACGACGAATAAAAATGGTCCTCACTCCGAGCACACGACACATTGATAACACACACTGTAGGCTGTACACACCCCACGCAGGTTAGCACCACGAACTGAACGGCGTACTGCTTCACATCGCAACCGTTTCTGTTGGTGTCTGTGTGTGTGTTATGCGAGGTTTTCATCACGTATTGCCGCCCAAACCAGGCCTAAGCGCTGATCTAGTCTGGACCTACATGCTCTAAGAAGCATATTCGCAGTGACGTAATCTGAACGCCACTTAAAATTACATCAGGTTTTGTGCCCAACGTCCGTGCGACTTGACTGATTGTGTCCGACCGCAAACGGTAAATTTCACCGTAGAAACATACCATGAAAGCCCAGAGGGGGAGTAGAGGTATATTTATACTCTTTCTTTAACCTCGTCTTGAGATGAGGGCGGGTGGTTAACGCCAGGCCCCCGGCCGGTCTACCGCGGGGAATGACCCAGTACCCGCTCTGCAGGAGACTGGGTGAACCGCAGGGCCGGTCTGAACAGGTGCGGGAAAACTCGACCCCCAACGGTATTCGATCCCCGGACCTCCAGCCCGTAGCGAGTTGCTATGCCGACTGAGCTATCGCGGCCCAGTGTCGGAATATACCAATTCTAACTTGTGCATAGTCATCCACGAACTTGCCGTAACCGATGTCAATCCTCGTGCAAAGTATAGTATATGAGAAGTACAATAAATGAGCTTAAAATTACACGAAAATACACGAGTGTTTACTGCTGCAGCTGTAACATAAACGAGGCACCTTTCGGGCCCAGTTCGCGTGGGATTTGTGGGGGGATGTGGCCCTGTAGTGGGGCGTCTGTTTCACAAAACAGGCGTCCTCGCATTTCATTCATCCACCACCGACACCACATAAACTCAGTAACTGATAGCGTCGTTAAATAACACACTACTTCCTCTCTTTCTCTCTCTGTGCCCGCGCCACATAAATGATATTTATAGCGCCAAGAAGAAAAAATAACGCCGTACTTTCTTTGAGCAGTAAAATTAAAACGTACGCTTCAGTTTTCGTTTCTTATATTCCGCAGCCTTGTTCAAATCAACATGTTATAAGAGAAGGAGATTAAAACAACAGATAGCAAACGTACGTATGACGTAACAATGAGACATGTTCGGCCCTTGGCAGTCTTCACTTTTCTCAGTCCACCTTTCAGTCCAGTGGGTCACGCTGTTGCTAGCTGCAGTTTGCACGCACATCACAGAGTGCTGGTAACTGTTAACCCAACTTCACATACACCTGCGGCTGCACCTGCAGCAGTTCTCCAGCGTATGTTTGGTTGTTCAGCACCGAAACATATAACCACGGTGCCTGACAAGTGTTTCAGTGTACCTCATCAGTTAACCTCACAAAGATCTCGTTTTCTTGTCTCTTTAACAGCTGACACTGGCTATAGGAATCATTTGTATTGTTTTCCCCTTCACGCTGTTCCGCCTTTCTTACAAGGCAGTTCGAAATCTGACCGGACGTGCTTCTCGTATGGCAGTTCAGCACTAACAAACGGCCTTCTGACCATGCAGGTCTGATTTCAGTACTGAATTTATGCGTATAAAACGACGGATGGATAGACTGACGGAAGGGGGACGGACAGACGCACTGATTTATTTATTTATGTATTTATTTATTTATCTATCGATCGACGGAGAGACGGACGGAAGGACAGACGGACGTACGGAGAGACGGACGGACAGACAGACAGACAGACACACAGACAGACGGACGGACGGACAGACAGACAGACAGGCTACATTTAATCCACAAAGTACGAGCACGGAATGCTTACTCTAAGTATTAAAGATGGCGCACGTTCCCGTGGCGTTTTGACGCCAACCTCCGAATTCCAAAAAGAAAGAGACGCTGTCGACCTCTCGAGCGACGGAGGCATCGTGCATCATGGAACAGCTCGAAGTGTAATTGTGTGACGTCACGCGTGGTTTGCTGAAGTTCCTGCAATTACAGTGCTTTACAGTAATGCATGGCCTTCTGTTGAAAGGGAAACGAAAATTCGTCTGAACCAGCTGACCGTACAAGTTTCTCTACAGTACGTGTTAATTTCCCTGTCGCTAAATAACTGCAGGTGAAAACTATACATTGTCCACATACTGAAAGCCTTAAAATTTTGTCGCTGAAAGGAGTCGCTGGCATATTAACCCTTTAAAGACGAAGCTTATCTGTTTTATATAAGGACTCAGTGCGTACCGCGCTGTAAACACTCTCCACTTCGGTTATAAAACCAGTCTCTTAATGTTTCATAAGGCAAAAGTTGCTGTTTGTTCTGAGATCCGTACAAAACACATAAACGCAATGTGGGCACCACGTAGAATTTTTTAATGTTAAACCTGGTGGTACGTAAAGTTACCGCTACGCTTTAAAAGGTTAATTTGGCTTCGATAAATTATAAATTAATAGCATAATTCATAAATATTTATGAGTGGAACTTTCAGTCGGTCTCAAAATGTCTAGTTCGAAGCCTGTTGGTGGAAGTGACGGTGTCAAAATTGCAAGAATCAAATTATTGCGTGGGATTAAAAAGTTAAAACTTCAGTGAAAGTTTCTCGTGTAGACATTTTCGTCTTAATATTATTAGAGAAGTTTGATGAAAACTGTGGCGGAGTTAGATTAGACAACGCAACACAAAGCAGCGGCAGGTAGTTTGTGAACGATCCAACCTGCCGAAGACACGTTCCTCAAAGGGCGCTTTATGTAACGTCTCGAAGACTCTGAACCCTGAAATTAATATACATGACATAAAAATTGATTTTCTACCTCACAGAAAGTACGAGTTCTGTTATAAAAGCCAACCGGTTACGAAATAACCACTGTGTAAAACGCCGAATCACATGCAACACAGAAATGAACCGAGTAGCCAAATGCAGAGCTTTGCGTTGTTAAAACAAGCGATGCACACATCGAGTGTGCCCCAGAATAATGACTTGTTTAAGGTTCCTACAATTTATTTTCCTTCTCTTTTTTTTCATGGTGAAGGGGGCCCCGCAGCAGACGCTACGGACGCACCGCAGCCTTGAGGCTTCTTGTGCAACCCTGTGATGAAAATTATTAGTTTTTTCGTTTTTCCGTGTAATGGAGCACCGATGGAATGAAACTGACAGCGGAAAACCGAAGTACTCGCAGAAAAAACTTGTCCTAGTACCACTTTGTCCACCAAAAATCTCACATGGATTGACCTGGGATCGAACCCGGGCCTCCGCGGTGGGAGGCCGGTGACTAACCGCCTGAGCCATGGCACAACCAGATTGTAGGCGCTTAGCCGAGTTGAGTTAAGGTATTTCAGAATTGCTGCGTAGAGAATTACGCCACAGTTATTGTTCGTGAAAGACAAGTTCAAGTCATCAGCGGACAATAGGATATCCTACGAGAAATCTTGATTATTTTCCTCAATTTCTTGAGGCATATGGTCGAGTAGTACTTGCAAACTACCCACTACCGTTTCTACCCTGATTCTTAGAAAACACAAACTGGCGCAAGCAAAACACAACGCACCATTATTCTGTGCTTTGAATCATGGACAAAGAAACACTACGACACGTACCTTGTATTTGTCGCAAATTGTTTACTGTAAAGTCATAAACAACGAAAAAATACGTGTAACTTGAATTTATATGGCGAACAAACAAAACAATCGATGACTAACCGATTTATAAAAATCTGTTATAAATAATATCTGTTCAGACTGTCAGTAAAGTGGATCCTGTTCTCCCAGTATAGCTGTATCGATGTATCAATTTCGAATTTCAATGACCACAGCAGTAAATGTTCGTGCTGTTGAATCGCAGTATCTCTCACTCACTGACTTAGACCCGTTAAACATCACATTTGTTGCTGCACGCGTAACTCACATTCCGCATTTGCGAGAGGTACACCTTACTGCCTAATCACAAACGACAACCAACAAATAAATACAAGGACAACCTGCACAGCATGTAGATGCATTATCTCAGACCAAAGCAATATTAAGCACGCAGTGTAGAGCTATGCACATATAATTCTATTACTAACTCCCTGTCAGAACTGTGGATCAGCAAATGTGGCAGCCCATTTACGCAATTAAACTTGGAATGAATCCACATCGATACACTCGGACTGGAGATTATGCTATGGCAACTTTGGAACAGAGAAGGCCTGACATCTGTACACACTATTTGTAACGTTTTAATGCTTTACATAACCGTGTTGGTAACTCAATAATAACAGATACAGTAACCACCCCCAACACTACGTATAATGGAATACATTAAAATTTCAAGACGTAAAATTTAAAAATCATTACGTGGACCAACACGTATTTGTCACAGTTGCGTCAGAACCTCTATGCACACATATTTTCATTGTTTATGGTCATAACAATTTTCAATACTTTCTAATAATTTTCTTAATTTTAATTGTGTTTCCTGGACTTACATAATGTATGTTTCTCCCTCAGTATGTTTTAAAGAACAATTGTAAACATGAGGATGACCTGAGATAGGTCGAAACATGTAGTGCTATATAATAAATAGAATTTAGTTGTGTTTAGACGGATATTGCCTTAACTTTTGAACTAAGCATCTTTGTTATTATACAGAATGTGATGTTGTGGTAATTAAATCGCCTGCTTTGTAGTAGGGAACTACCGGGCCCAAACTCGGCCCAGAGATCTAACTGCCTAATGCTCTTCGTGTCTTCCTTGATTCCTGAACACGATTACGGAAATACCGCCTTAAGACTGGCCACTGCTGCTTTGCTGTACATCTTTTCCAATTACTCATTCATACATATTGTGTAATTTAAAGTCATATCATCTAAGCACTCGATACGGTGTTGTAAAATGAATAGAAAAAGCTAGGCAAACTATAAACAATACTTTACGCGAATTCAGATCCAACTTAACCCTTTAAAGATGAAGCGTATCTGTTTTATACAAGGACTCAGTGCGTACCGCGCTGTAAACACTCTCCACTTCGGTTATAAAAACCAGTCTCTTAATGTTTTATAAGGCAAAGTTGCTGTTTGTTCTGAGATCCGTACAAAACACATAAACGCAATGTTTTAATGTTAAACCTGGTGGTACATAAAGTTACCGCTAGGCTTTAAAATGTTAAACGAAGCATTTCTCGGCACAGAGTGACGTGAAAAGTGTATTTTGTGCACAGTAATGCCAACAGCCATCTCAGAGCCACACAAAATGCACGTATACCTGGCCCAGAGGGACGTACAATCGCACAAAATTCATTAGCAAATATTGTGCGTGCTAGTATGACGTAAACGCATTTTCCAAATACCTTCTCGTCAAATTCCACGCATTACTGATTTTCGTGTTCATTTACTGACGACATGAATCTGTCACTGCGGCGCCAACTGCACTACAGACGTCACATCGCAGTTCGCTTTTATGTCTGTTTCGTTAAATGTCTACCGCACCCAAAAAATATTTGTAAAAGGGTTCAGTCACTTTATTATCGCTGTTTCCTTATATAATACGACATGGATTTAATACGCATGTTACATGGATTTTGCAGTGTGTATGGCATAATAAGAAATGGTTTAAGAAATAAAACCCAGAAAAGACAGTGCTTATAATATTAAAGTGGAGACAACATGTTGCGATGCGTAAGTATACATATAAGCAAACGGACCTTCAATCGCAGCTATATTTTTTTAGACAATACACTTTATTATCTCGAGTGCTACACGTTTCGGCTTATTCACACGCTATCAAAAGGCACAGCCTATTAAAAATATGGGAGTAATATGGTCACTTACACACAACACATTTCAGCTAATAACGTGCTGTATACTGAGTGCTCATTTTTGTCATATATTTTTATGCCTCTGCCTCACGACAGCTGCTGAATAAGCCGAAACATGTAGCAACCTAGACAAGAAAATACTGTCTAAGAATATAGCTGTGGTCGACAGTCCATTTGTTGACAATGCGTACACTTTAAGTGGCAATGACAGTTTCTGAACACGCGCTTGTTTCTGAGAATTAAGAAACGATTAGAACTAACTAACTAACTAACTAACTAACTAACTAACTAACTAACTAACTCTATGGAGCAGAGGCCTTCTTGAGAAGCTAACAGTTTCTCAGCTAATCAAGAAATTTCTCGCATTTTATGGAACGGAGAGGTTCATTACCGCATTTAGAACAGCCCGCCACCTGTCCCTATCCTGAGCCAGCTCAATCCAGTTCGTCCAAATCCCACTTCTTAAAGATCCATTTTAATATTATCCTCCCATCTACGCCTGGGTCTCCCAAGTGGTCGCCTTCCCTCAGGTCTCCCCAACAAAATCCTGTATGCACCTCTCTTTTCCCCATACGTGCTACATGCCCCGCCCATCTCAGTCTTCTCGATTTGATTACCCGAATAATATTTGGTGATGAGTACAGGTCATTAAGTTCCTCGTTATGTAGTCTTCTCCACTCCCCTGTCGCCTCGTCCCTCTTAGGCCCAAATATCCTCCTCAGCACCCTATTCTCGAACACCCTCAGTCTTTGTTCCTCCCTCAGTGTGAGAGACCAAGTTTCACACCCGTACAAAACAACAGGTAAAACTACAGTTCTGTATACCCTAATCTTTGTGTTTTGGATAATGATTAGAATAGACAAAATAAAATGGGAACAACGGAAATTAAATACGTTACAATACTTTTCATGAGCATGTCTTCAAATGCGAAATAATTAATACGAAGACAGACAAATAGGTCAAAAAGAAAAGTGCAAAGTTAGTTTATATAAACACGTACGGAGCATGGGGCCAGTGAGAAGGTTTCTGAAAGCATCAGGCCATTAACGGCGTAAATGACAATGTAACTTAATGGTACTGGATGTTCATTGACCCACTGAAACTGAACCACACAACACCCACAGTAGAAGCCCCGTAACCGGCTTCATTCCACCCCGCGACTTAGCACCTGGCTTCTCTAAAATCCATTTCAATATTACCCTCACAAATATTCTAACAGCCACAAAGCTGTAAACTGAAACGAAATTTTCCAATCAAAATCTCGTATGCCTTTCTTGTTCCTTCCAGCCCCAATAACATTTCCCGTCCACTTTATCATTCTTGACTCCATGTGAAAGTTACAAATGCAGACACTGTATCATGCAGTCTGTGCCTTCTCGTGTGACGTGTTCTGGCCTAAGCGTAATTCCCTATCAAATATCTGCAGCATTTGTCACTCAGTTCATTACGTTGGCCTGTCATGACAGTAGAATTGCGATATTAGATACTTACAGTCTTAGGCTGTTTGTCAATTTGGACCAAGACTTCAGATGTGCCATGTGGAACGCATGGCTGTCAGCACTCCTGTGTGTGGTCGTCTGGCGCAGGCAAGAGCCCTTTTGAGGGCTGGTGACACGTCCAAGGTGCCCGCCCTATCGTATGTCTAAAGGGTTCATAGACCGATAATTGATCCTCAACCGAAAAAGGACACGCGGGTTTTGTTTTTATGCCGAAGGGCCCCGCAACAGACGCTACGGACGCACCGCAGCCTTGAGGCTTATTGTGCAACCCTGTGATGAAGATGATTAGTTTTTTGTCTTTTTTCCGTGTAATGGAGCACAGGTGGAGTGAAACTGACAGAGGAAAAGCGAAGTACTCGGGGGAAAAAACCTGTCCCAGTGCCACTTTGTCCACCACAAATCCCAAATGCACTGACCCTGGATCGAACCCGAATCTCCGCGGTAGGAGACCGGCGGCTAACCGCCTGGGCCATGGCAAGGCCACAGGCGGGTTAATCCTTGAGCGCTGAAGTACAGGAGTTTCAAATTATGACGCTGCGAGCATGCAGAAACGAGTCTGCCTGCAGGAGTTCAGCGCTTGCGCCGGTCTTAGGCGGCGTCATGTAACAAAATCCTCTACCATGGATACAGAAATTTTGCAGTTCCTCGCACGCAGAGTGATAGCATTTCAGTTCACCACAGCAAAGCCAGACAAACAAAAGAGAGGAATTTACAATTATTACCAATTAATCATGAATGTGGCTTGCATGTAGCTTTCCGGTAAACCACATTTTGCGGTCTCCGTTTTTATGGCGACAGACAGTACGCAATTGTTGCGTCTCGTGGCAGGTATTTCATATCCTCGCCGTCTGACAGGTTCCTACCGCTGTATCATTTATACACAGGACTGTCCACATAGTTACTCTGTTCCGTGATTTTACCCAGCCTACAGAGCTGACCGCGTCTTCCTTTCTTCTCATTCACCCTGAAGATGGCAGCTAAAATATACGTCCAAAATTTGGAACAGCTTCAACACACGACACTATTAAGTATCGGCATGCGACACTAAAGACTACGTATTGTGTGTATCAATACAGGCGCTGTGTGCAGCTACAAGACGCAGTAAGAAGTGCAAAACACTGTTAGCCCCACAGTGTAGAGTCTTTCGGAAACTAACAGTCACTTAACTAGTCAAAATCCGTCGTATTTTACGGAAACCTAAGGTGAACACGGCGCTACCAGCCTGTCGGATATTCACTAATTACTTCCCATTCGTGCAGCTTTTCTCTGGAGTGCCGTCCTCAAAACGTGCCGGTACTTCCAGTTGACAGTTACTGTCCAAAATCACTGCAGAAACTAACACTGTAGAATCTGTTTTATCGCAGTTTCTGTTTGTATTGACTGATCGGGTTCAGCCATTTCAAATGCTACACTTACTATACGTTTGTCAAACTGTCACGTCTGGTTACAGACACAGTGTGACCAACGTAAGAGACTCACTGTGCTGGCTCCATTTCACGCAGCTAATCTCTACCCACATATCTTTCCTCTGTTCCTTCCTTCCAAGTTTTCCAGTCAAAATTCTATACGCTGATGACACACCCTACACCCTAATATCATTTAGTGTTAACGTGTGAATTACGCAGACCGCACTACACGTTTTATCTAGTCCCCCGTTATTTCCTGCTACTTAATTTCAAACATCAATTTCAGTCTTTCTATAATTATTCTAACTTTAATATAGGCTTCATCATTTTCAAATAGAAAAACTCTGTTAGCCCTGTGGTGGTAAAGCTAAGGAAAGAGATTATGGAGTGAACGCCAGGTAGCTTCACAGATTCCAAGGCGTGTAGCAGTTCAACAGAATCATAAGTAAACAATTACGTGCCCCAGTAACACAGCCAGACAGGCTGAATTTCAGGGGTAAAGGTAAAGGTAAAGCAGTCCCATTGCAGGCCTGGACAGGCCCTGAGGATTCCAGGAGGTTGAGGCTCACAGATTTCTAGACAGTCGGCACATGAAGGTGGTAAGGTTGTCAGCCCTACGCACCGGCCGCGTTTACCCCCCAGGAAATATTCCTGGTATTCATTTCTGTTAGAGGCTGAGTCGACTCCAGGGCCATAGTGGGGCCGGAAGGAAAAATTCCAATGACATCACTGGGAATCGAACCCGCGACCTCAACCAACTGCGCCACCGCGCGCCGCTTGGGGTGTATATGAGGAGGTAAACCATACAGGCAGTCCCACTCCACACAGATAGTGCGATATGTGCCTGCGTTGCATCGCTAGTCACGTTTCAACTGCTCGTTTGCATTTCTTACAAAGACTGTTGAGAAATGTCTGTACTTGACATAAACAGAAAAAATCATGCGAAGTGCGGTGAAGGAGAAGGCCAATTTCCCACTTTGGCCAGTTCACTGAACTGCATCTCCACATGGCTTTGCTTTAAATTGGACATTATGCAGGCATATATAGGCTCAGAAGGAAAGATCCGGCCATTTTGCGGCACAAAATGGAGGTACGTGAACAGGAGGAGTGAGCTCCAGTGTCAGTATGCAAGGTGATTAACCCTCTAAAGACGAAGCCTATCTGTTTTATATAAGGACTCAGTGCGTACCGCGCTGTAAACACTCTCCACTTCGGTTATAAAAACCAGTCTCTTAATGTTTTATAAGGCAAAAGTTGCTGTTTGTTCTGAGATCCGTACAAAACACATAAACGCAATGTGGACACCACGTAGAATTTTTTAACGTTAAACCTGTTGGTACGTAAAGTTACCGCTAGGCTTTAAAAGGTTAAAGACGAAGCGTATCTGTTTTATATAAGGACTTTGCGCGTACCGCGCTGTAAACACTCTCCACTTCGATTATAAAAACCAATCTCTTAATGTTTTATAAGGCAAAAGTTGCTGTTTGTTCTGAGATCCGTACAAAACACATAAACGCAATGTGGGCACCACGTAGAATTTTTTAATGTTAAACCCGGTGGTACGTAAAGTTACCGCTAGGCTTTAAAAGGTTAATGGGTAATGAATTAAAGCTGATGTGAAAAAAGGCGATCGTGGTCAAATTTGGTGCCTTTGTGGCATTTGGCTGGAGCGACTGGGAACACCGACACCCAAATGTAATCGACAGCCCTTCGAAGAAGAAACAGAAATAAAGACATAATGACAAAATCCGTATGCACACATTCTAGTGCAAACATTTCGTGTAAACGTACCAACGAATCGTCAAACAAAATACAGTCGAGCCCGGTTATAACGACATCGGTTTATGGGACACCTCGTCTAGTTTTTTCTTTTCCGTGGCTCGACATCCCTGGCGGGCCAGGGCCTCTTCATTATCGAGGCTTCACGATCACACTCAGACACACACCACACTCGGTAGGACTCCTCTGGACGGGCGATCAGCCCGACGCAGAGACCTCTACCTGACAACACACAAAACTCACATGAGACAGACATCCAAGTCTTCCAGCGTGATTCGAACCCGCAATCCCAACAAGCGAGCGGCTGTAGACTCACACCTAAGACCGCACGGCCACACGTTGTCTATAGCGTCTGTTATTCTGTGGTACGAATTAATTCCTCAGTGTTAAATACAACATCACACTCCTCGGTTATAACGACACGGATCCCAGTGGCCGCGCGGTCTAAGGCATAGGTCTGCGGCCGAGCGCTTGCTGGGATCGTGGGTTCGAATCCCACCGGGGGCATGGATTTTTTCTCTTGTACAGTGTTTGTGTTGTCAGGTAGAGGCCTCTGCGACGGGCCGATCCCTCGTCCAGGGGAGTCCTACCGACTCTGGTGTGTGAGTGTGATCAAGTGAAAATAAACAATCTCGACACCTGCTGTGAACAGGTAGAAGAGGGAAGGACTGCGAAACGTTTATAACGACACAAAATGCTCAGTCCGTTTCATGACGTTATAACCGAGGTGGACTGTACTTCGAGAAGTCACTACTTTCTTTAAAAAGGAAAACGGCGCAATTAAGAGTTATGGACTAAAAATACTGCCGAATGATTTGTGGCCGACAGTTTTTAGTGTGCTTCAAACTGAGTTCTGTTTTGACTTCTCACATTAGTCCGGATCTGTCGACACACTAACACACTTTATGCCGTTCGCGAATGGTTTCCTCACTTCATACAGCGACACGCTGTAAATCGCCTTATCCGAGTTGCCACTGTGCCAGTACTCTGCAACCAGCCAAGGCAGATTGGGCAGTTCAGGCGCGCACGTTACACATTGGCAGAGCTGGCTAATTACCACGACAAGCTAGGCACAATGGGCCGCCGGGGGTTCCCAGTCAAACACGTGTTGTAGCTTGTACAGTGCGGGCGGACAGAGGTTGCGGGACAGTATCTGTGGGAGCAGAAGGGGCAAATATGCCTTCGATATCACTAAGCATGGGAGGGGAAAGGAGGGGTGACATTTAAATGCTGGAAATTAACGAGTTTGTAGCAACCTAAAATTCCTATCTTTACTAAACGATAGATTTCGAAGAAAATTTGTGCCAACAGTTTTATCTTCCCTCTTATAAACAGAAAAAAAAACAGACTCCCTATCCACTGCTGAGAGAAATTTTCTTTATTCCAAATAAAATTAATAAACTCGTGTTTCCCGGAACGACCCTTTCACGCAGTGTTTTTACCCACCTGTGTTAATTCTACTGCAACAAATGCGCGACCAAGCTGCGGGAAAGCGTCCTTCAGCGCTTCGCGTTCAGACACAATCAGTGTACCGTTCATCTTCATTTTAGAGTGTAAATTCAAATTTCATGCATGCAGCAACTAAGATATTGCACCGTTCGTATCTTCACTTTCTACAGAAAGACGACAACATGATAAACAGACAGCCTAGGGACAAGCAGAAAGTAACAAAGATAGCAGTAAAGTTGCCAAAAAAACAGACAGGCTTATACATCTCCTTGTTGTCGTGTTTTTATTCTCAGAGTCATCACTGTTATCGTAATTTGATTACTATTGATCATTTATGCCTGAAAATATAAATATGAAAATTGCCTCTTTTAACCCTATAAAGATGAAGCGTATCTGTTTTATATAAGGACTCAGTGCGTACCGCGCTGTAAACACTCTCCACTTCGGTTATAAAAACCAGTCTCTTAATGTTTTATAAGGCAAAAGTTGCTGTTTGTTCTGAGATCCGTACAAAACACATAAACGCAATGTGGGCACCACGTAGAATTTTTTAATGTTAAACCTGGTGGTACGTAAAGTTACCGCTAGGCTTTAAACGGTTAAGCTTTTACAGTGATAAAGTGTTCATGTTTATCTTTGCTTGGAAATTGTGGCAGAACGCAGCAGTGTTGCCGTCGTTTCGGAGGAACCTACTGCCTGTATCTTAAGCAGGCGATGTACTCATGGTATATAGCAGTCGGGTATGGAGGACTTGGGTGGCTACCAGACACGAGTCTATAAAACCCGAGTGTCTTCCCACTTTTTAATCACTTCAACCTTGAAGACGGAGGCAAGATATGGTAGAAACATCGTTAACGTGCCCCACTTCCACGTGGCACCAAAACCCTAAGAGCCCCTTTACACGAGCGTGTTTGTGGCGCCACAAATAGGGCGCGACTGAAGCGAACCACTTTCCACGAGCGTGTTTGTGGCGCCACAAATAGGAGCGCGACCGAAGCGAACCATTTTCCACGAGCGTGTTTGTGGCGCCACAAATAGGAGCGCGACTGAAACGAACCATTTTCCACGAGCGTGTTTGTGGCGCCACAAATAGGAGCGCGACCGAAGCGAACCATTTTCCACGAGCGTATTTGTGGCGCCACAAATAGGAGCGCGACTGAAGCGAACCATCTTCCACGAGCGTGTTCGTGGTGCCACAAATAGGAGCGCGACCGAAGCGAACCATTTTCCACGAGCGTATTTGTGGCGCCACAAATAGGAGCGCGACTGAAGCGAACCATTTTCCACGAGAGTGTTTGTGGCGCTTCATCGACCTGAGTAGCAACCCTCTTTTCCAAGTTCAGTTCCAGTTTTGAGATAGAGTTCGAAGAGGACGTTGTTCTTCCTGCACTATTGCCAAAGAAATTAAAGAAGAAGATAAGGAAGCATAAATTCTGGATACATTGCCTACTCAATTCAATACAGGAAGTGCCATGTTCTACACTGCCTTTAACGACCTAGGAAATGCTGAAAGTACATTTTTTAGCTATTTCCGTCTGGCAAACACCTCGTGGAAAACGGCTCTAACAGTGGGATCAGTACAAGCACGTGAATTCTCACAATCTTGCCTATTCACCCATACCATGACAATGTCTACTGAGACGCTACGTCGCTACGCCGTCTGCACAGCTACTGACAGCAACTTCCTGACAGTGGAGTAGCTACGTTACTTCGGACGCCCCCTGCAGATCGTAAATAATAACAGAGATGCAGAGTTTGTGAATGCCGTGAAAGAATCTTGTACAGAAGTGCGGGGGGAGGCAGCCTCTTAGATTTAACCTTTTAAAGCCTAGCGGTAACGTTACGTACCGCCAGGTTTAACATTAAAAAATTCTACGTGGTGTTCACGTTGCGTTTATGTGTTTTGTACGGATCTCAGAACAAACAGCAACTTTTGCCTTATAAAACATTAAGAGACTGGTTTTTATAACCCAAGTGGAGAGTGTTTACAGCGCGGTACGCACTGAGTCCTTATATAAAACAGATACGCTTCGTCTTTAAAGGGTTAAAGCCTAGCGGTAACTTTACGTACCGCCAGGTTTAACATTAAAAAATTCTATGTGGTGCCCACATTGCGTTTATGTGTTTTGTACGGATCTCAGAACAAACAGCGACTTTTGCCTTATAAAACATTAAGAGATTGGTTTTTATAACCGAAGTGGATAGTGTTTACAGCGCGGTACGCACTGAGTCCTTATATAAAACAGATACGCTTCGTCTTTAAAGGGTTAAGCTTTCTGTGAACTCCGCGCTTCGCTTCTAGGTCGCTGCAGATTCGGAAACACTTTCATCCCTCCGGTTCCCGTTATTTGTACGCGCCCCTAGCGAGATCTGTGTGCGGGGGCTGTTTACAGAGCGGAGTGACAACAGAACACAAGCGTGTGTAGTTTTACACGGAAGCAAGCCACGACGGAAGCTCTGTAAGAAAGACGTGAATAACTTGCCTTCTATATAACACGGGTTACATATCCTAGTTTTGCTCTGACTGTACTGCACCACGACAAGCCTGTACTGCTCCTCGTGTGTAACTAATCCCCATGGGATTCTACAATTTCAACCCCCTGCTAGGAGCCAGACTTATATTCACTAATTACTTCAGAGTCGCGCGGCTTTTGTTTGGAGTGCCAACCTTAAACCCTGGCTGCTATTTCTAGTTGACAACCGGCTTCCAAAACCATTGCAGAAACCCACAATGCAGAAATTTTTTGTTGCTTTTTTTTTTCGTCGATTCTTTGCTGGTTATCCCTTTTTCCGTTGAAATAATGAACATGTAACATTTACAACAGCCTTGTAAACCAAGATGACAGAAACATTTGAACACGGATATTAATTAAATTGTCAGTAATAATCTGAATTAAATGAAAACGGCCTTGAATGGTGCACCATGAGGCAATTTTGAGTCGTGGTTTCATAACGCCAGGTCTGTTATTACGTTGTGAAATAAAGTCCTTTAAATTAAGCAGAAAATTGTATCATCATCTTCCTTGTAACATCAGGAATAATTTGGCGGTAGGGTACGAGCGCTGCACCTCCATAGAAAGAACGTAGCGTGAAGCGTGTGTCAAAAACGTGGACAGCGATAAGAAGGGAAAGCTCCATGCATGTTAGAACGTGACACGACACAAAGGTGTCGGCACCTTCGCCCTTCGAGATCTGCCTTCTTCTGGGATCTTACGCGGCGTAGTGTGGGAATTGTTTACCGACGTATCGTGACAACGTTTTGGTCTCATCTTCAAGGGTAAAGAGAAGTTGGACTTTTTGGATTCCTTGGACTTCTTCAGCCTTGAAGTCCTTATATAAAACAGATACGCTTCGTCTTTAAAGGGTTAATACCCTAAAACTGTGCATGATTTTTTATTCATAAATTTATTTGCCTGACAATAGAAATTCCCCCCCCCATTAGCGCAACAGCCCCCCAGTGGGCCACGGCCTCCTCAGTATCGAGGCTTGACTACACACCACAGCCGGTAGGACTCCTCTGGACGAGGGATCGGCCCGTCGCATAGACCTGTACCTGACAACACACAACACTCAAAAAGAGGCAGACCTCCATGCCGCCGGCGGGATTCGAACTGACAAACCCAGCAAACAAGCGACCGCAGGCCCACGCTTCAGACGGCGCGGCCACTGGGATGGGCACAACAGAAACCCACTTCACCATAAACATGTGCGCCTATTTCAATCGCACTGGTTGATAGGTTGTCCTAAGGTGTGTTTAATTTGGCTGTTAACAGAGTCTGAACAGATACGATTGATGTATTCTGAGACTGCCCTGTTGCACACACAGAAATCTGCGTATTTCAGAACACACATAGGGCATTAATGTGCCTTAAATAGACTTCAGTTGTTTTCACGTTTTTAATGCCTGGAATGACCCGTAGTTAAAGGACGGACATTGGACTTTGTACTTTCAAAGCCAAACAAGCGAAATCCATCTGGAGACAACAGAATGCTGCTGATATCGACTGCGACATACCGGACACACATTTGTACTGCAGAAGTGTATGCTGCACGAAGTAACTTTTCAAAACCTTTTAACCCTCTAAAGACGAAGCGTATCTGTTTTATATAAGGACTCAGTGCGTACCGCGCTGTAAACACTCTCCACTTCGGTTATAAAAACCAATCTCTTAATGTCTTATAAGGCAAAAGTTGCTGTTTGTTCTGAGATCTGTACAAAACACATAAACGCAATGTGGGCACCACGTAGAATTTTGTAATGTTAATCCTGGTCGTATGTAAAGTTACCGCTAGGCTTTAAAAGGTTAAAGACGAAACGTATTTTGTCTAATATAAAGACTCAGGGCGTACCGCTCTGTAAACCCTCTCCACGTCAGTGTAAAAACCCCAATCATTTGATGACGTGTCATGTAAAAGTTGCAGATTGTTCCCAGATATGTACAAAACACATAGACGCAATGAAAGCACCATGGAGAATTGATTAAAGTTAAGCCTGGTAGTACGTAAAGTTACCACTAGGCTTTAAAAGGTTAAACGTCCCGACCTTGAAGTAAAACAACGCAAACGCCTTGTTCTTTCAAATGAGCTTTTATAAAATTGCCAGTCGCAGTGAGCACGTACAGTAACACGCTTCGAGGAACAGCGCCTACTGTTATGGCTGCAGATTCACTAGACTTACTCAGAAGACAGCGACACTGTGACGCCTGGAGGAAGAATGCTTTTCTACATACCGTTCGGTTGTACCGGCGACTTTGATAAATTTTTGACAAGTCAGCGTATAATTTCCCTGAAACAGAGCATCTCTAACCAACGTGTTGTGTCCATATGTGTGTTTCTTAACTATACACTAGGAGGCAGTTTGTTGTTTCGTTCTCACGCCGTTTCCATAAAAAGGTGCAGTTCTGATGTTAACACACAGGTGGCAGCTCTGTTCTTTAAACTACGTCAAACATAAAGGTCATTCACAATTTTATTTAACGACGCTGTAAATATGACACAGCATAATTAACAGTTGAATTAATGGGTGTGGAATAATGGTGGGATGATACTGATGAGGGAAAAACTGAAGCCCTCGGAAAAAAAACTTGTCCCAGTGCACGTGGTCCGCAGTAAAGGCCTACGACGAACCACCTGAGGCACGGTACCGCCCCCAATCCATTTTCGTAGCAGAAAAAAGATTCGACATACCAAGTATAGGTATGTAAGGGATAAAGGAAAGTTGTTAATGTGGTGACGAAGACGCGGAAGAAATAGTCCTCGTTTTAAACGTGCCATTACAAAATTGTCCTCATTTTAAACGTGCCATTACAAAATTGTCCTCATTTTAAACGTGTCATTACAAAATTGTCCTCGTCTTAAACGTGCCGTTACAAAATTGTCCTCGTCTTAAACGTGCCATTACAAAATACCAGCGATTTACTTAAACCCCAAAATGGAAGCCACGCCACTTCCGGTGCAATACTTTCTTAACTTCTGGGAAGTTCTCCAGCACACTATCAGTCCTTGCCTTTCATATGGCCCACTGAACCTCTTTTCCAAAGCAAGCGTTCCGACAACAGTGACCTAAAATGGGTTCTCGAAATATTTCGCTGGCTTATCACTGAACGAAATGTAACAATTTCACTGTGCTTCCAGTATTTTTTGTGTTTGAATAAAAACAGTCTCAATTCTGTGAGTGACTGCAAAGTTTACTTTGAAGGAAAAAAGCACATAAACCTGTGCAACGTGGCAGCTAGGTACAGTTGATATGAAGTCTAAACTGATGTTTGATACACATTAAACAAAGAGAGAGTTACGGTCGAACAAGTAGGCTACAGAAGGACACAAAACTGATAAACATGACTGAAATAACAAAATGTAACTAGCTGTGCAAAATATTGGCCCAGCAGATAACTGCATGAAAAATTAAATAAAAACTGATAAATTGATACACTTTGCAGCCATATCCTATCCAGGGGGTTTCTTTACGCGTACACAATTTGTAATAAATAATCACCAACTTTTCTTTTAGTGTTTCGCATAAGTATTTCCTTTCGAACACAAGTTAAGCATTAAGATGCTAATTTTAAAGTAACTTCGTTTTTTCTTACACTTTCCCTTTTGTTCATACAAGTTTGGACAGCAGAACTCTCCAAACATTTCAGGTATCTCCATTCGCAGCCAAACCTGAAAACTAAACGGCAGGCAGAGTAAATAAAGCAGATCTTTGTTGTGTGTCCCCCGATAATAAAGAGGAACTGACAGATGCAGATACTTTATGGGGTAAATATGCAGTGGAACCTCGGTTATAGGACACTTAAGGGACCGGACGATTTCGTCGTCTTACTGAGGGTGTCTGGCAACAGAATATGCCACCTTTATTTAAACATGAGTAAAAAATCACAGTCACGAAATTTGTATGTATAATCAAGGACAGTGCCTAGATATCTCACTAAGTCAACTAAAAAGAACACAAATTCTTGAATACAGTCATTTCACAATTACGTTTATAAGGTATCATGCCGTAAAACCCAGTACAATGAAATGTAACTGGCGCGTCTACACAGGCTTGTCACTGAGACAGAAAACTGTCGAGGGCTGTCTGTTCCCTCCTAGTCACACCGGCCTGTATAACAGACGCTCTATCCGCGACAGACACCCTCCATCCGCTTCACCCATTTGTCCAGTTTACAGCCAGCCTTTTAAAGGTGCCGAGGCAGAAACGGCATCTCTGAAGGACGGAGGGGCGAAGTCCTCATCTGTCTGTTCCTCACTGTGCCCAGAATCACTGTGATCTCAGAGTCCGGTTACTTCGACTGCGGTTTCTGAGTCAGTTCTGGGCGCAGAGAAAGGATCGCGTGTACGTGAACAGGTCTTGTTACAGGCGGCACAAGTGAGTGACGTACAGCTGCATGTATTCTGCTGCAGTCTCCTGTGGAGATTGGCCGCGACCATCTGAAAACGTCGTACAGCAGGAAGTGTCGTACAACCGCGGTTCCACTGTATATATATATATATGTGTGTGTGTGTGTGTGTGTACGTATTTATGTATTACGTATGTATGTATGTATATACGTACGTATGTATGTATGTATGTACGTATGTACTACGTAAGTACGTACGTACGTACGTATGTATGTACGTACGCATGTATGTACGTATGTATGTATGTATGTACGTATGTATGTACATATGTATGTATGTATGTATGTATGTATGTATGTATGTATGTACTACGTAAGTACGTACGTATGTATGTATGTATGTATGTATGTATGTATGTATGTACGTACGTATGTACGTATGTATGTACGTATGTATTTACGTATGTGTGTATGTATGTATGTATGTATGTACGTATGTATGTACGTATGCATGTATGTATGTACGTATGTGTGTATGTATGTATGTATGTATGTATGTACGTACGTACGTGCTATGTATATACGTATGTGTGTATGTATGTGTTATGTATATACGTGTACGTATGTGTGTATGTATGTATGTATGTACGTATGTATGTACGTACGTATGTATGTATGTACGTATGTATGTATGTATGTGTGTATGTATGTACGTATGTATGTATTATGTACGTATGTGTGTATGTATATGTGTATGTGTGTATGTATGTATGTATGTATGTATGTATGTACGTATGTATATACGTATGTGTGTATGTATGTATGTATGTATGTGTGTGTGTGTATGTATGTATGTATGTATGTATGTATGTATGTATGTATGTATGTATGTATGTATGTATGTATGTACGTACGTATGTGTGTATGTATGTATGTATGTATGTGTATATATATACACACACACACAAATCCACAAAACTGGTTCAAGGGCGAAAGATGAAATTAGACGCGGGACGAAAACCATTTCTTGTAACGCGCTAGACAACAGGTATAACAGACGTAAGGGAATCATAATGGCGCTGTAACCAGCCGAAGGAGCCTGTAATGACTCATAAATAGAACCGCGAAATTAAATCCAGCATTAGAATTTGCTCGTTGGCCACAACGATGGTGGCTCCAAGCCTCCCGTTTTAATGGCGGCAGGACCGCAAACTACTCGCCCGCGGTTAGAGATAAAATGATATTACATGCTGCTAAAGCAGGAAGTGGCCGGTCGCACCGTTTAAAGGGATGAGAGTTGCGGGCTGAAGTCTCTACGTATGCTTGGGTAGGGAAATATGTACGTGGCGGCGTATACTGCAGCGTTCTGTTCGCAATTAAAGTTCTGGTACTGAGCAGTACACGTGTTACTGAAAGGCGCTGTCTGAACCTGTGTACAGTTCGATGCCTGGCACTGCCGATACCACCCAGTAACACATCAAAAAATGTTTTAAATGTACGTTAATATCTGTTCATTGATCGTCCGAGTACTGCAGCAGTGTAAATGGGTGTATCGTCATTTACTCATCACATTTAGTGCGACATGTTTCGGCCGGTAATGGCGGCCACCATCGGGTAGTGCTACAGTTATACAAAAGGCAAAACTGAGGTAGAGGCCTCCCATTTACAATTAAAATAAAGTTTTATAATTTTGTTGTTATGCGACATAATGGCATACTAAGACGTGTGTCAGAAGTGCAGTTAAAATAAACAGGTTGCAGTGTACTGGCAACGTATGAAATATGAACAGTGGCGGTGTTCTGTGTAAACGTCTTTCAGTCGTAGTTACACGTGTCGTATATCTGTAAATATGTACCTTGCGTTAATTTTGTGTCTACAGTTAACTTCACTGCGTCTATTACAAGGAAAATTTGATGGTTTAACTTACTGCTTTACAACCAACTCCACGGAGCAGAGGCCTTCTTGAGAAGCTAACAGTTTCTCAGCCAGTCAAGAAATTCCCAGCATTTTATGGAACCCGGAGGTTCATTACCGCATTCACAAGAGCCCGCCATCTGTCCCTATCCTGACCCAGCTTCAATCCAGTCCATGTCCCATCCCACTTCTTGAAGATCCATTTTAATATTATCCTCCCATCTACGCCTGGGTCTCCCATATGGCCTCCTTCCCTCAGGTTTCCCTACCAAAATCCCGTATGCACCTCTACCCTCCCCCATACGTGCCACATGTCCCGTCCATCACATTCTTCTCGATTTGATCACCCGGAATGTATTTGGTGATGAGTGCAGGTCATTAAGTTCCTCGTTATACAAATCCTGTTTTATAAATCCTTGTTATTTGTAGTGACTGTACCCCTGCTGGGCATTCCTATCTTTCGACGTGACCAGTTTTTGTTTTCTTGAACACCCTATGCCGTCACTGGGATAATAATGACGTCCTGAATCTTCGCCGTAAAAATGAAACTGGCTTATATCTCTGCATTTCTAAGCGGTTTTCCGTTTAAAACGGGTTACTGCAAAATACTAACCCGTTTGAAACGGAACAATCAACCAGCACTGATCAAACAAATACAACGGGGTAAAGTTACCCAAATTAAACATACGTTATACACCTGAATCAGAAGAACGCGTATGTCTTGTAGGATGCACCAGCACTTTGATTGACGATCCATTTTAGAGAAATCTGGCAAATTTTTAATTGGGTCTACTGTAACAGAAATTATCATTCAAAATATTTTGAATTATATTCCGGTGTCACAGCGGTACGCGCATTCTAAAGGTAACGGAAATTATATTGGGCTTACGCAAACCAGAGTCACGTCACTGCAACGACGCCGATTTGCAAATTCAGTCTTAATATTTTAAAGCCTAGCGGTAACTTTACGTACCACCAGGTTTAACATTAAAAAATTCTACGTGGTGCCCACATTGCGTTTATGTGTTTTGTATGGATCTCAGAACAAACAGCAACT
>BLKM01012639.1:0-21234 GCA_013340265.1 Coptotermes formosanus | reverse complement strand
CTGCCTGCCTGCCTGCCTGCCTGACCGACTGACTGACTGACTGACTGCCTGCCTGCCTGACTGACTGACTGACTGCCTGCCTGCCTGACTGACTGCCTCACTGACTATATAACCTACTTATTCACTCATTCCATATCGCAAAATGCTTCTTCGGCGCACGATAATCCGTCAGCTTTATATGAAATGCTTCACCTTCCTCAACACACATCACGATCCCCGCCACATCCCAAGGAAGGCAGTAGGAAATTAAGGAAGCCTTCGAGTTGTAATGGGTTTATTTGGTATGTCAATCAATATCAAGACAGCAGCTTTAAAATCTGCAATTCACATTTCATTTTGATTATAATAAGAATAAATTAATATCATTGCTGTATTACTAGGTATTGTCATGGAATGCATTAGAATAATTATAATATATAGGCTAGCCGATCCCAGTGGCAGCGCGGTCTAGGGTGCAGGTCTGCGGCCGAGCGCTTGCTGGGGTCGTGGGTTCGAATCCCACCGGGGGCATGGATGTTTGTCTCTTGTACAGTTTTTGTGTTGTCAGGTAGAGGTCTCTGTTACGGGCCGATCCCTCATCCAGAGGGGTCCTACCGACTGTGGTGTGTGCTTGAGTGTAATCAAGTGGAAATAAAAACCCTCTGCATCTACAGCGAACAAGTAGGTAGAAGAGGGAAGGAATACGAAACGAATAGTGAATAGGCTAATTATAATGAACAAAAATTGTTACAACGTGAGTCACACAATGCGTGAGGACTCCAATGAAAATATTCGTGAGAAAACACACATGCACACACGTACACACGTACACACATGTGTGCGTGCGTGTGGAAGAGAGGGATTTGAAATAAATTAGAACTGAAGTTTTATCATTAAGAAAAAGCAAACCAAATCGTCATTACTCTTCTAAGGGGGCAATTCATTCTCAGCTACTTAATGAAAGAAAATATTTCAAAAATTTATTCCTTATATTGAAATAAAAAAGGCTATAGGAATATTTATAATATTTAATGCATATGTAATTAATTTATTATAGAATTGCGTACTTAGGCTTTTAAAGTCAAAGCTCTTCTTAAACGCATTTAGTTTCTACAGCCAGAGAAACATAAAATCGGTTTTATAGATGTCGGTCAATAATAAGGTTTTTTTATTTCACCTTTGTTTGTTTGTAAAACAACATTTGATAGAAGCAGATAGAGGTAGGAGATTAGTATTAAAATGTAACTGGACTATGGACTAATTCAAATGGATCAGGTTACGATTCAGAGAACAGATTTTGTTTAATGTGTTCCATGTCCGTGCACTATATTATACAAAAACACTAATCACCAACAAATGCGCAAAGAGAGTTTTATTATCAACCGTAACATACTCTTACATGTCTCGACCCTGCTGGGTCATCTTCAGGGAGAACTTTTTGTTATCTTTACACTAAGGTTGCACTTTATATTTGAATGAGAATGTGCTGTTCACTCTGTACTGGAGGCGTGAACTCTGTGCGGTTCCGGCCTCCACTGCCTCCAAAAACAACGCAGTACACAGCCAACAGCACATTCTCACTCAACTATAAAGCGCAACCTTAGTGTAACGATAACGAAAAGTTCTCCCTGAAGATGACCCAGCAGGGTCGAAACATGTAGGAGTGTGTTACGATTGATGATAAAACTCTCTTTATTCATTTGTTGGTGATTAGTGTTTTTGTAACAGATTTTGTGAATGCGGTAATGAAATTTCGGATACCAGAGAAAGCAGAGAATTTCCTCTGTAGCTGAGCGGGCATTATCTTCTAAAAATAATTATGCTTCATGGAGTTAGTTATATTATGCGTACCAAGTTTTCTTATGAATAAAGTCAAACACCTTTTCTTGATGGGACACTCAAGGTTATAAATTAAGAAAGGTAAAGCAGAGTGATATTGACTGAGTAAGAATAGTGTTACTGAAGAACCCATTCATTACTGTTACTTCCCTTGGCATACTGTTTACAGGATGGACTAAAGAAGCTGACAGATATCTTACTTTCAGTGTCTATCGGTAGCAATATTGTGGCAGCTTGTGTTGCTAGTACTTTCTGGAGTTGATTTTGGCTTTCTTTCAGGCCACTTTATGATCGTATTGTAAGAGACTCTACTTGACAAGAAGGTGTGAAAGATGTAAGGTGTTCAGCTGTAAGGATTATAATAAATTTGGTGTGGCACGCAGTGGAGTAGTTGGTTGAGACCCTGAGCTACAACACACAAGGTGGCGGGTTCGATTTCCGAAGGCTACCATTAAAATTTTTCATTGATTTAATCCTTCCGGCTGCATTATGTCTGCGGCGTCAGCTCACTGGTCAGTCTATAACAGAACTGCGTACCAGGAGTATTTTCTGGGGGTAAAGGCCTCCATTCTTAGGGCTGACAACCTTAGCAAGTTCGTGTGTCGACTGGCTTGAAATTGGGGGCCTCAAACTCAGGGACTCTCCAGGTCCGTACAGGGGTTGCTTTAAGTTTTTAATAAAGCTGGTTGCACGGAATTAAATATAGAGTTGTTAAATAAAAAGGTGAGTAAAAGGGACCCATCGGGAAGACCAAGGGAGGGAAATTACAGACGGATATTAACTTTTATGGAGAATTTTTTCTTTCTTTTGGCTCACCAAATACATTTTCCCCGACTCAGCCGCCGTCCCTAACCGCTTTATAATAAAAGTGGAAACTGGCAAGTAATATTGGTCAAATAAGTTAAAGTTTACATAAAAAGTAGCCAAAAATGGACAAATAAAGCTGTAGAATATAAGTGAGATCTAGGCATATATTTTAAACTTTAAATAGTGTACTTTTAAGTATTACCTCTCAGGGTCTGCATACGTAACATAAAGAACATTAGATACCATGGCAGCTTGACACTACATGTTTCCTATCATTTTTACAAGCAATTCCGATAAATATACTTGCCTGAAGGTGACCGGGAAAGGTCGAAATATGTATTAGGATATTATATTTTGACAAAGCCTTAATTTTTAAAACTGAAGAAATGTGGTTATGTCTATTGCACGTATTTGTTACCAAAGCGCTATGTGACGTCACTTCTGCAAATATATGTTAAAAAGCCACATATGAAGCCTTGCTGCATACTGAAAGCACAATTTGGAACGTCAGTAGAGAAAGACAAATTTTCAAAGGACTCCGAAGGTTCTAAACCAAAGGACTGGAAGTAATAACTGTTATTAGAAAAGCCTATGTAACATATTTTTTATCCTGTCTACAGTTGCGATACTATAGAAGCAACGCTCATTTCTGCAGTCGTTTCGAAAAGAGTTTACTCCATCCCTTTTGCTCGAATGACCAGAAATCTTCAAAATCCGCCTAAAACAGTGACGAATGAAATATACATGAAGGTTTGAACAGTCATGGCGAGAGAAGGGAGTGAAGTGTGAATTTTTGTACTGCAAAAGTATCACTGATCAGATTTTCTTCGCCACTGAAACATGTGTGTCAGCTGAGTTCAAATTTGGAACTTCTCACTTGTGTTTTTCCACACGTTGATTCTAGATTAGCAATTTGGGGATCACAGGATTATTTCCACTTACAAATTTCAGCACCTACTCCATTAGCACACGCAAGTGTGGAGCGGCAACAACCGACACTGGCTGACCTTCTGCACTTGAATTCCGCCTGGTGTGTCCTGAATACGCCTGCGGTAAATACGTGGCTTGCGAATGGCGGGGTTCTAAACACAGGTGGCGTGATCATTTTCACGTTCGTTGTGATCGAATGTCCTTCCGTCTGTTGCGACATGGGGGATTGTATTAAGTAACAAGGTATACGCTTGTGTAGCAATAGTAATAAAAGGTAATGTGCAGAACAGACCTTATGACTCAGCAAGGTTATTGTCATTTGGAGTACCAGACCGTGCACACCTGACGAAATTTACCGATGTTAGAGAATGTAGCCTTGGAGAGGTTATTGTTAATTTGTTAACGCAGAAAGTATAAGAATTCTGATCAGATGCTTTACTAAAATTGTTGGATGAAACCAAGTTATTGTGAAAAGCATAACTCTTCATCAGACGCTAACCTTCCACCGTGACCTGCATATTCAGTATCTAAGTATGTCGGTGTACCTTGCCGGAAAGCGCCGAAACATGTAGGAGCTTCTAAAACTTATATAGAGTCTGTAATCCTGTTTTGTACATTTGTGGGTGAATGCGGCTGATTGTAAGAATAAAGCACGGAATGAATAATATCAACTTAAAACTCATGTAATTTTGTCTCTGACAGGAGTGTAATGGACCGAAGCACTCAGGACTGCTATCGAGCAGGTTATCACTTATACGCGTAAGTGTACTTTGATGTCATTATTCCAAACATAATGATCAGTTTTCAACATCTGCCTAATTAACTGTAACTCCTTTGTTTCCTGAAGACAAAGGTTCCACTGAGTGTCCAACCTCATATCTTTGAACCCAGAAGGCAGGGGGTTTGTCAGTGTAAGCCAAATTTTACGGCAGAGATCTTAATTTCTTATCACGACATAGCGTTTTCTATAATACGATATTTGGCAGCAAAAAGAATATGATGTTGAAAAGCCCCTGCAATCTCCTGACATCCCGCTATGACTTTTGTATTAACAAAATTAAAATATTCTTTTGTATTACTTGAAAATTTCCAGAGAAATTTGAACAAAAATGAAATAATTTTTCGAATACGATTTTCAACAATGTTCCCAGGCAAGGCGGAGATGAAAAGCTGAATGTATATTGTAAGAACGGCACTGTTGTGAGGGTGACAACTGTCAGTGAAGTTTGATGACAGATGGTGTGCGTGGGCATATATTACAAGCCAAGAAGGAGCCTGTAAACTTGGAAGACCTCGTAAACTTGTGTCGTAAAGAAAGTTTATGTCATTGCGCCACCCCTACACTGGGGGAAGCGAGCTTCATAGCAGAACCTAAAGTAAAGCCTATTCATTCATTTGCTCTCTATTTGACGACTCTGTCATTACCTCGAGATTGCGAGTATACTGCCTCAGTAAGTAGGATTATTATGCATTGGTAAATTTGCCCATGTGAAAGGCACGAAGCCGCATGCCGGTGCAGGCATAGCTCCAGCAATCTTAAATTCGACTGCAGAATAAGGTGAGTGGCCTGTTTCTTGTTTCAGACGCTTTATCCTCGCTCATTACAAATAAAATAGAGGTTGGATAAGTGCAAACCGTGCTGAATGTTTTGAGAAGGGTGAATATTTTCCTCTGAATAGAATCAAACCAAGATTCCTCGGACTTACATTCTTTAGTCTACTAAATAAATGAATTCAAATTGTTTGAAAGAAATCTCTCGTCTCCTAATTTCATTAACAGCCTGGATTTTTCCGGCCATAAATGAGGTGAAAACCTGAGTTATGTTTTCCGAACTGTAAGCCGAAACTTAAACACTGCGACCTTCCAAAGTGAAACAGAAATTTACTCGCTCTACAGAGATATAATCCATCCATGAGCCCAGCCATAAAGCACGCAATAATTCAGCACGAATTTCAATAAGATTAATTTAGAATTATAATTATTACTGGACAAGTGGATGTAATTCGAATTTATTCCTGCCTTTTACTTCGTGTACATAGATATCCCATTTCAATTACTTCCAATTTCCACTCGCCTTTATGTACTGAGAGATTCAAACCCATTCCCCGGTATGTTCAGTCTGAAAAACTACTTAAAGGATTTCCGTTTCAAATCAAATGAACCTCCTTTAGACGACTTCATCACAGTTTTACATAAAGCTCAATTCGAACCTCATCAGACGTAACGGAAACCGGAATACGGCGCGCAGTCCAAACTTTCTAATGATCTCTATCTTTCACGTATGGCAATTTTCGATCTAGCTTACGTGCACGCCAGATTATACTTAAACACCCAGTGCAGGTTCTGTACCCTTAGTCAACATGCTTGGCAAAATAGGTAATCTGTAATAAGGAAAATTTCAAAGATTAAGGATAAAATATAATATATCGCCTCCTCCGAATTCGTTTCTCCCTAGTTTCTGCTTTTTAAGATAAACATGTGGAACACATGGAAGATACGTGACAATATCCATGTGAAGCAATAGCAGGAACGTTAAAATCAAGATGACAACATTTAGTTTGGTGCGAAATGTTCTTGCAGTATCGTTAATAGCAATATTGAAATAAGAATTCAACAACACATCACAGCATATTTCGACTTTACTTTCATTGCTGCATGTTCGTGACTCAGAAATGCAGCATGTTGCAATAACAGTTCCGTTTAAGATGCATGTATTCAAAGTTGGCCGAGCTAACAGAATGCAGAACGGACCTTTCATGTGGGTTTAGTGACACAACCGAAGTTCCTGAAGTGAAGTTTTAACGCCCGTTAAATAAAGCATTCACACAATTAAGTCACAGTGCCCGCTCCTCCCCTAACCACGATACTCCCTTTGATAACGACAGAATGGACAATTTCCAATTAATTAGATGTGTACTACCTTTCAGTATTGATTTGGTAGAAAACAGGCCACCCGCAAGCTCTTGATGGAAGCTTTCACGGATGCGTGGTCACTTTTACAAATTACTGTGCTGTATTTATAACATAGCGTCCTGGGCGTCCTAGAGCAGCAGGGGTGACGGTAGCAGAGATATAGGGGTGGTATCGGAGTGAGAATAGATGTTGTGATCTCTAAATATGGAGGGACATGGGACTATAGGTCGATACATTAAAATGTCTCCAACTCTGACGAAAGAACGGAAAGTGAAATGATTAAGGAACGATGTCCTTACCAAAGCCTTTGGACATTTGGACCGTAACGGAACTGTCACAGATGTGCAGACTGAACTACACAATGAGTAAATTTGCAAATTATGGTGTTATTTTTGCTACTGTTGCTGCTGTTGCTAGTAATATAATTATTTCTATTGTTTCACACTTTCACTCCATAACGCTGTGTGTAGTGTGAATGAGCTCCGGTCAATCACGGCAGCAAAATTTTATTATTTTCCGTCATTAAAATCACTAATATCAGCTCAGTGTTATTGTTGACGTATTCAGAGAACAAATGGTTTTCTAATCAGTTACGCTACATAATATGATTGCTTTGATTTTCTATTACGGGTTACGTAGTACTCATTGCAATCATGCATGGCCTTTTGCCTACTTTCAAAGTAACTTTCACTTTTAATTAAATTAATTTTAATGTCTTATTTCTGCCTTTCCTTTTGTCTTGGTTTTACAGTTTTCTTAGCTATTTGACGTCATCTCCTTGTTTTTACTCGGTTTTTACCGGGCAAGAGACAGTCAGTTTAGAACATAAAGTGCTTCCGAAATGGGGGGCCATATTTTAGGTAGCTGGTATATATATCAAAATGAAGAGGATACTTTACACAGACATGTGTCATAGGACTCATGGTTTCTTCACGACGACCACCTTAGACATTAACACAAATGAAAAAAAATCACATTTCAGACGTCAGTACTAATGTTTCTAGTATGATTGGATTGTAATTGCGACTGACAAACTCACAAGGTACACATGCAAACATATCGTTACAAGTGATCTGTTGTACTGTTAAACACGATGCTACCCTTCTCATTTTCTGACATTTAAAGTGGTTTTGCGACGAAGACAAAGCCCCCTAAAGCTCACATTTTTACCAATTTTCTTCTTTGTTTTGTCCATAGAACACGGAACGAATACATAGCCGCCTATTTCAGACACACCTTGTAAATAAACAAACAAGTAAAATTACAACAAAAAAGACAAACACTTTTGTCTTAGGTTTAATATTGTTTTTACTTTTGTTTGCTTCTGTTGCTTGTACTTGTGTTATCTTACTAATCAGTTATTGTGCTGTTGTCGATTTATAAATACATACACAAATAAATAAATTTCATATTTTTATTATTATCATTATTATTTTTAATCCAAATTAATATTTTAAAATTAATTCTTTTCATATATGGAAAGAATAAAATTCAAGTAGTGCGTAAATAATTTGTTATACAACTCTCAAGTTATAGTTAGAAGCTTAGCATGACAAGCAGGCAATGAAGTTCCCCTTTCTTACAGTCAAGTGTTAATGTTTATTCTGTCATCACATTTGTATTTCTGAAGAACCAAATGCAGTGCCCTACAAAAATTTCATTTTAAATTGTAATGTCTTAAAAACATAACATTTTTCCCGGTTTTGGCCTGCCAGTAATGCAGTATTATCTGCCATCGAGGTCTAACTATTTCTTTTAAACAACACTGATAGGCGTTTTATATTATTGGAATATGTGTCAAAATGTAATGTTTTGTTATCTTACAAAGTAGAGTAATCGCGCATTTATATTATAAATGTATTCAGGCTAATCACTTTATAATCTCGTCTCTAAGACAAAATCAAAATTTCTTTCATACTTTCTTACAGTTTTCTGTACATTCCTTCTTCGAGAGTAAATTGAAAGAAATTTCATTTAATTCGTTGTTCTAAAATTTTATTTCGATTCGGTAATGTTTATTTATTTATTATGCTATCTCCGTTCTGTTCGCTACATGTAGGAACTGCTTTTGTTGCATTATGATGCTTCATACCACAGGTACGTAAGCAGTCATCACTATGCAACTGTTTATGTAGGACGGCTGTTCACAGACCTGTCAGATGCAATTCCATGACAGTGCTCTGTTTAGCCGCAGTGCTACCGACACTCCCAAATCAGTGATTTCGGATAACTCTGCCTGTACTAACATTCTATACAAGGTGTAGACAGTACCCTTACTTCTGCTGTAGTGTGTAAACCGAAAAATCTTTACTACAAAAATCACACTTAGATATAACATATCTTTGCACAGTTACAACTTACCGCTCAATAAATGATTCATAATACTCAATTCATGCGAAAGAGAGAGAACTGACACTCAGAAAGCACGCAGCCTAACCATCAAACAAAAGAGAGATAGTTCGCTTTTCAACACATTAGCACGATTGCTTGTCGTTTGATAATATCACTGAAAGAAACACCTTCCTTGGTTTATCAGGAGTTAAGCGTAATCTTTAAAACGGTCATAATTTCACTTGTAAATACAATAAAGAAGAAAGTTTCTTCAAAGAAAATATAGCTCTGAAAATTGTCTCACAACTTCTTTCTCTGATTTTGATGATGACGTTATGCTGCCTGGAGAATTGCTAATTCTAATGAAAATGTGCCTGAAGTACAGCGATATTTTGGAACCACAGAATGACAGGTTTGACTTTAGCATTGATTTACAGCAGTTTTATTTACCGTAGACATACTGTTGAGGAAATTAATACGCACTGACTTCCGTAACGGTTCCCTGTAAATGATTAACCGAATGATTGTTAGGATGCTTACAGAATATTTTGTAATTTATAGATCACGTAACACTCAGTGACAGACTCTTCTTTGTGTGAAGACAAATTCGACACTGTTTACACCATGAAGGTGTAGAAGGGATGGAGTAGAGTTATACCTCCACTCATTCTTAATCTCGGAACTGGGTGGAGGTAAGTGGTCAGCTTCATTAGCACGCCTCTTTAACAAATAGAAAAGAACCCGGTAACCATTGAACAGGAAGCTGGATGAATTCAAGGCTCGGTCTTGGTTCTCTGGAAAAGAGAAAACTTTCTTGCCCCTGCTGGAAAAGGAACAATTCGTCCTTCTTCCAGCCCGTAACCCACTCACTATATATATTGTGTGTGTGTAATGAATTAGAAGGAGTGTGGAAAGGATAATATCATAGTTTAAGGCGACATCTTCTCTCTAAATAAGGCAATAAGAACTCAGCAATGAAACGTAACATCCTCACGAAGATTGAGACCCCGGAATCTCTCGAATAATGTGCAAGTATGGTAGCAAAAATACCTTTAGAGAATTTGCGTCTGGGTTCCATTGCTCCTGAAAAAGTCTAACTTTGTTAAAATTTAAAAATGATCACAAGATCCTAAGTTAAAATATTGAAGCTTAGGTAGAAGTATTAATACAAAAAGAAAAAGTTGCCTAAGGCGGAGGCCCCTTAAATTAGGACGAAAGACGACGCTGCTTTGAATTGAGAGCCCTTCAATATAGAAACCCGTCCTGCATCGCCTTTTATCAGTGTTCGTAATCAATGGGGAAACCTATGTTGCCTCAAATATAGGCTTCACTATGCTTTCTGATATAATTCGGCACTGAAAGCGTACAGTACAGCTGTCCAACGTCATTTATAGTCGCTTCACACAATAGGAGAATTGTCAGAAGAACGCTCTTCGTCATAACTTCCATAAAGAACGTGTTTAAATTCGAAGACGTAGCTTCCATATATTTCAGTATAAAACATAACGGGAAAAGATTAGCCGGAGTATGTTAGAAAAATTATTTCTTTAGAAGTTACATTTTATCATTTATGCCGGTATGTATTTCAGATCAGTTATTAGAGTTATTGCTTTTGCAACGGAGTTTGTTTGGTCTGCTGTAAACACTTATGCCTCCATATTAATGAAATCGCTATCCAGTAACCAAAATTGCATATTACTTAGCTTTTTTGTTGTTTGTCTCCTTGCCTCTGAACTTCCCAGATTCCCCCCCCCCCCCCCCCATTGGGTTTTCCGTGATTATCTCTGCCCCTTTCCAAAGTGCACAGGCAAAGAACTTCCTTTTTTGTATATCACTCGCACCCGTCGTTCCCAAAAGAAAGACAAGTCATGTTAGCAACGTAAGCGACGATGTCAAACCAGTGCAGAGAGGAAGGGGTGATAAACGGTTGCCTTTTCTGCAGGCTATGAAAGCATGTGGGGGGACTGAAGATATAGCTCCATTCATTCCTAACTTCGGCATTTTGTACAGTTGATGGTCAGCGTTACACGCCGGCAGCTTTATTCCCGTGGAAAGTGCCCCAGAGACCCATTCAATAGGAGCTGGTGGGTCCCAGATTTTCCGGAAACTTTGGCAAAGATATAAATCTCTTGCTCATGGCAGAAAACTAAACATAACTTCCTTGTGCAGCTCGTAGTCTAGCAACTACACCGACCGAGCCATCCATTCATGTATTAACAGGGTACATGCATGTGTTTATCAAAGGGCATGAACTGACATAAGATCGACTCTTCGTAGTACTGCGTGTTTAGCGATATATAGGAATTTCAGAAATTACAAACATTATATTCAAAGAGGATTTTACCTTTGCGTCATTATAATCTAAAAAACTAACAAAAATATCCAAAAGAAAGAAACCCGAAAATTCTCCAAAAAATGGAAGGACAGTAAATATTGCGACGAGGATAAAAAATGAATAGACTGACGAAAAACAACCTGCATATTTAGCTTGGCCCTACTGAACAGGGAAGTTTCCCTTCACTGAAGACCAGTTGCCGAATTGCGATAACGCACCTACACGCCGCCCTCGGAATTAAAGACATACAACACACGAGGGAAGGACAATGGCCCGAACGCCCCTATTGAACACCTGTGCTGACCGTCAGAGTTTTGTGCTCTCCGATTTTATAAATCTATTGTATTTTTCCATAATTATATAACTCTACTTTAATAAAAGTTTATGGAATATTTTGCACATGTGCGATAAAGCCAGAGTGGGAGAAGCATATCAGTAAGCCTAGTAAAACAATTGACATACGTCCTGCTGGCCTTGATATGATATAAAACCTTTTAAAATATAGTATTTAGCTTATATACCTCTTATTGAAACATAAAAAGCTCTGAGTTTTGTGCACAAATTTTATTTAAAGGGCCTTACATGATTCTCGCAATAAATGCAATGACCACGTATTTTCTTACACAGCATTCAACTATTGGTCTTTGTAACGGAAGCACAATATCCTCTGTCAGGTACAGACACGATCTACATATGTTATGTCTATTAACTTTACAGCTCCCAGCGGTTAATCTAAATGTAAGTCAGTAGCAGGTCTATGCAATAAAATACCAGCATTTTACAAAACATTATATATTTAACAAACACTTTGCAGTTTGCAAATAAGTTTCCCACCTGTTTGGTCCTTAAAATGTCCTCGTGATGGGGAAGAAATTTTACAAAAACGGAGCAGAATGGAAAGTTTAAAATTAATAAAGTACTTTCGTACAAATACTTTTGTTCCGCTCTGAAGGTTTTAATACGCAATTTTTGTACGCTAAAATTTCCCTAAATTGTAAATAATACCATTTTTTCAGTTGTAGGCTTAGGAAATAATTTGTATTAGTGTATTTGTCACTTGGAGTGCTTATAAATTCCTTTAAAATCTTGAAGTGCCAAGAGTGTTACACCAGAGAGCAGCACACTACAGTGTCAGTCTCATGAAGCGTTTCGCAAAATTATGCCTAACAAAGAATTCGTCTCAAAGGTCTTGCCAACACCCTACACGCTGAAACAGATAGACGTCATGAAAATACTCTTTGGAAATTACTTTGCTAAACTTCTCTCAAAATATTATGGTAAATGCAATTGCTAATGTGCATCTAAAAATTTTAAAAAGGGAATATTCGAATTTTCGACGTAGCTTCTCACACATTACATAAGAAAACTCAAATTGACACCTAAGTGTAGGATTTGAATTTGAATATGTTATAAGCACGCCTAGCGCTGTATTTTGCTTTCATATTATTCTTAACACTCATGTAAGGCAGGTTTCTTTCACCTCGCCCTAAAATTTATAATGAATTAAGATTAATATCAAAATAACAACAATAATGTTCCCCATTAACGAAACAAACATTAAAGCTTTAAAGAACAACATTAAGATACATTCCTATGTAAGTGTCTGAGTGCACTGCTGTAGCAGAAGAGAGCCACATATATGACGCCATCAGGTTCGACGGCCTTAAATTATATAAGACAGATACACAGTCCTAGATCAGAGGGCGCCAATGGAACACGATGTGCACGAAAAACGAAGTGTATACGTAAAATGTAAGCACTCAAAAATCAGAACCGAAAAAATACAATACAAAATGCAACACTAAATAAATAAATAAATAAATAAATAATTTATTTGACTAGTTAAGAACATTTAAACCCAAAACACAAGATATAGCTTATTAAATAATGCATGTTTCAAAATTTCGTAATTAGGGAGACCGGGTTTAGTTGGCACACTTTTCACTTCTTAATTTTTTACAATTTTCATACAAATGATACAAAAAATAAAATGGTAATGGTGGCACATGTCATTCTTAGACTATGGAAGAAAATATAACGAAGAAGTTATATCAACAACTAATCCAAGAAAAATGAACTTCTTCTAACGTCTGCACGTGTGCCAACTTGCCTCATATATGGGGTAGGGTGGCACATATGATGGGCTAGATTGGCACATAGTAGAGCCTGATTTATTATTATTGTCAAAAATATTCCAGGGCAGCATGAATGAGGCTAAAATATTTAACTGTTAACAACATAATGAAACTGATTTACAGTCCGTACAAAACTAAGGACAAACATTACAAATTACATGGGAAAATGAAAAGCGGTACAGATATATATGTCCACAAAACTTCAGAAATTTTCATCTGATACATCCGACTTGCAGTTGGGACAAATATATCCCGACGAAACGCCAGAAGTTCATTTTTCATGGGCCCACGTTTGGCACTGGGTGCATTAACACATATTTCCCCAGCTACATATTGCAGTATGTGTCCATGGAAACCAAACAAAATGTTTCCCCACCACTTTCGTCTGAGCAGTCTGTCTGAATTTTCCTCACTATTTTCCTCTTCTTCTTAGAATCTCTTTCAGGGTTATCAAAAGGCGCCTCTTGCTTTACTTCTGATGTTCTTTTTCCTTTTGTCACTTGTCTCAGTTTCTGCGCATCTCGGAAAGCTGCTTTCACCGGCGTATCAGTCAGAATAGCTATACAACTTTTTTTTCTAGTAGCGTTTGCTTTTAGGAAAAGGACAGACAATTTCAGGGGTCAAGGACGTGCTTGAGGAAGGATTTGTTTTGGCATGTGTTCTTTTGGAAGGACCTGCTTCGGGAGAATTAATTCTTGAAGGGTTTGGTCCTGCAGACTCATCATGTTTAAAGTTTCCTTTGCTGCAGCTCGATGCTGCAGTGTCTGTGGCTGGAGCTGGTCTGTCTTACATAGGAGAACAGAAACTCCTCATCAACAAAGATATCTCTGTTGTTGCGAAAAATTCCAGTGGCCAGGTATCCAGCCTTGATATTTGCAGGAGTGGCTGTAAAGTTGAGAGACATGTTGATAATTCCAGGTCAATCGTAAATCGTCATCGTTTTTCTTGTATGGTTTTTGATCCATGCTTCACATGCACGACTCACATAGGTTTAGTGGCCCACAGACACTCCTATCAAGGGGCTGCAGCTTGTGACTAAAATGATGTGGGAAGAGAGAACTGTCACGCCGTCTTCCTTACAGGAATCGAGTGCAACAACTGACAAATGCGAATCGTGACTCTCCAAAGGAGAACTACTGGTCGTTCTCTTTAAGTTTTCACACCGGGAAAAAAATGTTTCACAGACTTCGCAAATAATTCCGCCTGCATCCATCCAGGACGACTACCGTCACCTTGAATCTCTGTAGGAATACCATTCAAGAAATGGGCACGAAATTTCACCCTAGGGAAAATAGAACATGGCGGCACTGTGTTTCCTGCCGCTGAAACGTCCAGGGCTGAAGTTGCTAATTTTCCAGGTTCAGCGGATATCAGTGTCTCTATGTATTTGCAACCACGGCGCGCAATAACTCTGTCATGTATCTGCACCCTTTTTATACCCGTTTCGTACATGTTCCATATGTCGCCCGAACCAAGCCGCAGACGACCGAACACTTCTTTCAGCTTTATAAAATAAAAGCATTAACATCAGTCTTGTTAAGCTCTACTGATGCTTGTTGCCTCAGGTTTGCGCAGTGAATCAGTCTTGTGCTGTTTCAAGAACTTCGCAAACCATTCTGTGCCTGCCATTTTTGTATACCTCCAACATTCGAAGATATTTATATTTAACGCCATTGCGTACTCAAATGAGAACTTTCTCACCTCCCTTGAAGACAAGCCATAGTAGATGTCTGATGCCATTTACAATGATTTCTCTGAGTTTTCTTAATACCATCAGTGAACAAAGGCGCAGAAATTACACTTATCCTATTTTTAAAAATTAATGAGAAGTATGGTGAAGATATAAGAACATTTTACTTTATGTAGCGACCCATTTATCAAAAATAAAACTACGGAGCACTTTTGATTTATTTCCCTGTTCACTTATACCATACAGCAGAAACACACGTGAATTCAACTGGCGAGTTTTCTTGTACTCAATACTGGAGGTCGGATTCTGTGAAATTCCTCGTATATCCCCAAAAGCTCTGCTGCAATATCTCGTTGGAGAGAAAAACGGGATTCCAAAATCTCTTGCTAACTTCCAGTCGACCTGTTTTCTATTCCGGCTCCCCTAATGGCTCGAAGAACTGTATCTGGGGTAATGTTTGCCATTTCAGATTTCCTTTTGCACGATCTTGGTATAATTATATTTCCTTAAACAACAGTGAAATGATGAAAATAATAAGAAGAGTAAAGAATACTGCACTGTCGACCGCGGAGTAAGGTGGCACGGTGAGCCAACTTGCCCCATAGCAAGTGTGCCAAATAGACCCAACACGAGCTTTCAGTTTGGAGGTTAGTTTCCTCTGAGATTAAATGCACAAGGAACGCTATTATTTCTCAGTCATATTGCCACATATATACTACGTAATTACACACTTTTAGTTCAGATAAATCCATAGCATCCTTCTCAATAATACGTATTTACCAAACTGCTGTAAAGTTACTCGGCGTTGTGAAAAACACATACAATGAAATTTTGCTTCCGATACAGCTGTCAGCACATTGCCAACTAACTTCCCTGCAATGAAAGATGTAGTTCTTCATACTGCCCCACAGGTGCTGCGCTCTTACAAAGGAGAGGCGAGATATTAACGTTGTGCCAACTTACCCATGTAGCCAACTGAACCCGGTCTCCCCTAATACAATTTTGATTAAAATTTTACCCAAAATACATCTTAGTTAGATTTATGGTTACAATTTTGAAAGTTTCTCCAAAACAAAAATAGTAACGTTAAAAATGCGTACAATAAGTAACTACTTCAAGACTCCCGACAATTCGCACGGCAAATTATGGAACTGGCAATCGCTGTGTAACTGGGACCGTACTGTACCTGAAATGGATATTAACACTTTTATTAGAGAATAAAGAAAGAAACAATAGAACAGCTACTATAATGGTTTTAAATAAGAATAAGAAAACCAGAAAAAAAGATTGTAATCTACGAAATATCACAATGAAGCTCATAGTATAGAAAGCACTTTTCACCCTAAATATAAATTTTTATGCAAAAGCCTGACGATCTTCCTTATTGAGATCGAAACACGTAGCTGAATAATTTTGAGTATAAATTAGACTTGTGCCTAGACTGATATGTGAATTGATTGAACTGTAATTTGGTAATGCCAAAAATGGACAGATTAAGACCCATGAAAGCGGAAGAGCCTGGAATTACACTTTATCATTGAGTTCCTACCTCACAGTGAACACACAGCATCTCAATTACAAAAACAAACCGATTAATTCTGTTTATGGAAGTAATCAGTTTACTGCAAGTACCATGTACGTATACCGTGTGGTGGGAAAAATGTTGAGCTTTGTATACCGAACCTGGTGCTACGTTCACAAAATACCCACTGAACTGTAAAGGGTTAATACTGTCACAGAAGGGGCTGTTGATCCGATTACAGGGATAATATTTTATATAGCGTGTGGTTCTGAATAATTTGAATATCAGTATGTATTATCGGGTAGCTTGCAAATATCATTACACACAGGCTGTTAAAAAAGGGATAAAGCTGTAATGTTCCTTAATACACCCTTAAATGTGAAAATACACCAATCAACTTTTGTACGAATAACAGTACCTTCCAAAATATGGGTGATATTCGTATTTGACTGGGCGCTAGGACTTTCGGAGATAAGCACTTAGCTCCGACCCAACAGACTACCAGGTGCAGTGCACCATCGGTTTCTATTCAAGCATTTACCAGTACACTTGGAAGATCTATTTATCAATGACAACACAAGGGGTTCCTGCACGATGCAGCAAAACCTCGTTTTCTGCGCATTTTCAGACATCACTTGAACCAGACCTTCGGTGGAGAGTGGAAGGGGCGTGGAGGTCCAGGCAAGTGGTCCACACGACTCCCTGACCTCCCTCTGGATTCTTGACTGTGGGCACATCCGAAGGCTTTGGCGTATTCAAAGTCGATGGGTGACTTAGAGGTATTACAGCAACGAGTATAAAGTGCTTCTCAGGAGTTTCGAGTGAGACCAGACATTTGGAAAGACTATGCACTTCTGTGAGACGAAGCGCGCAAAGTTGTGTTGATATGCATTGGAGCCACATAGAGCGTCTGTGGAGATCAAACGTCACTCTCATGTCAGCAGGCATCTGCATTTGGACATCTGTTGATTGGATTATTTGTTGCTTATTCCTGTGGGTGCTGCCTCCTTATGTCCTGTACCCTTTTTTCTAACATTCCTTATAATAAGAGCATGGTGCCTTGCAACACCACACTACACACTACTTAGCTGAAGTGGTGGCTACATTATGGTGGACAACGGCAACATATATACCCAATCCCCTTGGTTCATGACTGATATTTGCTTTTAATTGCAGCAAAAGCGTGAGAGTTTGTTATTTGATATGCAGCCATTATTGAGCTTCTTCTTGACAGAAGAACTGGTTATGGTAAAAGCGCCAAGGAACTAGCCCTTCTCTGACACAAGCCAAAACCTTTGACTCATTGATCCCCTCAAATCTCTCATGAACTGCTCCTGGATTGAAGCCAGGCGTATGACATCAGAAGCCTCAGCTCTTGCCTAACATGCTACATACGGTAGGTATAATTTAGTGAAAATTTTGTGGAACTGCCCAAATGGAATTGTTAGTGCTACAGTCAATAAATTGGAATATTACACCAGGGTGCGGAGGCTTGATTACGACAGAAAGGGTCACACAAAATGTCGCAAAGTTTTCAATAGATTTATCGTATTTCATTCTTCACGGACAACTGCTTCAAATAATTTGCTCGATATTTTTCAGTATGTGAAGATTCACGGCAATTAATGAGGAGGATAAAAGACTCTAAGTGTAAATCATGGAGAAGGCCTGCGAATTACCATTGTATCAGCAGAGAGATATCGCTTATGTTTCAAAATATAACTTAATAACTAACGGCAATATAAAATCCGATTTTGTCTGAATTATGCTTGAGTATGACGTTGGTGCTCAAAAATGTGAATCTCTTTCACTGACAACCAGTGAATATTACCTACGACCAGTGAATATTACCTACGACCGAATATAAGGGTAAACGTATTGTGACTTCCCGTGGCACAGATTTTAAATGTCAGTGAATTATTTCTAAATGTTTGTTACTCAATAGAATTTAAGATTTTGCGTTGTTTAAATGTCCTGTCGAGTCCATCCCAAAAATTAGACATACGCATTTATGATATTACCGTTTAGTGTGGGAGATTTTCAGTACTGAAAAGGAGTCAAAATATTTATCCGACACTTTAAATTACCTATTAGCCTATAAGGCCATGTCAAAATCCAGAAGACAACAATAAAAATCTTCCTCTTGTCGAAAACCTAAACATCACATACGTCAGATTAAGTAGCCATTCTTCTGGGATATGACGCCGCCTTATCCGTGATTGGTGTCACATTTTCCGAGAGAGCACAGTGCTCTTATTTTCAAGTGCCGAATGTCGAATGAAGAATCCACCGCTACAAAAGCCTAAGGTATCTTTGATATTTTTAATTTATTAGTTCATGCACATAAGAAACTTCCAGTACTCTGAAATATGAGATAGTGTAAATTTTTTTTCTGTTACCTAGACTTTGAACCAGATGGGATTTATCTCCAAGACGGATGTAGGCCTAGTAGGCTCTTCTGTAACACTGATATATATTTATAAATCTATACGGCGACATCTACAAGGATAGTTAATCTATGTCGCCACCGATATACGAATTTTAAATTTCGCTCAGCTGATTCCATTCTCAATATCCACCCGGGAAATCAACTTTGCAAGCCACGATTCAGTCTAGTGAGTTTATGCATCCCTTTAATTCAGTAAAATTTTATGAACCAAAATATAAAACTAGTTTTAATTGAACTTACATGTTCGGTATTTTCATGTTCTCAAGTATCTGTCTCAGCAGAAGTAATTTCATAATTCGGCAAAATTACCACTACACACGTAATCATTATGTGATTATTACCAGCTTGTGAATTCTGTGAAAAGCACACTCATGTTATCTGTGCATTAAGAGATGAGAGGCTTTTAAAGGACCCTTGTACAGTGACACCTTCTCTATCAGCGCGCTATACTGCACAGTGGGCGTATTTTCCCGGTCTTCCAATGTTCAGTTTAGAAGTAACAAGAAAGTCCCATTTGCTCCTTTTCAATTAATACCTTCTCTTGACGAAAAACTTCCACTTGCAGAAATCACTAATTCAGTAAACAGCCTGATGCGGAAGTTTCACATGCGGGCAAACCCCAGCCCACAAGTTCTGCTTTATGTTGAGTAGCAATAACGCACAGACTACTGCTTTGCTTTACATAAAGCCACAAGATTAAGGCGATTGTGAGTAGACAAACTACTGTGTTGTTCAAAGAATCCAAGTAAGAAATGTTACCAAAAACTTGGTTGTTTTGGTGAAGAAACAACAAAGCATTCCCTTTGCTAGTCAGTCCTAACATCTGAAATGGAAATAATGTTCCGGAGATTTTCGGAAGCAAGGAAACAAACTCCTTCTGTCTACCGATTTGAGACAGGAAATTTGTCGGAAAGTATCCATCAACGGAACTTGAAAAGTCTTGTTTACAAACGTTCATCTGGCTGAGTCCCTTCATAGTAAATTGTAATTACGTTCTCTTTCGTTTAAATTACAAGGAAGAGTAAATTTGAAATTGTCCCTGTGCACAGTATGCAGAGACAGGATTGCTGCAAGGACAGCTACCCGCATTCTTACGCATGATAAAGGGTGGAGGTGAGTCGTCAGCTTCATACAGGTCAGTATATTCCCGGGACACAAGATGTGTGGGTCCCAGAGGCGGCCTGCTTTGGAGGACGAAAAACTTCTTTGACATTGCCGGGAATCTATCCATGAACCCTCGGTTGCCCAGCCCATAGTCTAGGCACTACACTGAGAGAGCTATAGCGGCTCCACAGTAGTGTCTGCCACATGTTACAGATCATTATATTCATCTTTCAAATGTTTATGACAATGATATACTTAACCAAAGTTATGTCTGATGCCGTCTATTGGTTTACGGACTGAATTTTTCTTGATTTTCTTCAGTCTCTCCGGGAAAATGGAGGAACATTATTTTAAATTATATTAAGTCCTCTTTTTCAAATAGATACTGGTTTCAATTTTTTTTTCACGATTAAACTTTTCGGTCCATTCTGTGGTCTTGTGGTCTAAGACGGTGTTCTGAGTCCACTTGATCGTTAGTGTCGCAGCTTCGAATCCCTCTGAGGGCATGGTTATTCGTCTCTTGTGTTTGTTATGTGTTATGTAGCTACCTACATAACACATAACAAACAGCCTCTGTGACGTGTTGGTCGCTCTTTCAGTAAAGTCCTACAGGATCCGTGTCTAATTTTGTGTCATGTAGAAACCTCAATAATGAGATCTAGGCACGATTTGGGCTGTTGCGCCAAAGTAAACGCATTATAGTTTCCGAAGCTAATTTATAGAAGTTACTGACAGCAGTGTTAAACAGCCTTCAGGTAAACGAAAGTAACACGTAAATCAATGTCATTCCTTTAACACTTAAACTTCTTTTCTTAGTCCGGCTTCAAACCCCTTATTTGTAAAGAAATGCATTTATATTTTTGTCACATTTATGTTATAATTTTGGTTAGCATAATCTTTATATTACAAGTGTTCTCCTGCAAAAGATTTGTTCTTATTTTCCACTACTGCTAACTCCACCCCTTGGTCTCTATACGAATTTTTATTTGTAAATATCATTCAAAAATTTTGGACATGCTTTATGTCACTTTCGCCGTCAAAATATTCACACTGTAAGAGCCACAAGGGCTTCTACGGCTTTGCAGAATAAGGCAAAATTGACTGAAAGGTCACTTCATCTTGTTTTATGTTCACTTTCTTTCTTTCTTTCTTTCTTTCTTTCTTTCTTTCTTTCTTTCTTTCTTTCTTTCTTTCTTTCTT
>BLKM01012638.1:0-20416 GCA_013340265.1 Coptotermes formosanus | reverse complement strand
GGAGGTCTAAGAAGTTTGAACAAATGAAAATAATTCATTGAAATGAAAGGTAAGTATAGTTACCACTCAATAAAATCTTTGAAATTAGCTAACATTTCATCTGCAACGCTAAAATTCAAAGCAATTGAGTCTTTATTTGGTGGTAAATATACTTACCATTAATTTTGCTCTCTTTTTTTGATGAAATAATGTGTGTTAAGAGTAGAATTGATTGAACTTACATTATGGGAAGATTAAATTTCATAAATAACCAACCCAAATCTCAAACATGCACATTACGTGGTCATAAATATCTTCCAAGGTACGTGTTCAAAGACGATATAGGTGACTGCTTTTATATGAAAGATAAGAAACGACCCACAAATTGGATATTTTTCATATCCACCCTACATATGCAGCTGGCGAGTGTGTTTTTGAGTCAAAAAAGTGATATTTGTACATGTACATTTCTAATATTTTGTACTGTATAGATATTCATTCTCTATCGCTGAAAAGTATTTATTTCTAAGAAACTGATGAAATTGCTTCGTACAAATTTAACGTTACGTAACATTTTATTTTGATACCTACCAATGCTGTAATCAATGTACGGCAATGAATTTGATGGATTTGTGAAAAATACACAACTTTCTTCAACTAAATTATTTGTAGATTAAAGATGATTAGTCCGGCCCAAAACTAATACGTACACGACCAAATCAACATGAACCTCTAACCTCTAATCCAAACACATATCTCTGGACTCAGAGACCAAAACTTAAGAAAATAGTACTTTGAAATGTAAGATCAGTATACTAGCCGTGAAACAATTACTTTAAAAAATGTTACTCTCTCTCTTCTCATCGCTGAAATTTTTTGATGCGTTAATTACACTTTGGAAAATTTGGGGATCATCATTCAATGAAACAATCTTTAAAAAGCTAACTTGACGATACGTAACTTGAAGGAGGATGAAAATTCATTAGGGACCTACATATACAAACTTACATCGGAGTTGGGCAAAAATCTGTTCCAATTTCAAGGTGGATGTCTCTATTTCATTCAAGACAACAAGAGATTATAAAGCGCATAACGTAGTACCCCTCTATCCTACAATTAAATACAGAATCAACATATGTTTTAAGGCTTCAGAAGCTTAAATGAATGAAAATACTGCTTTGAAATTAATGGTAAGTAAACTTACCATTCAATAAACTCTAAAAAATTTCGTTAAGTTTTCTACCCTGAAAGGTAAAATTGGTGTCAAGAAAGATTTTGTGATGTGGTAATTATACTTACCAATTAGGATGGTTCTTCATTTGATAAAACAACGCGTAAAAAGGGTAGAATTGTCTAAACTTTGCTTCAAGGGAGGTTAAAGTTCATGAAAAAGAAACAAGAATCTCTATCTTAAATGACGTTTAGGTAAAAAACTCTTGGAAGTACGAAGGGTGTGAGGCCGCTATGTTCAAAGAAATCTGTTGGCGAACCTGAGGCACATAAAGACGTAATACTCTATCCTACATTTAAATTAGAGTCGACATATATTTGGGGGTCTAACAATTTTGAACAAATGAAAATCATGCATTGAAATGATTGGTAAGATTTGTTCCCACTCAATAAACTGTTAAAAATTCCTGCAACGCTAATTTTCAAGTCAAATGAATGTTTATTTGACGGTAAATATACTGACCATTAATTTTGGTGGCTTCTTTTGATGAAATAATGTGTATTAAGTGTAGAATTGATTGAATTTATATTTAGGAAAGATTAAATTTCATAAATAACACCCCCAAATCTCTAAAATGCACACTAGATGGGCCTAAATCTCTTCCAAGATACGTGTACAAAGAGGATATAGGAGACTCCTTTTATATGGATTGTAAGAAACGTTGAACCACAAATTGGATATTTTTCAGAACGACCCTGCACATGAAGATGGCGGGTGTGTTTTTGAGTCTAAAAGTGATATTTGGACATATAATTTTCAAATATTTTGTACTGTAAAAATAATCATTCTCAGTCGCTGAAAAGCATTTATGTCTAAGAAACTGATGAAATTGCTTCGTACAAATATAAACGATAGGTAACATTTCATTTTGATACCTACCAATTCAGTAATCAACCTACGGCAATGAATGTGATTGATTTGTGAAGGATACACAACTTTCAACTGAACTATTTTGAAAAATAAAAATGATTTACACTTCGGCGGAAAAATTATACGAATACGATCAAAACATCTATCCTTTAATCCAGACACACATCTTAGTTTTCTGAAGCAAAAAATCAAGAAAAGAATACTTTGAAATTTAAGGTAAGTATTCTAGCCATGAAACATTTTTTTATAAATTTTTAATCTCTCTCTTCTCAACGGTGACATTTTTAATGTGGTAATTAAACTTACGAAACTTTTAAGTGTCTTCATTCGATGAAACGATACGTAACTTGAAGGAAGGTAAAAATTTATTAGGGACTTACAGAAAAAAACTTACATCGCAGTTGGGCAAAAGTCTGTTCCAATTTCAAGGAAGATGCCACTTTTTCATTCAAAACAAAAGGAGATTATAAAGCGTATAACGTAGTACCCCTCTATCCTACAATTAAATACAGAATCAACATATGTTTTTAGGCTTCAGAAGCTTAAATGAATGAAAATAATGCTTTGAAATTAATGGTAAGTACACTTACCACTCAATAAACTCTTCAAGTTTCGTTGTTTTCTAACCTCAAAAGTAAAATTGGTGTCAAGAAAGATTTTCTGAAGTGGTAATTATACTTACCAATTAGGATGGTTGTTCATTTGATAAAACAACGCGTTAAAAGGTAGAATTGTCTAAACTTTGCTTCAAGGAAGATTAAAGTTAATGATAAAGCAACAAGAATCTCTATCTTACATGCCGTTTGGGTAAAAAATTTTTGCAAGTACGTAGAGTGTGAGGCCGCTATGTTCAAGCAAAACTGTTGGTTAACCTGAAGCCCATAAAGACGTAAAACTTTATCCTACATTCAAAATAGAGTGAAAAAATATATTTGGAGGTCTAAGAAGTTTGAACAAATGAAAATAATTCATCGAAATGAATGGTAAGTATAGTTACCACTCAATAAAGTCTTTGAAATTAGCTAACATTTCATCTGCAACGCTATAATTCAAAGCAATTGAGACTTTATTTGGTGGTAAATATACTTACCATTAATTTTGGTGTCTTCTTTTGATGAAATAATGTGTGTTAAGAGTAGAATTGATTGAACTTACATTATGGGAAGATTAAATTTCATAAATAACAAACGCAAATCTGAAACATGCAAATTACTTGGTCATAAATATCTTCCAAGGTACGTGTTCAAAGAGGATATAGTTGACTGCTTTTATATGGAAGGTAAAAAACGACCGAAAATTTGGAGGTTTTTCATATCCACCCTACATATGCAGCTGGAGAGTGTGTTTTTGAGTCAAAAAAGTGATATTTGCACATGTAAATTTCTAATATTTTGTACTGTATAGATATTTATTCTCTATCGCTGAAATGTATTTATTTCTAAGAAACTGATGAAATTGCTTCGTACAAATTTAACGTTACGTAACATTTTTTTTGATACCTACCAATGCTGTAATCAATGTACGGCAATGAATTTGATGGATTTGTGAAAAATACACAACTTTCGTCAACTAAATTATTTGTAGATTAAAGATGATTAGTCCGGCCCAAAACTAATACGTACGCGACCAAATGAACAACTTCTATCCTCTAATCGAAACATATATCTCTGGACTCAGAGGCCAAAACTTTAGAAAATAGTACTTTGAAATGTAAGATCAGTATACTAGCCATGAAACAATTACTTTAAAAAATGTTACTCTCTCTCTTCTCAACGCTGAAAGTTTTTGATGCGTTAATTACACTTTCGAAAATTTGGGGATCATCATTCAATGAAACAATCTTTAAAAAGCTAGCTTGACGATACGTAAGGAAGATAAAAATTCATTAGGGACCTTCATATACAAACTTGCATCACAGTTGGGCAAAAATTTGTTCCAATTTCAAAATTGCGTTTAGGAGACAAATTGGTAAAGTTTTTTGCCCAACAGGGATGTAAGTTTAAGATTCCTGTATTTTCGTAATTAATTTTAAACTTCCTTCAAACTACGTATCGTCAAGCAACTTTTCTAAATATTATATAATCGAAAGAAGAAACCTAAAAGTTTCGTAATTATAATTACCACATCAAAAAATTTCATCGTCGAGATGAGAACGTTTAACAATTTTTCACAAATCAATCAAATTCATTGCCGTACTTTGGTTACAGCATTGGTAGGTCTCAAAATAAAATGTTACCTAACTTTTACATTTGTACCAGACAACTTCATCAGTTTCTTAGAAATAATTGCTTTTCAGCGACTGAAAACGAATATTTTTACAGTACAAAATATTAAAAAATTACATATACAAATGTCACTTTTTAATCACAAAAACACACTCTCCAACTTCATATGAAGGGAGGATGTGCAAAATATTCAATTTATGGTTCAACGTTACGTATCATCCATATAAAAGTGGTCTCATATATCCCCTTTGAACAAGTATCTCTTAACAGATTTTGGCCGAACCTAGGTTTGGGTTTGTTATTTATGTTTTATAATCTTTCTTTAACGTAAGTTCAATCAATTCTACTCTTAATACACATCATTTCATCAAAAGCAGCCACCAAAATCAAAGGTAAGTATATTTACCACCCAATAAAATTTCATTTCACATGTTTATTAGCCTTGCATAAAGAAAGCTTTACGAAGTGTAAGAATATATTCAGTGTTAAATATCCTTGCCATTTATTTCAATGTATTATTTTTACGTGTTCAAGCTTCCTAGAACTCCAAAATTATGTTGACACTCTATTTAAATTGTAGATAGAATTTTACGTCTGTATATGCTTCAGTTTCGCCAATGGATTTGCTTCAACATAGCAGCCTCTTACTCTTCGTACTTGCAAGAATTTTTTGCCCAAACGTGATGTAAGATAGGGATTCATGTAGCTTTATAATGAATTTTAATCTGCCTTCAAGCAATTAGTTAATTCTACCCTTCTTACACATTGTTTTATCGAAGGAAGGCTCCATCCTTAATGGTAAGTGTAATTACCACATCAAAAATTCTTTCTTGACAGGGAATTATAGCTTTGAGAATAGAAAATTTTACGAAAATTGAAGAGTGTATCGTGAGGTAACTATACTTACCATTCATTTCAACACATTATTGTCATTCTTTTAAACTCATCAGACCTAAAAATATATCTTGATTCTGTATTTCATTGTAGGATAGCTCTTTACGTCGTTATGCGCATTATAATCTCCTGTGTTTTTGCTTATATAAGAGGCCCCCTGGTTGAATTTGGAAAAGTTTTTTACCCAACTGCGATGTAAGTTTAAGATTTCTGTACTTTCGTAATTAATTGTAAACTTCCTTCAAGCTACATATCGTCAAGCAACTTTTCTAAATATTATATAATCGAAAGAAGACACCTAAAAGTTTCGTAATTATAATTACCACATCAAATAATTTCAGCGTCGAAATGAAAATGATCAACAATATTTAAGGAAAAGTAGCATGTCTTCTATACTTACCTTATATTTCAAAATATTATTTTCTTGATATTTTGCTTCTGACACCATAAATATATGTTTGTATTAGAGGATAGAAGTTCATGTTGTTTTGGTCGTATACGTATTAGTCTTCAGCCGAAGAGTAATCATCTTTTATTTTCAAATAATTCAGTTGACTAAAGTTGTGTATTTTTCACAAATCAATCAATTTCATTGCCGTACATTGGTTACAGCTTTGGTAGGTCTCAAAATTAAATGTTACCTAACTTTTACATTTGTACCAAACAATTTCATCAGTTTCTTAGAAGTAATTGTTTTTCCGCGACTGAAAATGAATATTTTTACAGTACAAATGTTAGAAAATTACATGTACAAATATCACTTTTTAATCTCAAAAACACACTCTCCAGCTGAATATGTAGAGTGAATGCTCAAAATATCCAATTTATGGTTCAACGTTTCGTACCATCCATATAAAACGAATGTCCTCTACCCTCTTTGAACACGTATTTCGGAAGAGATTTCTGCCGACTGATGTTGCATGTTTCAGATTAGGGGTTTGTTATTTACGAAAATTAATCTTTCTATAATTCTACTCTTAATACACATTATTTCATCAAAAGCAACCACCAAAAGAAAAAGGTAAGTATATTTACCACCAAATAAAATCTCATTTGACATGTTTATTAGCGTTGCATAAAGAAAGCTTTACGAAGTTTTAAGAATTTATTCAGTGTTAAATAATATTGCCATTTATTTCAATGCATTATTTTCATGTGTTCAAGCTTCCTAGACCTCCAAAAATATGTTGACACTCTATTTTAATTGTAGATAGAATTTTACGTCTTTATATGCTTCAGTTTCGACAATGGATTTGCTTCAACATAGCAGCATCTTACTCTTCGTACTTGCAAGATCTTTTTGCCCAAACGTGATGTTAAATAAGGATTCATGTAGCTTTATAATGAATTTTAATCTTCCTTCAAGCAATGTTTAGTTAATTCTACCCTTCTTACGCACTGTCTTATTAAAGGAAGCCACCATCCTTAATGGTAAGTATAATTACCACATGAAAAAATTCTTTCTGGACTGCAATTATAGCTTTGCGAATAGAAAACTTTACGAAATTTGAAGAGTGTATTGAGAGGTAACTACACTTACCATTCATTTCGACACATTATTTTCATTCTTTTAAGCTCATCAGACCTAAAAAATTATGTTGATTCTGTATTTCATTGTAGGATAGAGGTTTACGTCGTTATGCGCATTATAATCTCCTGTGGGTTTGCTTATATAAGAGGCTCCCTGGTTGAAATTGGAAAAATTTTTTGCCCAACTGAGACGTAAGTTTAAGATTTCTGTACTTTCGTAATTAATTTTAAACTTCCTACAATCTACGTATCGTCAAGCAACCGTTCTAAGTATTATGTAATCGAAAGAAGACACCTAAAATTTCGTAATTATAATTACCACATCAAAAAATTTCAGCGTCGAGAGGAGAAAGATTAACAATTTTTAAAGAAAAAGTATCATGGCTAGTATACTTACCTTATATTTCAAAGTATTATTTTCTTGATATTTTGTTTTCTGAGACCACAGATATATGTTTGTATTAGAGGATAGAAGTTCATGTTCTTTTGGTCGTATACGTATTAGTTTTCGGCCGAAGAGTAATCATCTTTCATTTTCAAACAATTCAGCTGACTAAAGTTTTGTAATTTCACAAATCAATCAAATTCTTTGCCGTACATTGCTTGCAGCATTGATAGGTCTCAAAATAAAATGTTACCTTACGTTTACATTTGTACCAAACAATTTCATCAATTTCTTAGAAATAATTGCTTTTCAGCAACTGAAATTAATATTTTTACAGTACAAAATATTAGAAAATTACAAATACAAATATCCCTTTTCAATCTCAAAAACACACCCTCCAGCTGCATATGTAGATTGGTTGTGCAAAATATTCAATTTTTGGTTCAAAGTTTCGTACCATCCATATAAATGTAGTCTCCTATATCCTGTTTGAACACGTATCTCTAAAGTGATTTAGGCCGGACTAATGAACATTTTTGAGATGTGGGTTTGTAATTTATGAATTATAAACTTTCTTTAACGTAAGTTCAATCAATTCTACTCTTAATACACATTATATCATCAAAAGAAGCTACCAAAATTAATGGTAAGTATATTTACCATCTAATGAAATCTCATTTGACATGGATTTAAGCGTAGCAGGTAGAAAGCTTAACGAATTTTTAAGAGTTTATTGAGTGGTAACTATTCTTACCATTTATTTCAATGCATTATTTTCATGTGTTCAAGCTTCCTAGACCTCCAAAAATATGTGGACACTCTATTTTAAATGTAGGATAGAATTTTACGTCTTTATACACTTCAGTTTCGCCAACGGATTTGCGTGAACATAGCAGCCTCCTACCCTTCGTACTTGCAAGAGCGTTTTGCCCACACGTGATGTTAGATAGGGATTCATGTAGCTTTATAATGAATTTTAATCTTCCTTCAAGCAATGTTTAGTTAATTCTACCCTTCTTACGCACTCTTTTATCAATGGAAGCCACCATCCTTAATTGTAACTATAATTACTACATCAATAAATCTTTCTTGACTTCAATTTTATCTTTGAGTATAGAAAACTTTATGAAACTTGAAGAGTGTATTGTGTGGTAAATGTACTTAACATTTACTTCTACACAATATTTTATTCTTTTAAGCTTCTCAGACCTTAAAAAATATGTTGATTCTGTATTTCATTGTAGGATAGAGGTTTACTTCTTTATGCGCATTATAATCTCCTTTGGTTTTGCTCATATAAGAGTCTCCCTGGATGAAATTGGAAAAGATTTTGCCCAACTGCGATGTAATTTTAAGATTTCTGTACTTTCTTAATTAATTTTAACCTTCCTTCAAGCTACGAATCGTTAAGCAACCTTTCTAAATGTTAGATAATCGAAAGAAGACACCTAAAAGTTTCGTAATTATAATTACCAAATAAAAACTTTCAGCGAAGGGAAGAGAAAGATTAACAATTTTTAAAATAAAAGTAGCATGGCTAGTACACTTACCTTTTATTTCAAAGTATTTTTTTCGTGATATTTGCTTCTGAGACCATAGATATATGTTTGTATTAGAGGATAGAATTTCATGTTGTTTTGGTCGTATAGGTATCAGTTTTCGGCCGAAGAGTAATCATCTTTAATTTTCAAATAATTCATTACACTAAAGTTGTGTAATTTTCACAAATCAATCAAATTCATTGCCGTACATTGGTTACAACTTTCGTACGTCTAAAAATAAAATGTTACCTACGTTTACATTTGTAGCAAACATTTTCATCAATTTCTTAGAAATAATTGCTATTCAGCAACTGAAAATGATTATATTTAGAGTGCAAAGTATTAGAAAATTACAAATACAAATATCTCTTTTTAATCTCAAAAACACACCCTCCAGCTGCATATGTAGAGTGGTTGTGCAAAATATTCAATTTTTGGTTCAACGTTACGTACCATCCATATAAAAGTAGTCTCCTATATCCTGTTTGAACACGTATATCTGAAGAGATTTTTGCCGGACTAAAGTACATGTTTGAGATTTGGGTTTTTTATTTATGAATTATAATTTTCCTTTAACGTAAGTTCAATCAATTCTACTCTTAATACACATTATTTCATCAAAAGAACCTGCCAAAATTAATGGTAAGTATATTTACTATCCAATGAAATCTAATTTGACATGGATTTAAGCGTAGCAGGTAGAAAGCTTAACGAATTTTTAAGAGTTTATTGAGTGGTAACTATTCTTACCATTTATTTCAATGCATTATTTTCATGTGTTCAAGCTTCCTAGACCTCCAAAAATATGTTGACACTGTATTTTAAATGTAGGATAGAATTTTTCGTCTTTATACCCTTGAGTTTCGCCAACGGAGTTGCGTGAATATAGCAGCATCCTACTCTTCGTACTTGCAAGAGCTTTTTGCCCACACGTAATGTTAGATAGGGATTCATGTAGCTTTATAATGAATTTTAATCTTCCTTCAAGCAACGTTTATTTCATTCTACCCTTCTTACGCACTGATTTATCGAAGGAAGCCACCATCCTTAATGGTAAGTATAATTACCACATCAAAGATTCTTTCTTCACAGCAATTAAAGCTTTGAGAATAGAAAACTTTACGAAATTTGAAGGGTGTATTGAGTGGTAACTATACTTACAATTAATTTCAACACATTATTTTCATTCTTTTAAGCTCATTAGACCTAAGGAAATATGATGATTCTGTACATCATAGTAGGATAGAGGTTTACGTCGTTATGCGCATTATAATCTCCTGTGGGTTTGTTTATATAAGAGGCTCCCTGGTTGAAATTGGAAAAGTTTTTTGCCCAACTGCGATGTAAGTTTAAGATTTCTGTACTTTCGTAATTAATTGTAAATTTCTTTCAAGCTACGAATCGTTAAGCAACCTTTCTAAATATTATATAATCGAAAGAAGACTCCTAAAAGTTTCGTAATTATAATTACCATATCAAAAATTGTCAGCGTCGAGAAGAGAAAGATGAACAATTTTTAAAGAAATGTAGCATGGCTAGTATATTTCAAAGTATTATTTTCTTAATTTTTAGTTCTGAGACCCAAGCTATATGTTTGGATTAGAGGTTAGAAGTTCATATTATTTTGGTCGTATAGGAATTAGTTCTTGGCCGAACAGTAATCATCTTTTATTTGTAAAAAATTCTGTTGTCAAAGGTTGTGTATTTTTCACAAATTGCTTTTCAGCGACTACGAATGAATATTTTTACAGTACAAGAAAATAGAACTTTACCTTTGCAAATATCACCCTTTAGACTAAAATACACACCCTCCAGCTGCTTATGTGCAGTGGATGTGAGAAACAATCAATTTGTGGTTGCACACTTTCTTCCCATTCATTTAAAAAGAGTCTCCTATACACCGTTTGGACTAGTAGTTGGAAGAAATTTTGGCCCCAATAAGGTGCAAGTTTGAGGTGTGGGTTTCCTATTTATGAGTATTAATATTACCTTTAGATAAGTTCAATCAATTCTACTCTTAATAAACATTATTACATAAAGAGAAACCTCAAAAATTAAAGGTAAGTATAATTACCACCTAATAAAATCTCATTTGACATGATTTTTAGCTCTCCAGAAAGAAATTTTAACAAAATTTTGAGAATTTATTTAGTGGTAAGTATTCTTACCATTCATTTCAATTTAATAATTTCATGTGTTCAACCTTCTTAGACCTCCAAAAAATATTGACACTCTATTTTAAATTAAGGATACAGTTTTACAAAGATATGAGCTTCAGTTTCGCCAACGGATTTGATTGAAAAAGCAGCCTCTCACACTATGTACTTGGAAGAGTTTTTTGACCAAACGTGATGTAACTTAGAGATTCATGCAGGTTTATAATGAATTTTAATCGTCCTTCAAGCAAAGTTTGGTCAGTTCTAACCTTATTACGCGCTCTTTTATGAAAAGGAGACACCATCCTTATTGGTAAGTATAATTACCACATCAAGAAGTCTTACTTGAAGGCAATTTTAGCTTACCGACTGAAATGTAATGGAATTTGAAGAAAGTATTGAGTGGGAACTATACTTACCTTTCATTGCAATGCATTATTTTCATTCTTTTAAGCCTACCAGACNTTCAATCAATTCTACTCTTAATACACATTATTACATAAAGAGAAACCTGCAAAATTAAAGGCAAGTATATTTACCACCCAATAAAATCTCATTTTACATGATTTTTAGTGATCCAGAAAGAAATTTTAACAAAATTTTGAGAATTTATTTAGTGGTAAGTATTCTTACCATTCATTTCAATTTAATAATTTCATGTGTTTAACCTTCTTAGACCTCCAAAAAATATTGACACTCTATTTTAAATTAAGGATACAGCTTTACAAAGATTTGAGCTTCAGTTTCGCCAACGGATTTGATTGAAAAAGCAGCCTCTCACTCTACGTACTTGGAAGAGTTTTTTGACCAAACGTGATGTAACTTACAGATTCATGCAGGTTTATAATGATTTTTAATCTTCCTTCAAGCAAAGTTTGGTCAGTTCTACCCTTCTTACGAACTCTTTTATCAAAAGGAGACACCATCTTTATTGGTAAGTATAATAACCACATCAAGAAGTCTTACTTGAAGCAAATTTAATTTGAGGACTGAAAGTTAATGGAATCTGAAGAATGTATTGAGTGGTAACTATACTTACCTTTCATTGCAATGCATTATTTTCATTCTTTTAAACTTCTCAGACATTAAAAAAATGTAGTTTCTGTATTTCATGTATAAGTGGAAGAAAGAAAATTTGGTCGGTAATAGTTAGTGTAATACCGAAGAGTAGGCGTGTTTAATTTTCAACAAACTCAGAAGACGAAAAGTGTGTATATTTCACGAATCAATATGTCATTGCCTTATATTGATTGCAGCAATTGTAGGTAAAAAAATAAATCGTCTTCCTATATACGAACGAATTTCATCGGTTTTGTAGAAATAATTGATTTCAGCGACTGAAAATAAATATTTAAACAGTTAAAAACTTTAGAAATTTTATGTACAAATATGACTAAAATGCAAACCCTCAAGCAACTTACGAACGGAGGATGTGAAAAATAAACAATTTTTGGTTAAAAAGTTTCTTCCCATTCATATGAAAGGAGTCTCCTATATACGGTTTGAACACGTACTTTGGAAGATATTTTGGAAGAAATATTGTGAAAGTTTCAGGTGTGGGTTTGTTATTTATGAATTTTAATCTTACCCGAAGGTAAGTTCAATCAATTCTACTCTTAATACACATTATTACATCAAGAGGGACCTCCAAACTTAAAGGTAAGTATAATTACCACCCAATAAAATCTCATTTAACATGATTTTTAGCGATCCAGAAAGAAAGTTTAACAAAGTTTTGAGAGTTTATTTAGCGGTAAGTATTTTTACCATTCATTTCAATGTAATAATTTCATGTGTTCAATCTTCTTAGACTTCCCAAAATATATTAAAAGTGTATTTTAAATGAAGGATACAGTTTTACGAAGATATGAGCTTCAGTTTCGCCAACGGATTCGATTGAAAAAGCAGTCTCTCACTCTACGTACTTCGAAGAGTTTTTTGACGAAATGTTTTGTAACATATAGATTAATGTAGGTTTATAATGAATAATAGTCTTCCTTCAAGCATAGTATGGTTAGTTCTACCCTTCTTAAGCACTCTTTTATCAAAAGGAGATACCATCCTTATTGGTAAGTACAATTACCACATCCAAAAGACTTTCTTGTAGCCAATTTCAGCTTTGGATTGAAAACTTAATGAAATTACGAGTGCATTGAATTGTAACTATACTAGCATTCACTTAAATTCATTAATTTCATTCTTTTCAGCTTCTCAGACATTAAAAAATATGCTGATCCTGTATTTTGTGTACATCATTAGAGGGAAGAAGTTTTGGTACATATAGTTAAGTTTTCGACCGAATAGTAGGCGTCTTTAATTTTTCTAATGATTAAGATGAATAAAGGTATTAATTTATTACAAAATAAATCAAAATCATTGCCTTACATTGATTACAGCATTGGTAGGTATCAAAAGTAAATGTTACCTAACATAGACATAAGTACGAATCATCTTCACCGGTTACTTAGAAATAATTGCTTTTCAGCCACTGAGAATGAATATTTTTACAGTAAAACAAATTAGAAATTTACATGTATAAATATCACCCTTTAGAATAAAGTACACATCCTCCAGCTGCTTATGTGCAGTTGATGTCAGAAACAAACAATTTGTGGTTGCACACTTTCTTCCCATTCATATAAAAGAGTCCCCTATACACGGTTTGAACAAGTAGCTGTAAGAAATTTTGGCCGCAATAAGGTGCAAGTTTGAGGTGTGGGTTTCTTATTTATGAGTATTAATCTTACCTTTAGATAAGTTCAAACAATTCTACTCATAATACACATTATTACATAAAGAGAAACCTCCAAAATTAAAGGTAAGAATATTTACCACCCAATAAAATCTCATTTTACATGATTTTTAGCGATCCAGAAAGAAATTTTAACAAAATTTTGAGAATTTATTTAGTGGTAAGTATTCTTACCATTTATTTCAATTTAATAATTTCATGTGTTCACCCTTCTTAGACCTCCAAAAAATATTGACACTCTATTTTAAATTAAGGATACAGCTTGACAAAGATATGAGGTTCAGTTTCGCCAGCGGATTTGATTGAAAAAGCAGCCTCTCACTCTGCGTACTTGGAAGAGATTTTTGACCAAACGTGATGTAACTTAGAGATTCATGCAGGTTTATAATGCATTTTAATATTCCTTCAAGCAAAGTTTGGTTAGTTCTACCCTTCTTACGAACTCTTTTATCAAAAGGAGACACCATCCTTATTGGTAAGTATAATTACCACATCAAGAAGTCTTACTTGAAGCAAATTTTAGCTTGAGGACTGAAATTTAATGGAATCTGAAGAATGTATTGAGTGGTAACTATACTTACCTTTCATTGCAATGCATTATTTTCATTCTTTTAAGCTTCTCAGACATTAAAGCAATGTTGTTTCTGTATTTCATGTATAAGTGGAAGAAAAAAAATTTGGTCGGTAATAGTTAGTGTACTACCGAAAATTAGGCGGGTTTAATTTTCGACAAACTCAGATGAAGAAAAGTGTGTATTTTTCACGAATGAATATGTAATTGCCGTACATTTATTGCAGCAATCGTAGCTACAAAATAAAACGTCTTCCTATATACGAACGAATTTCATCGGTTTTGTAGAAATAATTGATTTCAGCGACTGAAAATGAATATTTAAACAGTACAAAATATTAGAAATTTTATTTACAAATATGACTAAAATGCAAACCCTCAAGCAACTTATGAACGGAGGATGTGAAAAATAAACAATTTTTGGTTAAAAAGTTTCTTCCCATTCATATGAAAGGAGTCTCCTATATACGGTTTGAACACGTACTTTGGAAGATGTTTTGAAGAAATATTGTGCAAGTTTCAGGTGTGGGTTTGTTATTTATGAATTTTAATCTTACCCGAAGGTAAGTTCAATCAATTCTACTCTTAATACACATTATTACATCAAGAGGGACCTCCAAACTTAAAGGTAAATATAATTACCACCCAATAAAATCTCATTTGATATGATTTTTAGCGATCCAGAAAGAAAGTTTAACAAAGTTTGAGAATTTATTTAGTGGTAAGTATTTTTACCATTCATTTCAATGTAATAATTTCATGTGTTCAATATTCTTAGACTTCCCAAAATATATTAAAAGTGTATTTTAAATGAAGGATACAGTTTTACGAAGATATGAGCTTCAGTATCGCCAACGGATTCGATTGAAAAAGCAGTCTCTCACTCTACGTACTTGGAAGAGTTTTTTGACGAAAAGTGATGTAACATACAGATTCATGTAGGTTTATAATGAATAATAATCTTCCTTCAAGCATAGTATGGTTAGTTCTACCCTTCTTACGCACTCTTTTATCAAAAGAAGACACCATCCTTATTGGTAAGTACAATTACCACATCCAAAATCTTTCTTCTAGCCCATTTCAAATTGAGGATTGAAAACTTAATGAAATGTAAGAGTGCATTCAGTTGTAACTATACTCACGATTCACTTCAATTCATTATTTTCATCCTTTTCAGATTCTCAGACATTAAAAATATGTTGAATCTGTATTTCGTGGACATCATTAGAGGGAAGAAGTTTTGGTACATATAGTAAAGTTTTCGACCGAATAGTAGGCGTCTTTAAATTTTCCAATGATTAAGATGAAAAAAGGTATTAATTTATTACAAAATAAATCAAATTCTTTGCCTTACATTGATTACAGCATTGGTAGGTATCAAAAGTAAATGTTACCTAACATAGACATAAGAACGTTTCATCTTCATCGGTTACTTAGAAATAATTGTTTTCAGCGACAAAGAATGTATATTTTTACAGTAAAACAAATTAGAAATTTACATGTATAAATATCACCATTTAGACTACAAAACACACCCTCCAGCTTCTTATGTGCAGTTGATGTCAGTAACAAACAATTTGTGGTTACATACTTTCTTCCCATTCATATAAAAGGGGTCCCCTATACACGGTTTGAACAAGTAGTTGGAAGAAATTTTGGCCGGAATAAGGTGCAAGTTTGTGGTGTGGGTTTCTTATTTATGAGTATTAATCTTACATTTAGATAAGTTAAATCAATTCCACTCTTAATACACATTAATACATAAAGAGAAACCTCCAAAATTAAAAGTAAGTATATTTACCACCCAATAAAATCTCATATTAGATGATTTTTAGCGGTCCAGAAAGAAATTGAAACAAAATTTTGAGAATTTAATTAGTGGTAAGTATTCTTACCATTCATTTCAAATTAATAATTCCATGTGTTCAACATTCTTAGACCTCCAAAAAATATTGACACTCTATTTTAAATTAAGGATACAGCTTTACAAAGATTTGAGCTTAAGTTTCGCCAACGGATTTGATTGAAAAAGCAGCCTTTCACTCTACGTACTTGGAAGAGTTTTTTGAACAAACGTGATGTAACTTAGAGTTTCATGCAGCTTTATAATGAATTTCTATCTTCCTTCAAGCAAAGTTTGGTCAGTTCTACCCTTCTTACGCACTCTTTTATCAAAAGGAGACACCATCCTTATTGGTAAGTATAATTACCACATCAAGAAGTCTTACTTGAAGCAAATTTTAGCTTGAGGACTGAAAGTTTATGGAATCTGAAGAATGTATTGAGTGGTAACTATACTTACCTTTCATTGCAATGCATTATTTACATTCTTTTAAGCTTCTCAGACATTAAAAAAATGTCGTTTCTGTATTTCATGTATAAGTGGAAGAAAGAAAATTTGGTCGTTTATAGTTAGTGTACGACGGAATAGCAGGCGTGTTTAATTTTCAACAAACTCAGATGACGAAAAGAGTGTATTTTTCACGAATCAATAAGTCATTACCGTACATTGATTGCAGCAATCGTAGGTAAAAAAAATAAAACGTCTACCTATATACGAACGAATTTCATCGATTTCGTAGAAATAATTGCTTTTCAGCGACTTAGAATGAATATTTAAACAGTACAAAACATTAGAAATTTTATGTACAAAATTGACTAAAATGCAAACCCTCCCTCAGCTTATGAAAAGAGGATGTGAAAAATAAACAATTCGTTGTTAAAAAGTTTCTTCCCATTCATATAAAAGGAGTCTCCTATATACGGTTTGAACACGTAATTTGGAAGATATTTTGGAAGAAATATTGTGCAAGTTTCAGGTGTGGGTTTGTTATTTATGAATTTTAATCTTACCCGAACATAAGTTCAATCAATTCTACTCTTAATACACATTATTACATCAAGAGGGACCTCCAAACTTAAAGGTAAGTATAATTACCACCCAATAAAATCTCATATGACATGATTTTTAGCGATCCAGAAAGAAATTTTAACAAAGTTTTGAGAGTTTATTGAGTGGTAAGTATTTTTACCATTCATTTCAATGTAATAATTTCATGCGTTCAATCTTCTTAGACTTCCCAAAATATATTAAAAGTGTATTTTAAATGAAGGATACAGTTTTGCGAAGATATGAGCTTCAGTTTCGCCAACGGATTCGATTGAGAAAGCAGTCTCTCACTCTACGTAGTTGGAAGAGTTTTTTGACGAAAAGGGATGTAACATAGAGATTCATGTAGGTTCATAATGAATAATAATTTTCCTCCAAGCATAGTATGGTTAGTTCTACCTTTCTTAAGCACTCTTTTATCAAAAGAAGACAACATCCTTATTGGTAAGTCTTTCTTCTAGCCAATTTCAGCTTGAGGATTGAAAACTTAATGACATTTAAGAGTGCTTTGAGTTGTTACTATACTCAACATTCACTTCAATTCAATAATTTCATTATTTTCAGATTCTCAGACATTAAAAATATGTTGATTCTGTATTTCGTGGACATCATTAGAGGGAAAAAGTTTTGGTACATATAGTTAATTTTTCGACCGAATTGTAGGCGTCTTTAATTTTTCTAAAGTTTAAGATGGAAAAAGGTATTAATTTATTACAAAATAAATCAAATTCATTGCCTTACATTGATTACAGCATTGGTAGGTATCAAAAGTAAATGTTACCTGACATAGACATAAGTAAAAATCATCTTCATCGGTTACTTAGTAATAATTGCTTTTCAGCGACTGAGACTGAAAATTTTTACAGTAAAACAAATTAGAAATTTACATGTATAAATATCACACTTTAGACTAAAGTACACATCCTCCAGCTGCTTATGTGCAGTTGATGTCAGAAACAAACAATTTGTAGTTGCACTCTTTCTTCCCATTCATATAAAAGGATTCCCCTATACACGGTTTGAACAAGTAGTTGGAAGAAAATTTGGCCGCAATAAGGTGCAAGTTTGAGGTGTGGGTTTCTTATTTATGAGTATTAATCTTACCTTTAGATAAGTTCAATTAATTCTACTCTTAATACACATTATTACATAAAGAGAAACCTCCAAAATTAAAGGTAAGTATATTTACCACCCAATAAAATCTCATTTTACGTGATTTTTAGCGATCCAGAAAGAAATTTTAACAACATTTTGAGAATTTATTTAGTGTTAAGTATTCTAACCATTCATTTCAATTTAATAATTTCATGTGTTCAACTTTCTTAGACCTCCAAAAAATATTGACACTCTATTTCAAATTAAGGATACAGCTTGACAAAGATATGAGTTTCAGTTTCGCCAGCGGATTTGATTGAAAAAGCAGCCTCTCACTCTGCGTACTTGGAAGAGATTTTTGACCAAACGTGATGTAACTTAGACATTCATGCAGGTTTATAATGAATTTTAATCTTCCTTCAAGCAAAGTTTGGTCAGTTCTACCTTTCTTACGCACTCTTTTATCAAAAGGAGACACCATCCTTATTGGTAAGTATAATTACCACATCAAGAAGTGTTACTTGAAGCAAATTTTAGCTTGAGGACTGAAAGTTAATGGAATCTGAAGAATGTATTGGGTGGTAACTATACTTACCTTTCATTGCAATGCATTATTTTCATTCTTTTAAGCTTCTTAGACATTAAAAAATGTTGTTTCTGTATTTCATGTATAAGTGGAAGAAAGAGAATTTGGTGGGTTATAGTTAGTGTACGACTGAATAGTAGGCGAGTTTAATTTTCAACAAACTCGGATGACGAAAAGAGTGTATTTTTCACGAATCAATGTCATTTCCGTACATTGATTATAGCAATCGTAGTTAAAAAAAATAAAACATCTACCTATATACCAACGAATTTCATCGGTTTCGTAGAAATAATTGCTTTTCAGCGATTGCGAATGAATATTTAAACAGTACAAAATATTGGAACTTTAATGTACAAATATGACTAAAATGCAAACCCTCCATCAGCTTATGAACAGAGGATGTGAAAAATAAAAAATTCGTGGTTAAAAAGTTTCTTCCCATTCATATAAAAGGAGTCTCCTGTATACGGTTTGAACACGTACTTTGGAAGAAATTATAGAAGAAATATTGAGCAATTTTCAGGTGTGGGTTTGTTATTTATGAATTTTAATCTTACCTTAAGGTAAGTTCAATCAATTCTACTCTTAATACACATTATTACATCAAGAGGGACCTCCAAACTTAAAGGTAAGTATAATTACCACCCAATAAAATCTCTATTTGACATGATTTTTAGCGATCCAGAAAGAAAGTTTAACAAAGTTTTGAGAGTTTATTGAGTGGTAAGTATTTTTACAATTCATTTCAATGTAATAATTTCATGTGTTCAATCTTCTTAGACCTCCCAAAATATATTGCCGGTGTAATTTAAATGAAGAATTTTACGAAGATATGAGCTTCAGTTTCGCCAACGGATTTGATTGAAAAAGCAGTCTCTCACTCTACGTACTTGGAATTTTTTTGACGAAAAGTGATGTAACATAGAGATTCATGTAGGTTTATAATGAATAATAATCTTCCTTCAAGCATAGTTTGGTCAGTTCTACCCTTCTTACGCACTCTTTTATAAAAAGGAGACACCATCCTTATTGGTAAGTACAATTACCACATCCAAAAATCTTCCTTCAAGCCAATTTCAGCTTGAGGATTGAAAACTTAATGAAATTTGAAGAGTGCATTGAGTTGTAACTATACTCACCATTCACTTCAGTTCATTAATTTCATTCTTTTCAGATTCTCAGACATTAAAAATATGTTGATTCTGTATTTCGTGGACATCATTTGAGGGAAGAAGTTTTGGTACATATAGTTAAATTTTCGACCGAATTGTAGGCGTCTTTAATTTTTCTAATGATTAAGATGAAAAAAGGTATTAATTTATTATAAAATAAATCAAATTCATTGCCTTATATTGATTACAGCATTGGTAGGTATCAAAAGTAAATGTTACCTAACATAGACATAAGTACGAATTATCTTCATCGGTTACTTAGAAATAATTGCTTTTCAGAGACTGAGATTGAATATTTTTACAGTAAAACAAATTAGAAATTTACATGTATAAATATCACACATTAGACTAACGTACACATCCTCCAGCTGCTTATGTGCAGTTGATGTCAGAAACAAACAATTTGTGGTTGCACAATTTCTTCCATTCATATAAAAGGAGTCCCCTATACACGGTTTGAACAAGTAGCTGGAAGAAATTTTGGACGCAATTAGGTGCAAGTTTGAGGTGTGGGTTTCTTATTTATGAGTATTAATCTT
>BLKM01012634.1:0-14604 GCA_013340265.1 Coptotermes formosanus | reverse complement strand
CTTCCGACTCCGACTCCACCTAAAATTCCTTCCGACTCCGACTCCACAGCCCTGATGTAAACAACTAAATCCAGTGTCTTGGACTTACTTCGCTAACCAAGATGAGCCAGTCAAATACGTCCCGCCTTTTACGCAACACGAAGTCGTTACTATGTTCACAAAAGTCCGTCTCTTGGCTTTGTTTTGAGCTAGATAAATAAAATTCACGTCTTACACTGTCTTCCTTAAAACTCGCATTTCTGGAGTCCTACAAAAATCTAAGAGCAAATAACAGGACAGCAATCAAACATATGTTTAAAAAATATCTTTCTGAGTATCTTGTACTGTAATTAATACTCCTTGATACCAGCTCATAAGCGGCCGAAACATGTAGCAGACATTTTGTAGACAGCGGCTATTCCCCAATAAAATGCACCTGTTGGTTTAATTACTAAGATTATATTAAACAGAGAGTGAAGTTCTGAAATGCATTTAACTGGCTCGTTATTAAGTCGAATGTCGAAGTTTCGTTGATGACAATTATTAATTTTTTGGTCCCATAGCAGCACATAAACTCACGAACCAACTGTCAACTCTTCCATAAGACATAAAGCCCATAGGCCTGTCGCGCAAATACTAATTCCACTAACACGAACATTTAGTCATTTAATAACTTTCTTTTTATTTTAATATAATTCCGCAGCGATCTAGCCCATATTTTTTTTTTTAATTTTTATCCAAAATACAAACTGGCAAAAGCTGCAAAGCTTCTGACTTATTCCGGAGGTGCCCGGTTCGAATTACAACCGGAATATCGGCTATCCTGATGGTGCGTCCTTTTCTTCGATACGTCCAAGAAAATCCAGGAATTACACCTTCATTAAGCCCCAATTCATTACTCGCCTATCGTCCTGTCATTTCACGATACATATCTCTGCTCTGACACAATAAGATCCTGAAATTAAACATAAATCGACACATGACCACTAACACTTATCCATAATTGCCTTGCACAGCAAATACTTTTCAGCTGGTAAGGCACTGCCAGAGCTTTCTTTAAGTAATTGTGGTAAAAAGGTAACATTGTGCACTGCGCTACAAACCGGCAGGTCGCGGGTTCGATTCCCGATGGTGTCAGTGGATTTTTTCATTGGCATAACCCTGTCGGTCGCACTATGGCCCTGGGGTCGACTCAGCCTCTAACAGAAATGAGTACCAGGAATATTTCCTGGGGGGTAAACGCGGCCGGTGCATAGGGCTGACAACCTTACCACCTTCAAGTGCCGATTGTCTAGAAATCTGAGAGCCTCGACCTCCTGGAACCCTAAGGGCCTGTCCAGGCCTGTAATGGGACTGCTTTACCTTTTTTTTTGTCCCTGTCCACATAACGAACGCATGTATATAGTGGGAGTAGAGGTACAGCTCCACTCATTCTCAACCTCGGAATTGGATGGAGGTGAGTGGTCAGCGTCATGCCCCAGCCGTTTTATTCCTGGGGGAAGAACCACAGTACCTATTTAATGGGAGGCTGGGCGGGCCTCAGAGCCAGTCTGGACTCTCTCGCTCTTGCCGGGATTCGAACCTTGGATCGTCCAGCCCGTAGACTCGTCGCTACAGCGACTACGCTATCCTGGCTCTATATGTAGTTACAATTGCAAAATAAAATATGTCCTCTAACTACTTAATCGGTTTCTCTAATTCACGCATTTTAATTACGTAATTAGGAAATATTAATATCTAAGGGTAATTTGAAACAGAACAGACGAAATACATTAAGGCATTCAGATGAAAAATAAACATCTGTCACCATTTTGGACTCTCACTGCTCCACTGAATGAAATTAGTAACAGTTTAGTTAACGTATCGGGACAGAATAACCAAATTTCTAAAGACACAAAAATACGTTGCACTACTAGGTGGCAGCTTCAGCCCAAAATTAACCCTTTAAAGACGAAGCGTACCTGTTTTATATAAGGACTCAGTGCGTACCGCACAGTAAACACTCTCCACTTCGGTTATAAAAACCAGTCTCTTAATGTTTTATAAGGCAAAAGTTGCTGTTTGTTCTGAGATCCGCACAAAACACATAAACGCAATGTGAGCACCACGTAGAATTTTTTAATGTTAAACCTGGTGGTACGTAAAGTTACCGCTAGGCTTTAAAAGGTTAAAATTCTCTGTTTTTTTCGTCTCATCGCTATTGTGAACACCATATGACGAGACTGGACCAGAAGCAATATGAAAAGACCACCAGGAGCAGTATGGAGTGACTGCATCAGAAGCATAACAATTCTCATATATAAGCTTGACGCAATTTATGTGGTTGATATGGAATGTGGAGGCTGTTACGGACGGCATGCCCCTGACGTCAGTTCGTCAGACAGCACTTGTGCTGACAGCCTACCTTTATGGCTTGCAGTAGTGGTATTGCAGTCACACTATCCCATCCAATCAATGTTCTGCTTGTTACGTATCCAACACATCCCTAGGAAGATTTGAAGCATTGGACGTTCACAACAAAAGTGAGGTTGAATTCTGACATGAACGTCCAGGCTGGTTCTGGGGCTCACCCATCCTCCTATTTAATGAGTACTGGGGGGGGGGGTCTTCGTTCGTTCGTTGTCGTTCCCTCTTCTACCTACTCACAGTAGGTGTCGAGGTTGTTTATTTTCACTTGATCACACTCAAACACATGCCACAGTCGGTAGGACTCCTCTGGACGAGGGATCGGCCCATCGCAGAGACCTCTACCTGACAACACAAACACTGTACAAGACAAAAATCCTGCCCCCTGTGGGATTCGAACCCACGATCCCAGCCAGCGCTCGGCCGCAGACCTACGCCTTAGACTGGGGACTTCCCAGGAGTAAATTGGCCGCGGCATGAAGTTGATCACCCAAATTCCTCTACTGTGAGATCACGAATGTGTGCCGCTACACCTCTGCTCTCTCTCTCTCTTTCTCTGTCTGTCTGTCTCCCTATGGCTTTATGGTGCGGACAGGGAAAAATTCACCTCTTACTATGAAATGACTCTTGCGACACCAACGTTACGGATATAGGACAAACTGCTTAGTTAATTTATTTCGTTAGGCAATTTCATAACTAGTAAACCGGTAAGCCTTTTATATAATAGTGGGTAAAAAATGTAAGTTCTGTCTACTGTCCTTGCTACGTCACGGATTCTCAAACTTGGGGTGCGCATACCTCTGCAAGCACATTTAAAGGCGCTAGTAGGTACTTGAGTTCGTTTACATAAGAAGTGACCTATGGACACTGGACACTCCAAATTACCTCCTTTCTTATTTACGCACTGTCAGAAAATTTATTGCACAATATCACGTTAGTCCTATGTGTGAGATAAAACAGAAACGGCTGCTTACAGAACATTAAACTGTAGACTTTCGGGCGAAATTGAACTTGATTTTAATTTGATCCTCATCAACACTTTGACATAGTCCTTTCGGCCGCATTATGGCCCTGGGGTCGACTCAGCCTCTAAAGGAAATGAGTACCAGGAATATTTCCTGGGGGGTAAAGGTGGCCGGTGCGTAAGGCTGGCAACATTACCACCTTCAAAGGCCGACTGTCTAGAAATCTGGGAGCCTCAACCTCCTGGAATCCTAAGGGCCTGTCCTTTTTTTTTGTCCTTTTCCTAGTAATGGAGCACCGGTGGAATGAAATTGACAGGGGAAAACAGAAGTTCTCGGGGGAAAACCTGTCCCAGTGCCACTTTGTCCACCACAAATCCCACATGGACTGACCGGGACCGCACCCGGGCCTCCGCGGTAGGAGGCCGGCGACTAACCGCTTGAGCCATGGCACGGCCCGCCTTTCCTTTTTACCTTCATCAACACTGCTACGAAGGCCCCAGGAGATTACCCATTTTATATTAAGCTTTTAAAGGACGAACTGTAATCTGTTTTAGTTAAAGACCCAGTTCGTACCGCGCAGTGAACACTCTCCATCTCGGTTATAAAAACCAGTCGGTTAATGCTGTGTGGAGAAATAATCCCTCTTTGTTGTGATATATGTACCAAACACATACATACAATGTGGACAGAACGTTGAATTATTTAATGTTAAAACAGGTGGTAAGAGAAGTAGTCACTGGGCTTTAAATGTTAAAGTGGTCATGTGACCAAACCAGCTATCGATATCTCATTATCGCCCAAAACTTTTATCTTTTTAAATTTTGTCAATTACTTTGGGTGTATGCCTAAGTGAAACACCGACAGCACAATTGTTTCTGATCGAAAAGATTACAGCCGTTGGATTGTTACGTCGTTCATTTTGCGAGATAAGTATCTGTCATCATATTCGCCGATAGAAGAACCTGAAATCTCACTTTCTGGTTCTGGTTTTATCAGTTACTCAGTCATAAAAACAACTTGCTCCAAGGAAGTTGACACTTTGGCGACTGATTTTCTGTGCATGTCGTTATATGGGCAGCGTCCGATACAAAAGACTTGGAATAAATACATGTTCCGTTTGCATAAGTTTTCACATAAAAGCCCTGCTTTATTGCAATACTACCATGACTATTCAATAGAAATCCTTCCTCAAAGAATCATCAAAGAAGCATAAAATCTGTTTTCTTGTCGCATTAAAAGCATTGTAGCGCGGCAGAATCATATTGCGCTGCGCATGACTACCTCATCATAGACGCGAAATCAGTTACAGAGTTTCACTGTGGTTATCATTGTGCTGTTATTGACAGCATACAGATCGTCTTCCCTACACGTTCTTATGATTTTATGTGTCGCATAAATTCGGTCAAAGTCTCAGCATGCCTCTGTGGTCTGGGATAATCGTACACTGGCATATTCCGGTAACCTTTAAAAGATGCAGAAAATTGCGAATTTCTTTACGCGTGGACTGTTATCCCGGCTTTTCTCGCAAATCGTATTTCATTCTGAAGTACTGAAGTGTGACAATACTTTATTATTGGCTGCCTATCTTGAAGCTTTATTTTTCTTCTGTTTTAAGAAGAAAACATCGTCACTGTATCACAAAATACCCTTGGTCCGTGTGTGTCCACTGAATTAATTACGGAAGTTGCTATTTCTACGTGTAAGCCATGTTATACCAAAGCAGTTTTCAGTACATATGAAGTTTTTAATGTTTTCACTGCGAGCACAGCTTCCCTGGAACACACTCCTTCTTTACAAAACACTATTTAGTGTACCATAATTTAGCTGTCATGTATTTTTCCTTTGGTCACTTTATCTTCATTTTTGTATCTATGTTGTGTTTTAAGAGCATATCTGTCGCTTTTTTCACGTGGTAGCGAACACAAATAAATTCATATAATGCACTATACGACACTATTATTATTATTATTATTATTATTATTATTATATCATCTCCTTTGTGCAGGGTATTCACACTTATATACCTGAAACAAACCATGTTTCTAGGGTATACAGTGTCGCAGCTATTCTGTGCGTACTGTTAATGGTGCATATAGCGCTGTCTTCAATATTAAACTCCTCTGTGCTTCTACATTAGCACTTTCCGCAATATGTGTGCTGTGCCCAATATAGCTGTTTTCTGTAGTTCCTTGATATCGTGCTTTCCCGTTATGCTGCTCAAGTATTTTCTGAAGGGTTTTACAAACCGCAGATTCTTGTTTCTCCGAGTATCCAGTCTGCACCTGAACTCCCCTCCTTTTCTCCCCTTTGCTTCTCTTTATTTTCCTTTATTACCCTCCTTGCTGTGTATTGCTAAACTAAAACATATTTGAAAACTGACCGCATTTCAATAGGGTGATGAGTCAGCACTAACACTTGTCTCACCTTATTTCTGTTTTCTTTGTATGCGTACTTGTGCTAGATCTGTGTGTTTGCGTATTTATGTGTTTGTGCTCGTCGCATAATTATCCCTGCACTGTTAAGCCTTTCTGGTGAAACAAATATGCGCCTTATTGCCCATAAAGACGGGGAAAACCCTAACAAGCGAATCGCTTTCATCCTTACGTAAGAACCAACCCCAAACGTTGTGAAGTAGCGGAAAGAGATGTCCTTTTAAAGGCACTGTTAATTACTAAGATAATACAGCGTCGGTGATGGATTAAATAAAAAAGGGTATGGAGCACTGGTGGAGGGGGAACCGAAGTACACGGAGGAAAACTCGTCCACGTGCCACTTTGTCTACCATAAATCCCATATAGATTGATTTGGGATCAAATCCGGGTCTCAGTGGTGACAGGCCTGCGACTGAAGCCACTGATGTAGCAAGAAGCACCTGCTCTGAGGCAAGTTATACTGACAGATTCTTTTGCGCTTTGTGATTTTTTCTCGGAAATTTGACAGTGTCTTCAAAAAGTCCACAGCCGCTTTCCACCTACATCCTTTCTAATAACATACGTGATTCTGTATTCAGCCTTTCCGTTCGATCTATAATATTTTGTAATTGTAACACCTCAGATATTCCTTATGTCTTTCTTTATACTTGCATCTGTTTTTTCAAACTGTATTGACGATCTTCTTACATGACGTAATGCATAAACGCGCTATTAAATATACATATAGCAACAAAAGACTCAACCCATAATCTGCCACACCTGAAATAATTTGTATAATAATTAGAATAAGTGAAACAGTGGCACGACCAAGATATAGTCACGTTACCATGATTCTTCAGAAACACCGCTACGAGAACCTCAAATCTCGTATTTTATGTACTCTATCTGACCAACTTCGAATGTAAAATATAATTAACAGTTTTACTGGCACGTTTCTGAAACATTTTTAATAAATATGGATCATTTTATATCGGTCATTCGTTTTCGTATTCCTTTCCTCTTCTACCTACTTGTTCACAGTAGGTGTATAGGGTTTTTATTTTCACTTGAGCACACTCAAACACACACCACGGTCGGTAGGACTCCTCTGGACGAGGGATCGGCCCGTCTCAGAGACCTCTACCTGACAACACAAACACTCACAACAGACAAACATCCATGCCCTCGGTGGGATTCGAACCCGCGATCCCAGCAAGCGCTCGGCCGCAGACCTACGCCTTAGGCCGCGCGGCCATTTTATATCGGTACGAATCAACATGCCCGTATAACTTAAAATGCCGGCCTGTGTTTTAACCACGGGAATCAGCTTGTAGAGTCCGTCGTTGTAGCCGCAATAGACCATCATTGGTCGCTGTAAATTCCAACACGCTTACCTCAACGCCCTTTCAGAACGCTGGAATGTGTCCGGAGCAAAGGACAGACGTAAATTTGCTCTGCACATTATGCCTACACGATTGCAAGCCTGGCAACATGCATCTAAACTGCTGAATTTTCAGACGCATTCTTTGCAACTCAATCTTTCCGTTCGCTTATTTAAGATACATCTTGATTACCGATACCGGCTAATAAACGTACAATCCTGAACCAGTAGAAGCACAGTTATTTTTATTCTACTGAATTCAGTACATGCACCACTGTTTTGTATGGGTATGAAACATGGGTTGAGCATCCACCAAAAACAAAGTGCTCAGAAAACCATTTGAATCTAAAATGGAGGAAGTGAAAACTTTTGAATATCACATAAGAAAGCGCGTTTATTTTCGTATTTTTGACTAAATACTTCCCAGTGCATACCACTTCCGTCACATAACGAATTCCTGGACACGAGTCCTATTTTGGAATGTTAACAGCTCATGCAACTTGCCAGCCCAGGACGCGGAAGTTCCTTACCGAGTTCATAAGATCCCACAAATGTATCAAATCCTAAGCCAGTTGAATCTAAACTGGGCAACCACGCCTTATTTCCTTAAGATCCATTTTATTATTACCCTACATATACGTGCATGTTTACATCTCCGTGGCCTTCCTTCCAGGCTTTCCGACGAAAATTTTGTAAGGATTTCTTATTTACTGCTACGGATAACAACCAAAAGTAAACTCATGATTCCTTGTGAGGTGATGGGTTTATGGACTTTATCCATCGTCCGAACAGTAAAATATTAAAATATTAAAACTGAAATTCACAACGTTTCGGAAGCTGGCTCTGCTTCCGAAACGTCGTAAATTTCAATTTTAATGTTTCAATATTTTACTCTTCGGACGATAGATAAAGTCCACAAACCCGTCATCTCACAATATTATACACCATCGTCAAAACCTTTTAGAATTTATCATGATTCCTATCATATAATTCCAAAACCTAATTTCCTCGAAATTAGAAGTCTTGGAATGTGTATGGACAGACACGATTATCATTTTATGCGTGACTTTCACGTAGGCCAACGGCGTTCTGTCTTTGCTGTGAAGCAAAACAATTGTACCAACTTGCTTCAGCTTCGCTGTGGCTGTCAGTTACGCTGGAGTTCGGTCGCCTGCAATAGTAATCAAATTTATCGGCTGTGGCGTCGTGTGGAGTTCATGACGAAAGCAATATCTGATATGCAATAAACACAGAAGCGTCCGTTTTTAATTCAAAGGATGTTAATGGTCTCTCCTAAAGCGGAAATGTGTTGCATATCGCTCGAAACTCTGCAAACATTTCCGTAGTTCCTCTGACGTAAGTTGCAGCGCATATCATGGTCTGCAAGAATGGCTTATATACTTGTTTTGAATTCGTTGCTCTGTAACCAGCGAATTTTCTTTAAATTTTGTATGTCAGCCATCTGTATTTAAATTTTTATCTTTTTTGCGACCGAGAGGGAGGAGGAGGTGTAGTCTAATATATGAATTCCGTTTTTCTTTTCTCTTATTTTCTAGCAGTATGCAATAAATAGGGGAGAACTTCGATTATCAAGATTCGATAGTTGGAGGTGAACGAGACCGAGGTTTTCTCGAATTACCGATTAAGCTCGGATTACACGGATTAGAACAACTTATAACTTATGATTACATACATAGTATGATAAACACGTATTAATCGTAATATGTATATTTATAACACTGTATTAAAATATCAGTGTGTACTAGAGTACAACAGTACACTAATAATAAAATGTGCACTATGAAGTTACACTGTAAAGAAATCAGAACCTCCCCTCCCATTTAAGACCAATACATAAAGACAATGCCTTAAAGGCAATACAGAAAACCTGAAAGACACGTGTGCATACAGTGATACGCTCTTCAACTGATTTCTTTAGCCAGCATAGAAATGACCTTGACTACAGCGCCAAAGCTCGGGCGAAACGAACCTTCAATAATCGGGAATCGGAGAATTGACACTGCACTGTATCTTCATGTATAGGTGCAGGCCTCGACACAACACTGCAGTGATCCACCTGTTGTTAGTTTGCCATTTACCACAATCAGGGATGTGATCAGCTGGATTGTAATCCCCCGCGGTCTCGTCGATGGAAGCATAAAATTCTGCCGAAACGTCGCAACAGCCATAGAGTGTCACAACCCAAGAGATCAAAAACAAAACTGTCACATCCATAATAAGTTCTGGTTTCGTGTACTGACTAGGATTTTTTGTAAATTTCAAATCGGTAGTTCTATTTAACGATAGATCTACAGAGAACTCATACTTATCAACAGGTCTAAATACCGACAGTTTAATCTGCATAAAAATACAATACATTAATACACGCACAATAGGCTATATGCAGCATACAGGAACATACTGGACATCCTCTATAAATCAACACAATTTAATCCGCCTCTTTAGCGCTGCTTCGGAACCAACCGGTATTTTGTACTTCAGTCGTCATCTAAAGAAGCGACATGACAACACCGCAACAATGTGATTACATCTCTTTTATATGTAACCAAGTTACGTCACTTACTACGCTACTTATTGCTGTTACACACGTATTCATTCTTACTAAACCCAATTCAAACACGACACAAAGCAAGTTTTATCTGACCTAACTCACAACTAAACACAGAATTGGAGAAGAACATAAAATTATGTCCAAAAATGGGGAAAATTACTAGCATTTATATTTAGATTCTTTATATTCTTACAACAGACATCTCGAAAAATGCAGTGCCGTTACGTCAAAACATGGTGTCGGCGAAAGTCTTACACTGTATGGACCTAATTGTATGTAAAAGCTACTTCGTAAAAATACACAGTACGCTGGCAAGTGGACACAGGCGAGATCAAGACTAATCAGTCGCAAGGGTGTTTAATACTACGGGCATTTTGTTGTTAAAACATTGATATTTTTCCTGTCAATGCGCTATTTGAGTAAAACAAATATCTAAAAAAATTAAAACAAATATATCTAAATACAGAATAAACACAAATTATCGTTACTAGCGTAATATAAAGTAATACAGACATAAACACATACAGGGTTTGCGCCATCTGTGAGCGGACCTCATGGTTTAACTCAGTGCAATAAACTTGACTCAGCTGTTTGGAAAGGACGACTTTTTATAAAGAATATCATGTTTTGGACGACAGAACAATCCTAGTGTCAGGAACGCTGAACATGAAAATTTTAAAGAATGGGGGGGTCAGAGTTAATCATTCTTTACAGGAACACTAGGGACAGTCTGTAAGGATGCGTCTGGTGTTGGCTGTTACAGTAACATTACAGTCCAATAGGAAAAGTCTGGTGTGGGTTGTTAGCGGAAGGCTTTAGAGAAACATTACGTATAGGCCTAATAAAGTTATTCGTATAAGCCATAAGGGGAGAGCGGGGTCATTGCATGGAAAACCAACACACGTAAGGAACAAAGTCGAACCTGACCATTCCAGATTAACTTGAGAATCTGCTTATGTGTTCACACTATAGCCAAACGTGCTCGGCCAATGTATTTTACCTATCTGACCAACCATTTTAAAAGAATGGGGTGCTGAAAATCATCAAGAAATTGTAAAAAAAGTGAACGTTTGAAGTTTTTCTTAAATAAGTCATATAAATAGGCAGTAAAGACAGGTATTATTTCAAAGCTTACAAAACTCTCTGTCGATCTGTATAAAAAAATCTTCAGTAGTGATATGTTTTATAGCTAGAGGTCCTTAAATGTTAAAAATACAGAAATTGATAACTAAAAGGTATCATTTTAATTTTCTTTAAAACTTTCCATGGTAGTCAGTCATAGTCCCAGTAATAACTGTGCAAAAATTATTGTGGGCCCCCCAGTGATGAGAGCTATAACAGTTACTTCAGATAAGGCAGTATCTTTCGCTAGCGATTCTAAATGTGTCTTGCTCACAGTTTGTTATTCTAGCTGTAGTTTGTTTATTTTATGGTTTAACTGTTACCACTTCCTATCTTTTATTATTCTGTCCACCCTTAAGTCAATTGCAATAAAGTTTTTCTGAAAGAGAATTATTTTGAATAAGTACTTGGGAAATTTATGTTACAGTGAGGACAACATTCCTGAATACCCTAAGGTTGGCAATCATTAGCTTAGCCATAAGACACTGGTGTTGTGATATGTATGAGCCCTTTTTAAAGCTCGTTCCACGACAAAACCTTTGTGCTCCACGCAGAAAGAAAAGTCTGCCAATTTGGTTAAGAGAAAGGGTTGAGCAAACAAACGAAAATGAATATAATAAGCCTGATGATGAAAACTATGATGATTGTGAGTGCACTGAAGTTCAAGAAATAAATACTTCACTACAAATTATTGGAGAATCACCAATAAAGACATCAAAGCTGGCCAGGAAAAGATACGCCACGACTAAACTAAGGAAGATTACGGAGATATACAGAAGTAAAATAAAGAGTGTCTCGCTGGTTCTACAGCAACAAATGTCAGAATCAGACTCTTCATTACATCCACAAATAAATGTGGGAATATATGAATTTAATGAAATGATCAGCCAACTGAAAGAAAAATTCATAAACGCAGATTCCAGAAGTGAGAAACCGAAAATTTTGACTGTTCTTCCAAAAAGTTGGGGCATATGTAGGATTGATAAAGAGTTCCAAACATCAAATTGGTTAGCCAGAAAAGCTAAAGAGTTGGTCAGATCTCAAGCGATATTGTCATCTCCCAACCCTCGACCAAGTACGGCAAGGCTAGCTAAGTGTCTTGAGGACAGCCACACAATGCCTGGCAAGAAGGACTTCAAGCCCGTGAAAAAGGATGATAAATGCACTCATGTCCAAAAAAGGCTGATACTTGGTAACCTGAAAGAAATTTTTAATAAATTCCCAGATGTTAAGATTGACTTCTCCATATTTTGTCAGCTTCGATCCAGACATGCAATTCTTGCTGGGGCTGCTGGAACTCATTCTGTTTGTGTATGTGTTCAACATCAGAATATCAAACTCATGGCCGATGCAATCAAGCTAAATGAACTGACCAAAGAAATGAACCTAGAGAAAAATGTGTCAACATTGAAACATCTGTTAGCATTAATGAGTTGCAATCCACTAACTGAGGACAGTCTAATGAACAACTGCACTCAGTGCCCTGAGGAGGATGTACTGCAAGAAGATTTGCAAGATATACTGGAATGTAACTTGATAGATGCTATTACGTACAATCAGTGGCTGACTACCGACTGATGTATTTGTCACATCCACATCAGATGAATTTGTAGAAAAATTCGTATCAAGTCTGAAGAAACTAAAAGTACATGACTTTGTAGCTCAGCAGCAGTCTTCATTTTTGAAAGAAACAAAATCTTCACTTCAACATGGAGAAGTTTTGTTTTCTCAGAAAATTATTTATTTAATATTCAGAATGCCGCACAAGGATTTCATTCGAATAACCAGCAAGCCACCATCCATTCCTTTGTAAGCTATTTTAAAAATTCTAAGAATGAGTTGGAAAACCTATGTTTTGTAATTATTTCAGAATGCTTGTATCATGATGCTGTGACGGTATACAATTTCCAGAAGCATGTAACTGCATTTTTGACAGAAAATGTTCCAAATATTTCAAAGACATATTATTTTTCTGATGATGCATCAGCACAATACAAAAACAATTTCATCAACTTATGCCATCATAACAACTGGCTTTGGGATAAACGCTGAATGGCATTTCTTCGCCACATCTCATGGCAAAGGCCCATGTGATTGTGTAGGAGGTACCACTAAACTTCTTTGCAGCTCGTTCCAGCTTACACCACTATCAGATATTGACTTCAGCACAACTCTATTCATGGGAAAATAACATTTGCCATTCATACATGTAGAGTATGTCTGTAAAAATGAAGTTGAACAGACAAGAGACCAAGACATCACCCAAAATTTAGGATTGACAACACCAGAACAATGGTTAGAACTCGTCAATATCATACTTATCTCCCTATCTCCAACACAACTTTGATTGCAAAGAAATACTCTAAGTCCAAGATGGCTCTGTAGTGGTTGTGGCAGAAAGTAAAGTCAGAGTCAAACCATCTCATTTGAAACAGTTATAGGATACACTGCCACAGTGTATGAAGATCAATGGTGGCCAGGGTATGTGTTAGAAAAGCATGAAGAGAATGAAGAATTTAAAATCAGATTCCTTCATCCACATGAGCCATCACCCTCCTCTGTGTTCCTGCCTCAACCAGATGAATTAATTCTACCCATCTTTCATTTTGTCTATGGTTACACCAACTTCTGAAACTGGGAGAACATACAAATTGTCATCAGCAGAAGCAAATCATGTATCTAAGTTATTAGAAGATTTCAAGATGATTTAAAACGATAACAGTGTAGGAGAAAATGTAAGTTTTTCAAAAAAGTGTCCAAAAATATGTCACATGTTCAGCTATGTTAAGTTGAAAAATTAATTTCTCATAAAGTTTTTGTCAGCCCGAAACCATTTTGTAAACATAAAAAGCTAACCTCACCTGCAACACTTTTGTCAAGTTTCAATGAAATTTAAGATGTTACTTTTTATAAATAAATGTTTGTAATCGGTTTTAAGTTTTTGTCTTAAAATAAAAAAGAAATTAGTCACAAACGAAGTCTTTATATTCTGCAAGAAAGTATATTTTCTAAGCTTCAAAATGAGCCACACATCACTGTTTTGCGTGCAATACTTAAAACATTATTGATACAAGCAACTTTCAATATTATATTTCGGCTGAATTTTGTCATTTTTTGAACTCTGTATCTCTGATATTGGTTAAGATATGCCAAATACAATGCAAGGAAGAAAGTTTAGCTCAAGAGAAATATATGTGCAAATTTTCAAGAAAATACAGATCATGTTCGTTTTTTTGATGGAATGACCCAGAAGGGAGTAGAAGTATAGCTCCACTCATTCTTAACCTCGGCTCTAGATCGAGGTTAGTGGGCAATCTCACGACCAGGGCGACTAACGCCCAGTGAAAACAGCCCCATGTACCTACTGAACACGATGGGTGGAAAGCAGCATTACAAACAGCGCAGATGGTGATATGTTGTGTGGGTGGTTGCGGTAAGGTTTACAGGAATGCTAAGAGAGAGTGCAAAAGGGAACATCCACGAACACTAAAGAGTCCTGTTGGGCATGTCTCAGCTCGTGACCCTGCCGGGGATCAAACCACAATTCCCGGGATGCCCAGCCCATAGCTAATTCATTACATTAACTACCCCAACCCGGAACAGTTTATAGCACCAATTAGTACCAGTCACATCAAATATGTATTCGCTAACATTAGCGGTTTGGGTGGATTTTAATGGGTTAGTTGCCCTCAGACGTAAGAGTGAAAGGGTCAAGCTCAGAACACACACACACACACACACACACACACACACACACACACACACACA
>BLKM01012629.1:6723-50757 GCA_013340265.1 Coptotermes formosanus | reverse complement strand
TGTGTGTGTGTGTGTGTGTGTGTGTGTGTGTGTGTGTGTGTGTGTGGACTGTTCTTAGTGAGTTATGGGACAATGGTTCCAAGAAACATAGGCGGCCCCTGTCGGTGTCTCGCCTAGGGAGAAACACTTCAAAACCAACGAAACCTTTGTCTTCTGGCTGTTATGTAACTCTGCCACCTGCCGATTGTTAGGAACACTGCTAGGTGATGGTACTGGCATGGACTGGCTCAACTTGAAGGCCACTTCTTTTGTTAGAATAATATTTCTTTTATGTTGGAAGTATTTTATTGAGTTGCCTCTTAATTTCTCAGTCCTTGGTGTGCGAGTTTGAAGCATTAAACCTTTTAAAGCCTAGCGGTAACTTTACGTACGACCAGGTTTAACATTAAAAAATTCTACGGTGGTGCCCACATTGCGTTTATGTGTTTTGTACGGATTTCAGAACAAACAGCAACTTTTGCCTTATAAAACATTAAGGGATTGGTTTTTATAACCGAAGTGGAGAGTGTTTACAGCGCAGTACGCACTGAGTCCTTATATAAAACAGACACGCTTCGTCTTTAAAGGGTTAAACCTTTTCGTGATAATGTGGTGTATGATTCGTTGGCATAATTACTTATATGATATTGCTGAAGAATTGTAATGATGTGCCTGAAAATATTGCTTCCACAAGTGAAACAGAAACTGCGTTGTGTAGAAGTCCGACAATGTGGAAAATATTTGCAAGAAATTAATTGATTAACTAACCAACTAACCAACCAACCAACTAACGAGTAGTAGTACTACTACTACTTTGTCAGTAAGCGGTTCACAAAAGCCCGTTAGTTGACCCTCTTCTGAACAGGATGAAGGCATACAAAAAAGGCTCTAACCCTGTAGTATTGACATTTTAATATTATCACCATCCAATATCTCTGTAGCTTTAAATAGCAAGCTTTTGGTATGACTGATTACTGGGTTTAGTTCCTTGCAGAGATGGTTAGTAATCATCTTCTACCTCATGCAGCAGAGAAGAAATTACATTTAGATACTCCTGGGCAGTCAGCCATGTCGAGACGGAATAAGTGTGTGTTGCTTAAAAAACTGTCACTAAATCCATAATCACGGTTGGACATTATTCCATGATGACGGAGACACTGATAATTTTCGAAACATTGGAAGTCCTTCCAATACTGGCACAGCTGATCCGCCTAGGAGACCTCGTTGCTTGTTCTTAAGGTGCACTCTTAAAATCTTGTGAAGAATGATGCAGACCCTGCAAATGTTATGTATTATTAACCTTTGAAAGTCTAACGGTAACTTTACGTACTACCAGGTTTAACATTAAAAAATTCTACGTGGTGCCCACATTGCGTTTATGTGTTTTGTACGGATCTCAGAACAAACAGCAACTTTTGCCTTATAAAACATTAAGAGATTGGTTTTTATAACCGAAGTGGAGAGTGTTTACAGCGCGGTACGCACTGAGTCCTTATATAAAACAGATACGCTTCGTCTTTAAAGGGTTAATCAAGTTTTCCAGTCAATCACAACTTTCCCTTTTAATAATAATAATAATATTATTATTATTATTATTACAATATGACTACATGTTTCGGCCCACGAGTTTCCATATTTTAATAATATTAAAAAGTAAAATTTGTGATTTACTGGAAAAATTGATTAATATTATGCAACACAACGGGGTGGGACATCTGAAAATTGTTATATATTTTCAAACGAAGGGGAAAGTCAGGATATGGTAGCAAGTCGATCGAGTTCGCTTTCTGGTAGGGTTACTGACTTTTTTTTCTGCTGTCTCCTCCATATCGGCTCTGGGACCAACTACTTTTACAACCAACACGCATCTGGTGCCGAGTTTAAGAATGCGCGAAGCTGCACGCTACTCCCCTATTACCTACTTAGCATGCGCGTTATCTGAATAAACCGGAGACAACTTTACTTCGTGTTTGTAAGATTTGAACTTCTTATGACAGTCACTATGAGTGTTGTTGACTCTGCAGCGTGATGTCATGTGCTGTGATCAGTAGGTACCAACGTTTCTGAGGTAACCTGAAGTGGTAATGGTAGCATGCCATGAAGGCATAGAGGGTGGTAGCGGTGTAGCTGTACCCTTCTTTAGCCGCGGCGCTAGGTTGGAGTGGGTGGTCAACGCCACAGACATAGTGCTTAGGCGTGCGGGTAGATGTATCTACTTTTGTAAGTTAATCGCTGTCAGTCTCATACGTTATGCTACCGTTACGAGACTGAAATATTAGCGTAGTGGGCCACAAACTGGGAACAGTCTTTGACAAAACTTCTCGACAGTTTTAAGCAGCACTAAATATGAAAGTTACATGTAAAGTAACAGAGAAATCACGGGGCGGCATCTTACAAGACAATCTTTTTCATAAATGTTAAGATCTTAAAACAATTATGCTAATTCTTGAAGTCGGTGTATCTGCTGGTCTTGGGCAAAAGACAGGTTTGTTGTCCGCAGTGTTCAGCACTTTGCACATGTCTGTGCATACAAATTGTCCGGCTTGTTGGTAAACCGTTTTGTGGCATTGATTTAACACATAAAAATACACGCATCACCACCAAAAGATGCTCTGCATAGACATTGTAGGCAAAATAAAAAAAAAACTGACTTCGCAGCGTCTGATATCGAAACAGTGCCAAGCTGCATGAGGGTTTGAGAATTTACTCTCGTCTAATTAGAGCTATCAAAAGGCACTTCGCGGCATCTTGGAGACTGTTGATTCGGAAATATTTACATGCTTTAGTAATTAACCCTTTAAAGACGAAGCATATCTGTTTTATATAAGGACTCAGTGCGTACCGCGCTGTAAACACTCTCCACTTCGGTTATAAAAACCAGTCTCTTAATGTTTTATAAGGCAAAAGTTGCTGTTTGTTCTGAGATCCGTACAAAACACATAAACGCAATGTGGGCACCACGTAGAATTTTTTAATGTTAAACCTGATCGTATGTAAATTTACCGCTAGGCTTTAAAAGGTTAATATATTTTCTTCTTCTTCTTCTTCCTCCTCCTCCTCCTCCTCCTCCAAATCATTATAACAACCAAGGTAGTGTCTGAGTAGCCGTTCGCCCACTTAATTTAAAAGAACCTAAGTTGCTGGGTTAACACTTCATTGCTGCCTGATGAACTGCAAGGAATCTGGAAGGAAGCGGTCGGATCCCAACGTAAAAAACTGCCCAACATCTGATTGGATATAATGAAGAAAAATACGGATCCCTGTATCAAGGTGGACTCTGCTTCGGCGAATTTTCGAATTGGGCGTCTCTCAAATTCAAGTCAAAGGCTTTATAACCGTATCAGCTTGATCGGTTGTTGTGAATTAAGATTTATTCCAGAAAGTATCCACATATAAGTCTTACGTACTTGTATATATTTTAGCATGTTATGGTTTATACAGACGTGACACGGGAAGGAAATGCCGTTGTTTTGATCGTAGCCATTACAGTTACTGGAGGAGTCAAGTGTTATTCCGTGTCTCCCTGTTGCCCGAACGTTGTGCCAAAGCCTGTATAACTATAGGGATTTAACAGTAATGAATCTTTGTTTTTTTTTGTTTTTGTTCTGACTGCTATCGTGTCGTACAAAATATTATTTACATAAGGTGACATTTTTGGAGATCAGACTGGAGGTGAAAACCTTTCCAGTCACGACCGACCTCTCTATGTTCGACAGATACTAATCTAGAGAGCTGATCCATATTCCGAATTTGTGGGCCTCATCAATCGCCTGACTTCATTTCCAAGGAAGAAGTGAGACAGGCATCATTCGTCCCTTACTTCCTAGATTATCATTTCAAATCGAGGGCAGTGTAAGATTGTAGATAACCAGTATTTCTTGGCATTTTGGTGAAACAACAGATGCATCTCCTAATTTAATGTGTTTCGTGTCCGTGCACTATATTATACAAAAAAACTTTAAACACCAACGAATGCACAAAGAGTTATTTCCGTCAATTATAACACACTCCCACATGTTTCGACCCTGCTGGGTCATCTTCAGGGAGAAACCTTCCGTTGTCATTACACTAGGCTGCACTATACAGTTAAGCGAGAATGTGCTGTTGACTGTGCACTGCACAGTATAGTGCAGCCTAGTGTAACGACAACGGAAGGTTTCTCCCTGAAGATGACCCAGCAGGGTCGAAACATGTGGGAGTGTGTTATAATTGACGGGAAAAACTCTTTGTGCATTCGTTGGTGTTTAAAGTTTTTTTTTGCATCTCCTAATGTTCACACACTTACACTGGGGTTTATATGACCCAGCAACATCTTCTGTTTTAAATTTAACTTATATGTAACAAATTTGAGAAAAGTTCTTAGACTGAGTTAAAAATTAGGGTCTGTTATTTATGGTTTAGTAACTAACTCCGTGAAGCAGGACAAAAGCTACTGGTCCATTAGGTGAACAATAAATTCCCGGAGTTTCATAAAAATGAAGATTTGTTACTGTGTTCACAGACCCTGCCACTGGTCCCTATCCTGATGAAACTTGATCCAGTGCTCATCGTCCCACACTATTGCGTTCAGATTAATTTAATATTATACCTCTATCGACCCTTTTGTCTCTCAAGTAATGTGTTCCTTTTAGGCTGTCCAAATGTATTCTTCAGTATTTATCACCTCCCACGTGAGTGCTACGTGCTTTGCAATAGCATATTCTTGATTTTTTGGCCGTAATAATCTTTAATCAAATGTAAATATTTTACCATTTAATTTGATGTAACAGACATTGAAAAGTCGAGTTCGTACCTCATAGTAAACTCTCTGTTTTCTTACAAAGATCAATCGAATGATATTTTATTTTCTCTGTTCTGGAAGTGAAACTAACTGTGTAAGCATACCCTTTGCGAGAACTGCAGAAATTTTAACGTTAAAGTAGGCAGTATATGTAGTAACCGCTGTGGTTAGCAAGGTTCAGCAGCAGCCAGAGTATTTATAGAACTAATAAGTTTGATTTTAATATTGTGGTCTTGCAAGTCTGATGTATATAGAATTTTGTCAAATCTAGCAATGATGTGAGTTGAAAGGCGCTGCAGGTACATAAATAGGCATATCGTCTTTTATTATTGCGTCTTATTTTTGCTTCCGTAAACAACGCCCATGTTGATCGAAGTTGGAGGTCAATGCGTGTGGCAGAAACACGAGGTAGGCTGTATACAAACGGGTGGACTGTATCTAAATATATCTGATTACCATAACAAGTAAACAATTTTAAAATATTCTAAGAAAAGAAAAACGTAAAAAAAATATGAAAATTTTGTCTGTATAAACAGAAAACTTCGACATCGGACATAGGACAGTAAACAACAAAAAGGCGTTCAGGTACGTACCTCGTAGGTACTGAACGTTAACCCTTTAAAGACGAAGCGTATCTGTTTTATATAAGGACTCAGTGCGTACCGCGCTGTAAACACTCCACTTCGGTTATAAAAAGCAGTCTCTTAATGTTTTATAAGACAAAAGTTGCTGTTTGTTCTGAGATCCGTACAAAACACATAAACGCAATGTGGGCACCACGTAGAATTTTTTTAATATTAAACCTGGTGGTACGTAAAGTTACCGCTAGGCTTTAAAACGTTAAACACACAAACCTTAAGAAGGCAAAAAGAACGATAGAACAAACGGACTTCAGTATATTGGAAATTTTGATTTAATAAATCTATATTTAATCATTTGATTTTAATAATTTATGGTTTTACAAAACACAACACATAATAGCAACTATGATTATATAAAAAGAAATATAGCTACAATGAATTGTTTGTAATTGTGAGATCTCACAAACAGCGTGTGTACTTGGTGTAAGCTTTTAGGTTTGTTTTAAAAGTTTTACACAACAGCATAATGTTGGTCCAAGTAGATACCAAAACATGTACCTAAGCCATAACACGTGTACATATTTGTGTTAGACTGAAAATTCGAACGCGTATTTGTTGATACCGAAAACACAAAGGGATGACAACCGTAAAATACATACGAATCAGAAACTGATTACACGCGGTCATGGACTGGGGGGCCACCAAGTTAAAGAAAGATTTTTGTTGTGTGGGGCACCAAAGATTCGAGATCTGGTGTGTCAAGATATGGCCCGTTAAAGCCAGGCGGGAGCAAGTAATATCTGAGACTTCTGCAAGCCATGCCACCGCGGGAGTGTACGGACACGCACCGCCTGTGGCGCTCTCTCACTGGGATTCCCCGCGTCATCGACGTCGTCTTGGCTCTTTTCTTTCCATCATTGCTTTTTTTTTGTATCCTTTGGTGTACCTTTAATCGTTTTTTTAGTTCACCTTCTCTCTGTCTACATTGCTTTTCTTAGCCTACCTGTTTTATTTTCCTCTTATTCTCTTGACATTTCGGTATAGATCATTTCCACCTAATTCATCTCTGTCCTGCTTGGCGGCGCCACTCTCCTACTCTCAGTGGGAGGTTCAAGACCCCCCTCTTGGAGCCCAATGTGTGTTTCCTACATAGGAGTTAAATTTGTTAAAAGTCGGAACTGAACAAACATAGTGTCAGTTTGTGTTGCTAACTAGAAACTAACATACCTCCTATGTTCACAAGCAAATTTAACTTTAGCACCATCTGGCTACCCGAACGTCAGTGTATTAACAAAAGTATATAAGTCATCATTGATTAATAATGTTTTTTAACATTACAATGTTTTACGTTGTGGATAATGACGCAGATTAGTGTTTTACAAACTATGGTCAGCGGACCACTTGCCATCGTTCCTTTGTGGCCAGAGACTGCGGAAAACGAATTGTATAAAAAAGAAATTAAATTGCCTTATTTATGTCTTATCACATACGCTTTAAACAACTAAGGATACTCAAAATATGGTGTAGAAAATCGATTGTGGTGAAACCTGAATCGCCTGGCAGCTCTATGCCTTATTACAGTCATAGTGTTTCCATGTATTATGTATTATGTTTGGTATTTAATTCCGTTGCCTTACACGGTTTGCCATCGCGGTGTTAAAATCATTGCTATCCGCAGTGTGAGGTTGAATGAGATGTGTATTGCTGCCAAAAACTCTTTCGAAAATGGGCTTACGTGTACTCCATTTCTGGCAACACATTTCCGTTATTATTCTGTTGTAACGCCGTGTGCATGTAAAAGTAAGATGACAGACTCTGGATGTCTCTGACAACAGTACACACGCGCAGGAGGTAGGTCCTTACTTGTTCGACAGTGGCTACCGTTCGGACTGCCCACCACCTAAGAATCGTATCTCTGCGGCGGTTTGGTGGAACTGTAAGTCCGATTACAGAATTTATCATCTTTCAGAGGGATGAGGTGGTGTTTTTGTGATCATTCTGATATGGTGGATAGCCAAAGACTGTCGGATAGATGGAGTACACTTACTCAACTCAGACTAGCCAACCTACTGCTGACCATTAATTTTATTTTCCTGTCTGTTAAAAGAGTTTGCTGGGGCAGGGAGATTTTGGATTGTGGGGGGAGAGCGGGGACGAAATTTAATTCCAGTAATGGTGAACCGCAGTAAGGGCTGTTACACAATACAGAATCTTTCATCGGCACGACTATCATCTGGTTGTAGTTAATTTGAGAAGCTTTGTAGTGTGCAAAAGACAAGGTGACCTCAAAGTTTCAGCCAGTGGCAATTAGTCGATCCATCCCCTTAGACAGCCAGAGATGTATGAGGCCTTGTCTGTTACAATAAAATTCTGTAGACCTACAGAAGTACCTATGGTGACTAGTATACCTGACTAGTATACTGAGAGAGTGACTGAATTACTAAGTGGCGGACTTACTGGCTGACTAATTGACTGAGTGACTGACTGACTTGAAATAACTGAAAATATTGAGTAATCATCTAACTGATTAACAGACTGACAAGTAAGATCTGCCATCTTCTGGGATATTACGCAGCGTCGAGTGACAATCCTTTACCGACGTTTCGGAAAATGTATCGGTCCCTTCTTTAAGTGTCAAGGGCTTCTGGATCCTAGATGGTGGGACCGAAAATTTGAGCCGAAATGTCGGTGAAGGATTGTCACTCGACACTGCGTAATATGCCAGAAGAACGCAGATCTCATCGACACCGCGTCTTAGGCCTGAAATCATGGTTAGACTGACGAATAATTTATTTAAATTCTAAAAGGTTTTGACGACGGTGTACAATGTTGCGAAGTAATGGGTTTTTGTACTTTTTGCGTCGTCCGAAGAATAAAATAACTACAATTAAAATTACGACGTTTCGGGCTCGGGCTGCGCCCCCCCCCTGGGGAGAGACGGGGGGGGGGCGGGAAGGGGAGGAACACGTACTCTATTGGGTCCCTTAGATAGAGCTGGCTAGCTAGCTTGAATAATTTATTGCTGACTAGCTGAATCAATGACTGTTTGTCACCGCACAAGAAATATTTTCCTAAAGCAGATGTAGGTTACATGCGCGTGCATATGTGCAGTAGGCACTTTAAAATTAGTCAGAATCGTGGTTACAGTATTCTCGTGTTTCTCAAGACGAAGTCAATATCACCGTGATAAAAGCCATTCATGTGCCGCCATTTGATCACAGACACCCTAACAAATATTTTAGCTTTCGCTGAGGCCACGGAAAAAGGCGTTGCACTTCCAGCGCGGTATTTAAAGTCTCAGCCACAATCTGATTTTTGTTTCAGACGTCTGACGTAGGTCGATGTTAGGCGGCAGTTGCAATTTGGTTTTATGATTATATTGATAGGTTTGTCCGAAAGATGTCACACAGAAACTGATTTGATTACAACAAATTGGGCTTAGCACTCACCTCAGCACGTCCTGTGGGTAGATTCTATTAAGATTAGAGTGAATTTTGTAGCCGTTATTGCTTCTGTTCCTACAGCGACAGTTGTGGCGTGACGTGGATGCGAAACTTCTGCCGGAGCGGAAGAGCAGAGGGACACGCAGGGGTTCAGAATTGATCGGAATTTTTTGGAACGAAACAAGTGATATTTTCATGCAGTAGGGTTTTCGCGATAGTGTGTTACATTTAGGCATATTAGGCTTTTCGGTTTTGTTCATCATTCAGTAGGGGTACGCGGTGGCGTAGTTGGTTGAGGCACTGCGCTACTTCGATTCCCGATGGTGCCACTGGAATTTTTCAGTAGCATAATCCTGTCAGTCGCACTATGACCCTGGGGTCTACTCAGCCTCTAACAGAAATGAGTACCAGGAATATTTCCTGGGAGGTAAACGCGGCCGGTGCGTGTAGGGCTGATAACCTACCACCTCCATGTGCCGACTGTCTAGAAATCTGGGAGCCTGGAGCCCTAAGGGCCTGTACAGGCCTGTAATGGGACTGCTAATTAAAAAAATTCAAAATAACTTTTGGGTAGGGGATCTGGTGTTGAAACACTGTGTTTACTTTTTCTTGTTTTTATCTATTCCAAACACTGGATACTGGACAATGTCCGAAATGCAAGCAGTGCTAATAATATTTGGAATTCGAAATATGAGGCGTCCCTTTTAAATGTTTAGTAGAATAAACTGCGAAATATAAACCTGGGCCCTCAAGTTCGATGTAGTGAATATTAATACGCATTCAGAGTCTGTTTTCCTGGCGTCTCCTGTCGCGGAGTGTACGCGTAACACGCACAAAACTAAATCTTACCTGTTCTTTTGTACATACATGAGAATTAATCTGTCGACCTACGTGCGAAACACAAGTGGAATTTGTTTCAGAATGGGTTGCTAATGAGAATATTTTCATTTAATAACGATAAAGTGAAGGACGTTGCAAAATACTGTGTCATGTGGAGCCTCACAACTTCTCCTCTTTCCGGATGTCACTAGTATTCAAGAGAATAGGATATTTGGGGCATATAGCAATTGTGGGAACGGTGAGAAACACGTACAAAATTATACTTGGAAAACCGGAAGGAGGGAGATCACTTTGAAGGCTTGAGGTTTGTGGGATATAATATTAAAACGGATCATAAGGAAGTCAGTTTAAAATGTAGGCTGGATTCTACAAGTTCTGGATGGGGACAGTAGCAGGCTGTTTTGAACGCGATACACTGAACATTCGGAGTAAATGGAAAGCTAGGTGACCAGATGACTTACTGTCAGCTTCTCAAGAATACTCCGCTTTACTGGTGTAGTAGTTATCTGCTGCTGACAAATCGCGAGCTACTGTGTATTCAGCTAAGGTTTTACTCAGACAACGTTCCGTCTAATTTTTTTGCAACTGCGCGGACCTGCTACTGCGCTGAGCAGAAAATTTTTACGCGACCTGGCGACTGCGCGGCACTTAAGCGTTTTTTGTAATATGCATAATAAGAGTATTTATAACGAAAATCGAAACATTCCTTCTGCGCGGCAACTATTCAATGTGCGCGGGAGAATTTCAGTTATGACGCGGCCGTGCACCTGCGCAGATTAGAGGGAACACTGCTCTGAGTGCTTCGCGTTTTCCCTATCAGTATCGTTACTTAATTGCTCCGTACTCCGTATACATTGTATCTTATCAGAAGGACAATCGGGCGAACCCTAGGGACCTTCAAGAAGCAATGCTTTTTCGGAAATCTGAGAACATTTCATGGAAATGTACTTTCATGTTGCGATTGGATGTGTTTAAAGAACGTTGTACTTCATCGTGACCTCACGTAACTGTTATATGTCAGTCTCTGTGTTGGATGTTACTAACCGCCCGTAATGCACGACACCACGGTCGTGGAATTTGCCTCAAGTTGAGTACAAATGGAATCTGTTTCAGACAAACACCAAAAAAGAGGCGGGACAAACAGAAGAAGCCAGAAACGTTGGAATCAATGAAGCAGCAAACAAGACAAATGAACAAAGTACGTTTTAGTTTTCGTTGGCGCTGTGGTGCGGTAGTGTCTTCTTTTTTTCGCCGGCTAGATCGTATATAAATGTTCTTTATAAAGAGGGGCGGAATTTTTATTCCAGTGATATTCTCTGTCTAGTCCAGCAAATGGACTTCATTACAGGATTAAAATATTAGCCAGTTGGACTAGAAATATAAAAGAAATGTTAAATTATAGGACGAAATTTACTTTTAGGAAACAATAATGTTGCTGGGCTTAAAGTTGTCGCTTTGTGCGTTTAATAATTACATCATGAAATGTATTCAGACCTTATTCTGTTTCTCAAGAACTGTTCATTTCTTCTTAGGTTTGTATTGTCTGATTGCCTTTAATAGCTGTCGTTGATTTAACAAGCCTTTACATTTGTTGTACATTTAAAATGTTCTCCTGTTTGACCACTGGGTGCGTGGAAATGTATTGTCACTCTGCCTAGGGAGCTGCTAGTTGTGACCACTAGTAATTATAACCCTTTAAAGACGGAACGTATCAGTTTTATATAAGGACTCAGTGCGTACCGCGCTGTAAACACACTCCACTTAGGTTATAAAAACCCTTTAAAGACGAAGCGTATCTGTTTTATATAAGGACTCAGTGCGTACCGCGCTGTAAACACTCTCCACTTCGGTTATAAAAACCAATCTCTTAATGTTTTATAAGGCAAAAGTTGCTGTTTGTTCTGAGATCCGTACAAAACACATAAACGCAATGTGGGCACCGCGTAGAATTTTTTAATGTTAAACCTGGCGGTACGTAAAGTTACCGCTAGGCTTTAAAAGGATAATCTGTGGTTTCCGTGAATCCTTATTTGCTTGTTTAATTTAAAAAACTGTGATGTTACCAAAGGTTATTTGCTGGCAAATCCGAACTCTATTACGAATCACGCTAGTCTTGCATCGTGTGAGACACCTGTGTGCCTGGCCTTAAGCTTCCTACAGTGATATTTCGAAAAGTATCTATCATATAACGATAATCCTTGGATCTCTCTTTTTTACATACTTTGCGTCAAAAGAACTTTTGACTAATTTTTTTTACATAATTACGGGTGAATTCAGGAGGGTCAGGCGCCGGTTTTTTTAAAGAATAAAGTACACTGCTTCATGGAAGGAAATTTTTCTTGCACATTTTTGTACGAGTGGGATCTCACACTTTCACTGCATAGGCAGGAAAGAGTAACGTTCAAATTACGTATGTCTTAGATAACAGAATTTGAGGGACTTAGGTGGAAATAATACAGCGAAAAATGAAAATCTTTGGGTTATGCGTTGAATTACTGACAGGTATATTTATAAATATGGGTAAATGAAAGATAAGCTCTAAACGAATTGGACAGAACAAAAATAATTTTTTATTAGAACAACTAAAAAGAAGTTTCTGTTATGTTTGTAACTGATTTACTTTAGGCAAGCCTGTATAGAGGTGTTGGAATTCAGACCCCCTGAGGAAATGTAATTTCTTGAAATTTAGTTTTAAATTTTGTAATGGTGGTTCAAGTTGTAAAAGGAATTGTACAGAGTTCTCAGAAGACTGGTTTTCAGATTTACGGTCTGTCATAATTAATAGACTAATAAAACAAAGCATCTGTAATGTAACAATATGTTAATATAAATAAATAGGCTAATTGAAGTGTAAAATATTGTAGTGTAAGTTGCCTGAAGGGGGTATCTGAAAGTTCTTGCTTTTTTTTTCCTTCCCATAAAGGAATCTTAAGTGGGATATAAGGATGGTGAAGACGAATTTTACAGTTTGTAAGAACCTGTTATTAATTTATTTCGTAGAAAAAGTGGACGGGAACAAAAATATTTTTGTTTGTACATCTCTTATGTAAACAAGACGGAAGATATGAAGCTTATAACGTCGGGCTCTTGACACTTAAAATGTGTCCGCAAGAATTTTGTTAGTAATTGGAGAAAAAGTGTTAGGAAAGTTGTAATTACAGACTTCGGGTGTCGAGTCCTCACGTGACTCAAGGTATGTCGGGTAGTACTTCTGGTCTTGAAAATGAATGTAATTGCAGAAGCAAAAATGTCGTGTTTGTTTCCTTTAAACCGATATTTTTATATCATATCTTCTTTTGCAGTAAGGTGGTAGGCAGCCTTGATACAAATAGCGATGCTCCACCCATTTTACTTCTCTTTTTTTCTTATGTCACTTATTTCACACAACTGACCAACCGCCGGAGTTCTGCATTGCACCAAAAGGGAAGAAATGTGGTTGATAAGTTCAGCGTGCCATCAATCTCTGTCCGCAGCACAATGCAGGCCTCCCGCACCTTCCATCCCTTCACTACATATCTCCAGTGCCATGCTTAGTTGATTTTGTTCGTCTGGAATCTTGACTTACAGGAGTATTTTGAAGTACAACAGTGCTGTAATGTTTATATAACTATACTAACAACTTTTATGTTATTTATACATTAAAAACCGGAACACGGAAGGTCTGTCTGAATGCAGTTGTCTTTGCGTAACTGGCATTGTCCTTTCACGTCTTGTCGAATTTACCAGTGAATTCTTCTGCTAATTTTGACTTGGAAAGTGCCAAGAACAAGTAACGTAGGCGATGGGAAGATATCTTACTCGTTCGAAGGTATCATACACAATGACACGACAGTGTCGAAATGTGGATAAAAGTTCTATTTCAAAAGAATAGAAACGTAAAATTTTCTATTTAAAAAAGAATACGATATTTAAAAAGGTTTTAGTAATGCCAAAATTGCACTTCCGTTCCTGGTGGTTACCATTTTCTTTTTAGACCGCATTGTGTAACTTTGCTAAGAGATAAAGAAGATAGGATAGTGTGTTCATATTTGTGACTGAATTCAGATATGTGCATACCTTCCATTGTCACGTTGTAAAAAAATTATATTTACTAATTGGGCAAAAAATATTGGGAATGTTCTCGGGTACTGCACAAAGCACAAAGTTCAGAGTTCAGAGAGTGGTTACTTCCCGCGAGCACTGGAGTGTTTTATTTGTCGCTGTCTTGAGCACCGCAGCTGTCACGGGATGTCCCGGCAGATGGCGGCTTTCTGTGTGATAAAGCTGCTATACTCCCCCTGATAATGATAACAACAGGAGCCCCTACAGTAAAACATCTTGCGCCCCGATTAGTCGTCAACAGTTATTCAAAAATTATGCAGAGTCCGTGATATGTAGGCCTAATATGCTTTAATTTTGGGCATTTATTTTGAAAATATGGTGCTGTGTTCACCCACTACAGACAGTCTAAATTCACGTAAAACGAATTTCGAAAAAAGTGACTTAAATGTTGGATAGAAGAGTAATCTGAAATTTAGAGTGGGTTCGCCCGAAATTTTGGTAAATTTCTGCTAGATCAAGTGACGTCTTTCAAACATTTTGGAAATTATCGGAATAAAGTAAACGGTAAAACTAAATGCAGTGATTTTCTATAAAGTATGCGGTAATGATAATACAGAGCAAAGTGACGCATTCTTCCGAAAACTAACTCCAGGGAGCAGAGTCCTTCTTTAGAAGCTCAGAATTCCTTAGTTAGTTTTGAAATTCCCCGCATTTTATGGAACCCGGGAGTTCATTACCTCATTCACAAGAGCCCGCCACCTGTCCCTACTCTGAGGCAGAAAAAATCCACTCAGTGCCCCCCATCTCACTTCTGTGGTACAAAATATTTCGGAATTAGAGTAACAAATTAAATTTACATTCTTAAAGAAGGTAAAAAGTAGAAGGTTTGAGAACTTTTTTTGGTATCTCTCCGTGTGGCGTGAAATACCTGTACTCTCGTTCTGGAGAAGCTTACTGCTTTCGTCTCCAGGGTGGAAGAAATTATACTTGGTAACTCTAAACTAATCTACATGACGTCTTATCCCAGAGGACCTGAATCTTCATGAAGTGCAAACCTCAAGTCTTGTAAATTCAAGTGAATCACATTCGGGGAAGCATTGTTGACATCCCGTTGAGAATATTTTGTCCGGCGCTTCCTGCATAAAACGTCTGTAGTTAACAAAAAACATGTATCTAAATTGTGCCTGTTTTACTTTGTGTGGATGTCATACTTAAAGCTTAAGGTGAAGCGAAAAATAAGGGTATGAGATGTTCCAAAAAAAAGAGGTACTGAGATGAATAATCCGATCTAACAAGTACGAGGGGGCAGTAACAAGAGGCTGGAGACAATTTCAGAGCGAGTAGCTCTGTAGCAAATAATATTGGTGTAGTGAAATCAAGTCGTATAACCTTTAACCCTTTAAAGACGAAGCGTATCTGTTTTATATAAGGACCCAGTTCGTACCGCGCTGTAAATACTCTCCACTTCGGTTATAAAAACCAATCTCTTAATGTTTTATAAGGCAAAAGTTGCTGTTTGTTCTGAGATCCGTACAAAACACATAAACGCAGTGTGGCCACCACGTAGCATTTTTTAATGTTAAACCTGGTCGTATGTAAAGTTACTGCTAGGCTCTAAAAGGTTAAAAGCCCAGCGGTAACTTTGTGTACCACCTGGTTTAACGTTAAACAGTTCTGCATGGTGCCCACATTGCCTTTATGTGTTTTGTACGGATCTCAGAACAAACAGCAACTTTTGTCTTATACATCATCAAGTGAATGGTTTTTGTAACCGCAATAGAGCGTGTTTACTGCGCGGTACGCTCTGAGTCCTTATATGAAAGAGATACGCTTCGTCTTTAAAGGGATAACATGCACAGGACATGAAGCTGGCATCTTACAGATGAGGAATCGATGTAGTGTCTCAGTCGGAAAGTCTTTAAGAGAACAGACAAATGCAGTTGACAGTGTATATTAACGTGATTATGACCAAGAACCAATGCCAGTGGCCGCGCGGTCTAAGGCGTAGGTCTGCGGCCGCGCGCTTGCTGGGATCGTGGGTTCGAATCCCACCGGAGGCATGGATGTTTGTCTCTTGTGAGTGTTTGTGTTGTCAGGTAGAGGTCTCTGCGAAGTGCCGATCCCTCGTCTAGAGGAGTCCTACCGACTGTGGTGTGTGATTGTGATCAAGTGCAAATAAAACAACCTCGACACCTACTGTGAACAGGTAGAAGAGGGAAGGACTGCGACGATGACCAAGCAAATAGCCCGAAACATGTAACTAGATGTAATGACTTTCATTAACCTTTTAAAGCCTAGCGGTAACTTTACGTACCACCAGGTTTAACATTAAAAAATTCTACGTGGTGCCCACATTGCGTTTATGTGTTTTGTACGGATCTCAGAACAAACAGCAACTTTTGCCTTATAAAACATTAAGAGACTGGTTTTTATAACCGACTTGGAGAGTGTTTACAGCGCGGTACGTACTGAGTCCTTATATAAAACAGATACGCTTCGACTTTAAAGAGTTAATGTATATTTGTGTGCGGACTGAATTTCTGTTTAGCGTTTATTTCTTAACTTCTAGCTGCTAAGGAGTCTCCGCCACAGGATTAGTTGATTGATAATATCCCGCCATATAAAGAAACGGACATATCTGAAAGAAACCGACTCCAGGAGTAACAGACTGACCGAGCATGTCATTTTTCCGGGTCATTAATTTACGCTTTTTTATTTTGAATCCCTATTAATGGATACGATATGTGAAGTGAGGGGCGCAAAGTTTTCCCCCTGTACGCCGTGCCTGTGTTACTTATGGACAAAATTGCCATTTCTGAAAGTAGGGGGGGGGGGGGACACATTTAAGGAACCATTACTGTCATAATATCTTTTCCTTCCTTAACAGTTCAGTACTACCAGAAATATTTGTTGACAGGAGGAAATTTGCGCAGATATTACGTGTGTCGGAAACTCTTGGTATCGGATGTGACGGTGATGCGAGCACACGTCTTAGTTGATTAATGGCTGTCTTTTGTTATTGTTTAGAAATGGCGGCTATCTAGATGAACCCCAAGCAGTCTGTGGATAATAAACTGACAATAGCTGTCAAGCAACTTTTAATGTTGCTAGATGTGCTGACAGCCATAATTGTGCAGCCTTAAACAGTAAAATTATTCTGCTGAGAGTCACACAACCAAGCAACGACGCTTGCATAAGCGTGATGCGTTATAACGTGAAATGACGCGTGCGTGATACACAGATGTTGGATTTTTAACCTTTTAAAGCCTAGCGGTAACTTTACGTACCACCAGGTTTAACATTAAAAAATTCTACGTGGTGCCCACATTGCGTTTATGTGTTTTGTACGGATCTCAGAACAAACAGCAACTTTTGCCTTATAAAACATTAAGAGACTGGTTTTTATAACCGAAGTGGAGAGTGTTTACAGCGCGGTACGCACTGAGTCCTTATATAAAACAGATACGATTCGTCTTTAAAGGGTTAAGGACGGTATATAGGAAGTCATTGCGTGGTTGTTGAAAGACTGAAGATGGAGGGAATCGTAGCTGTAATGCTTTAAGAAGGGAAAGATGATGATTTACTGCTTTATTGTATGAGTGAAGGTGCAACGGACATTTTGAGTAAAAGAAAAGACGGATGCTACTCCAGTTTGATAGGAAGATATTTAATGGAGAGTAGGATGCAATTCAGGGAATTTTTCAGGTTTTCGAGAGGCATTTTCTAGTCTGTTATTAATTTTTCATGTAATTCTTCTTTATAGTTCGCGGTATATACACAAGGAAGAACTAATACAAAAAATACGAAACACGACGACAAATACAAACTCGTCCGGCTTGTCGCAATATTACTGCGTGTCGCGCAGAAATCAGAATCGGATGCCGCTGCCGCACTACGCAGCGCGACTCGCGTGGTGTCCCGTCACGACTCTAATGCGCGTGACATTTAAAAACGAGGTAATAAGTAAAGTTCGCTTTAGAAGGGGCCACGAAGGCCCAAATGGGGAGTAGATATACACTTCTACTCTTAATTTAACCTCGGCGCTAGTTAGGGAGTGGATGGTCAAGGCCACGCCCCGGCCGCTTTACCTCCAGAAAAGAGACCCGGTACCCATTGCACAGGAGGCTGGGTGGGCCCCAGGGCCGCTCTGGGCGGGTGTGGAAAATCTCACTCCCACCGGGATTCGATCCACGGACCGTCCAGCCCGTAACGAGTCGCTATACAGGCTACGCTATCCCGGCCGTCGTTTGAAATCAATTTCCCTTCAAAACTACATCGTTGACTTCTGCCTGTCGCATGGTTGTTAAAAACCAAGGCTTTGAACCGGATCAGATATTTAGTTGTCTGTGTACCGAGCAGCTGCTTTGGGGGATTAAATTCTGCAGTTTGGTAGTTCGAGAGTTATAATTAGACACAGTACACACACACACACACACACACACACATACACACACACACACACACACACACACACACACACACACACACACACACACAGCATTCTGCTGTCCTACAACAGCAAAGGGGGCCAAAGCATCTCAGTGTACCCATAGGAAGTACGTGACTTTTTGTGTAGACTGTACAATGTGCAATACTCCACACTCTGTCATTAAGCATTTCCGTGCTTCTTTGTACCCCTAAAACATTCGCCCCTGAACTACTCTATTGCGCAGTTGGATAGAAATGATCCGGTCCACTTCCGGAAAGTCACGTGGCTCTGGTGACGTCATAATCCGCACTGTCACACGGATTATTGAAATGTCATGTTACACCATTCTCATTTTATTGCATCCGACTTGCCTTCCTCACGATCCATTTGCTATGTTGAATTCTTTACGAAAAGAAAACTTCAGGGTTCCAGAAGTTTATCGGCACCATTACATGAAGATTTTAACTCCCGGCTGATGATACGCAATTTGCAGAAAGAACAGCGTCTTTACCGGTCTTACTGTCGTCGCTTTCAAACATAGGCTTAATATGATGCTACGGAGAAGTGAGGGAATCAAGATGTCATGTTTTTTCTCAGACTGTACCACGTACTCCCTGAAAGAATGCGTGTGACACGAAACAATGGAAAGTAAACAGCAGCTAAAGCAACAGTTAAGATACATTTCGCTTAGAATCATTTTATTTTTCCGACATCCCCAGTCGATGCCATGATTCTCGTCTAGTACAAAGCGGAGGGCAGTCTAACTGCACTGAATCAGCGATTGATATATTATAATTTGACTCTAAATACAATGGCGATGCGTTGTTTGTTTGTTTTTATATTTTCTGTATTTATTTTTCTCTGTTGTGAATAACAGGATTGCATGTCAATAAATAAAATGTTGCCGCCTATGATGCTGCCACCAACACACTGATAGTTCGAGTACAGTCTGTTATTGCGCCTATTGTACCTCGCTGAGAGGCTCTTCACGTCCTTTTGCTTTCTGTAGGTAGCGAACGGCGTAGGTTTCGCACTCAGCGGGTCCATGCATTGACGATTCTAACCATAATACATCGTGGATTTACTCAGTTATAAGTAAGCGGACGCAGTCAGTATAATATCCAAATTTCTGTGTCTGCAATGATTTGAATATAAGCCAATAGAACATAAATTTTAGTCTGAATTCACAAGTGACATCTCTGAGGGGTTTGAGTTTTTCACAGCGGTTTCTTGAACATTCATGTCTTCTGGGATGTTGGGTAGATAGCTAGGTTCGTAGTACCTTCATCTTCAGTGTTAAACATTCCGATCTGTCGAAACGTCAGGAACAATTTATTCCAGAAGGCCTGAATCTTCAAGCAAAAACTATGTTAATTTAAGTCCAAATTCTTACCAATTAATGCACTATTATTATTTAGTATTTTCTTACATTACGTTACGGTACAATACGTAACTTAACGTAACGTAACGTAAGAAAATACTGAATAATAACAGTATATTAGTTGGTACGAATTTTTACTTAATTAATCACTATGAACGGTATGAATAATATAAAGTATGTTAATTTGTTATTGTTTTATTTGTAAGATCCCGTTTTAATTATTTGTTTTGCCACAAAATTGTAGCTGTTAATATTTAAAAACTATTTCGTGCAGTACTCCCCAATACCAAACTATCCTCTTTTAAGCTTCATGTGTGGAAATTATGTGAGAAATATTGTGCGCGATTTATATAGCTTGATAGTTGTGTCTTGTTTGTCACAAATATCACATATGAATGTTATCGTAAGATTGTTAGGTACAACATGTATACATACAAATTCAGGAAATAAGACATGAAAACTACAAGAATAAGACGTAGTTCCTTGTTCTGTATTATTTAAGCCGCGGGAGAGAAGATAATTAATCCACGCCTACGTTCACCAATATTTTGTTTCATTTTATCTATAATAATAACAAAGTACGAGGGTACAGCGTGGAACACGGCGAGTTTTATGACATAAAATACAGTCACAGGATATTAACATTACTTGGGGCAAAATGTGCCCATAAAGTCAAACCTGTAATGATTTCTTCCCTTCCCCACTTTCTCCCGTTAGGAATCCTAGCCTTCTTTTAAACAGGGGAATGTTAAGATTGGAATACAAGTTACTTCATTAAAACCGTCGGCGTTGTCCGTAGTGGCGCTGGCGTTCCAGGCGCTTGGGTACGCAAATTGTCAGCTGAAAGAAATAATTTCCTAGCCTAGGTCTGTGTTTTTGTGTAGCCGTAACAGTTATATGAATCATCTGTGTTGTGGATACAAAAGTATAAAACAGAGTCTTCTCTCATTTTAAAGAAATACTGGAACAAAAGCCTTTCTTGGAGAATGTTCATTTTTCTGAGGAGAATTGTGATAAGATAGTATGGAGACAGCAGTTTTATGCATTTATATTAAAACCGAAAATAAATTATTACATATAACTAAATACATTTTTTTAAGATTAAACTTTAGTTAGATACCAAGCTACTACCAGAAAACACGGCATCAGGTCTCAAAAACCGCACCCGTCCTCTTAATACGGAACCTCAAATCTCATGCAATTAACTTCCTGGAGCAGGGTCTTGAGAAGGCAATATTTTTGTAGCCGGTTTCAAAATTACCTGTCGTTTCTGGGGTGAGAATTTCATTACCGTTTTCACAATATTCCGCTACTGAACCCAACTTTTAGGCATTCTAAGTCCAAATCCTCACATATTATTTTTCTAATATTGCCCCTCATCTAGTCTTGGTCTTTCAAATAATTTTTTCCGTATATGTCTTCTGACTAAAACTTTGTATAATTTTATCTCCCCCATGCTTGCTACATTTCCCACATCCTGTGTTTTATATATATTCACCCTTAAATACTGTCGAATGATACAAATTGTAAATCTCTACGTTATCCATCTTCGTCTGTCCCCCTGTAATTTCTACTGTCTCAGAACCGTTTATGACGCTTAGCATTCTCTTTTCAAACATCGTATAACGCACATCTGGTGAACTGCAAAGTAGCTTTGCTTCTTTTTAGTTCTTCACGTGTCACCATTTATTTTAGCAGTGCCACATTCTTAGTTTTGTATGTGACAGCCAGTGTGTGTGTGTGTGTGTGTGTGTGTGTGTGTGTGTATATATATATATTGGTAATGTAAATCAACCGATTCTTATGTTTTTATTTTCAAGTTCGTTTCATTACTCTCAAATAGAAAATTCCCACATGCTTAGAATTCATGACCAAAATAGTGAACCAAGTATAGACACTTTGCCAACCCCGTGAATTCCCCCAAGACTAGCACTGATTTATAACAGGGCATGTGCATTTGTTTTTGTCGATATGAAATATATCGTGATATGATTGGCGTAACATATTCAGTAATTACGGCACCTCTGTTATAAACAGCTTTTTAAATCTGTATTACTGTAAGGAAATTGTTTTGTGTAACTTTCATTCCAGCATTACAGAACGTGACAAAATATGAATTTAAGTGACAAATTTTAAATAAATGGAAAAATCATGTATAAATACGCATGTAACTAATAACTTTCTTGGTATGTAAACAAACATACACTTAAAATCAAATATATCTTACTTCACACTGCGTACGTTCTGCGTGTCCTTTTACACTGCTGACTTCACGGATATCTGTATGAACATCTCGTGGTGTTGGTGCGTCCGATGGCGATTAGTTGACCGGGAACGACACCTGTTACGTTAAAGTATAGCGTAACTTATTATAATAACATATGCCTATTTCTAGACATATCTGACAACATTTGTCGTAATTTTATTCTGTCTGTTTAGGTTTTAAAACTGAGCACACTTTCTCACTAGGAATGTAAAAATTAGCACATAAAAATGTAAGTTTTCCTGTTGTTTTATAGGAGTGTGAAACGTGGTCTGCAGCATTAAGGGAGATAATATAGGCTGAGAATGTTTGAGAATTTGGTAGTCGGGAAATACTTGGGCCTAAGAGGAAGGAAGGGGAAACTTAAAAAATACACAATGAAAGCTTCATGATTTGTACTGTCCACCAAGTGTCATTAGGATGATCAGATCAAAGAGGATGAGATAGGACGAGCATGTGGCCCATGTGCGGGAGGAGAGAAATGCATGAGGAATTTTGGTGGGGAAACTTGAAGGAGGGATGACAATATTAAACTGGATTTTAAATAAGTTTTTTGAGGGGGAGTGGACTAAATTGTTCTGGCTCAGGAGTGGAACAAGTGGCAGTCCAGCTTTTGACAGTGTAATGAACCTTGAGATGCACCAATAGGCGAGAAATTATTTGCGTAGCTGAGCGACTGTTAGCTTCTCGAACCGCCATGGGGTTAGTTAAGGGTAAGAAAGATTCTCTGGTAATCTCATATATACCTGTTATGGAAACTGACTTGTCTGTAGTCTGTGAGGTTTTGAAGATGGTCCCGTTTAGGATCCTATTAACCACAAATTCAGCGAAATAATAAACATCAACTAATGCACCAAAATATATACTCTTTACTGCTAAAAACCTCCTACATGTTTCGACCCTGCTGGGCCATCTTCAGGGAGAATAGTCTTGATACACTGGTTTCGACCCTGCTGGCCATCTTCAGGGAGAATAGTTTTGATACACTATGGTTGCGTTTATAAGTTAACCTTTTAAAGCCTAGCGGTAACTTTACATACTACCAGGTTTGACATTAAAAAATTCTACGTGGTGCCCACATTGCGTTTATGTGTTTTGTACGGATCTCAGAACAAACAGCAACTTTTGCCTTATAAAACATTAAGAGATTGGTTTTTATAACCGAAGTGGAGAGTGTTTACAGCGCGGTACGCACTGAGTCCTTATATAAAACAGATACGCTTCGTCTTTAAAGGGTTAGGTGTGAAAGTGCCCTAGGTTTCACATTTAACTGTATAAACGCAACCATAGTGTATCAAAACTATTCTCCCTGAAGATGGCCCAGCAGGGTCGAAACATGTAGGAGACTTTCACGAATGAAGATTATATATATTTTAGTGCATCAGTTGGTGTTTATTATTTCGTATGATACAGTGCACCTACGTGGAACACATTAAATTCACAAATTCAACATTCTTGCGTGAAAGTTCCTGATATTCAAGGATGCGTTTTTCGACGTTGCAAAAGATTTTTTGCATATGCTGTTTAATTGTTGATGTTTCAAAGTAAAGTGTAGGCTGTAATGATCCACTAAATTGGCGATGATATATGTAGCATATAATAAAGTTTTCAGGGCGTAAGAATACATTAGCGCGACATTTAAAAGAAAAGCGAGCAGAATTTTAAAACGTAAACAAAGCAAATGTTCGAAGGTTGCTGCTATAAGCACGTACATTACGAGCTTAATTAATAAGAAACGTGCCAAGAAAGGGAGAAACTACATAAAGGGGAATAACTCCGTTTGACTTGCATTTTGTATGCAGTGTTCCACAGCTTCGCAGGTAAAATCAGTTGACCGTTACTTACTGCGGGAAGTTAGCTCAAAAATGTGTCTGTCGTGACGGTAAATTGACATTCTTAAAACTTCTGACCCATATATCAGCTTGTAAACTTACCTGGCCCTTTAAACAGTTATTAATTATCGTGTCTAGTAAAACAGACATCCTATGTTTCGAATTTTATCCTTTTTTAATAATCGTCTTTTCCGATTACTGTAGTGGTGGAGGATTGCGTGTTACATCGTAATATGTGCAATGAACAATTAAACTTACTTGTTTTTTGCATAATTTGTAGCTATATCTTGTTCTATACATTGTTTGTTGAAATATATATTCGCGTTACACTTTAAAATTTTGCATTTTAAGTTCTTATATTTATTGACGGGTTAGTTGTCATTTTAACATTTCTTATTTCGGAACTAGTATCCTAATTAAGTTTTAAATTACACACCACACCGTTTGTGTTAAATGGCACACCACGAAGAATTAGAAGTCGGTTGTAATTTGTATTTTACATCCTTTGTGAGGTCTCGCAAAAATTCACATTTTTACATTTCGTTTTAAGTTTGTGTTTAAAATAAACACCTGATGATGATCGGCTTTATCGAAACATGTAGTGTTTGAGATGATGATGGTGATGATGATGATGATAATCGAGGATTGTGTCAGACACAATACGTAACAGTTTTTCAGCTAGTCAAGAAATTTCTCTCATTTTGTGGGATCCGAAGTTTCTTTCCCGTCGTCACAAGAGACCCCTACTCGTCCCTGTCTACTACGGCCAGGTTAAACTAGTCCACCCCCTCCCATTCTCTCTGCTGAATATCGTTTAGCAGTTGAGAGCACCTTTATGCAACACGCTATATAAAACTTGCAGTGGCTTCCACACTATGCACCCCTGAATATGGCAAAGCCCCGTCAAAATTTAGGATGCGTGAAGGTCATTACTAATAAATGTGGTTGTATTTAGATGGTTTGTTGTTATTAACTTCTTATTGTAAACAATTCGTGAACAAAACTGCGTCTCTGTATCTTGATAAAATTGTTCAATAAAACCACACCCGCTTGTTGGTAGTCCCTGAGGGAATACCTGGTTAGGAGTCTGGCTCCTGCTGACTTGACTCCTTGAATTCCGTAACGTGGATAGTTTGGGTTTCCTTCATTACCATATATAACAGCATTTCCATACATTGAATGCAATTTGCTATGCAGTTACGCGCACATTATATTCATGTCCAATGTACAAGGGGAAAGTTTTAAAGTAAGGTTGTATAGGCCTACTTGAAATTATAAGTGCCCTCTTGCCTTGGGCAAGATGTCCACCGATCTTGCTCATGTTCCAAATTACCTCCACTGAATCTATATTTTTCTATATCTTTTCATAATATAAAGTCACACTGGGAAAATAATACAACAGTCTTCGCAACTAGTAGAATATATATTATAAATTTATTGTAAATTAGTCTACATGTTTCAGTCCTATAAGACCGTCAACAGGCCTATGTACAAGAATGGGCGTATGGATAAACAAAGCCTTAGAGATCTCGAAGGCGTCTGTTGTATTCAGGTGTATATGCTGGTTGTTAGCTACTAGTAGGGTGTAACACACTATAATTACTATAAAATGGTGAGTACTTATTCTTAGACATATATGTTACAGTACAATAGTTGAACTTGTCATTATGTGGTAGTTATCAAGGTGTATCTAGGCTTTTGTGTATGGCCTTGTTGACTTTTGGTTATAGGTGTATTGTTCGGTTTTCTTTTTTTGTTTTGCATTAAAGTAGTGGTTGACCATATGTTGTAACAATAGCATATAACTAATTATTGAATAATATGGTAACTTCATAGGCTGAAAGGAATATTTAATATCTTGTCTCGCATCGGTACGCATAATATGAAGATAAAGTCTCACTTTTCATGAGATTTTAACTCTCTTGTGTGTAATATTCACTGAACCCAAGTTAGGCTTTTCCTAGGAAAAACTGTTATAGGAAATCAAATTCTAGACGTAAACACGAGGATTTTCGGGTGGAAATCATGAAGCTTGAGTGTGATTTGAGTAAAGAGTTACCAACATGTCAAGGAATCTTAGCGCTTTCGAAAGGGAGGGAACTAATTGACTTAATTGCACGGCATCACATTCTAGAAGGTTTGATTCCCAATTACTGCATCTGAACTTCATTGTACTGTATAAAAATACCGAAAAAATAATTACCGGAAGGGTACTGCATCCTCTGTGTGCTTTGTATGAACTGTGTCATTGGTCTTTAGTACTAATATTTTGAAATGATATGGTTCTCTTTTCTAAGTAGCAAATAATTTAGGACTGGTGGAAATGAGAGAAATTTTTCAAATCCATTTCAGTTCGTGTCTCTCTGTGATTCTTGAGAGGAACTCAGGCGTAAGGCTTATGGCGTTCGTCAGAAACTGTCCAGATTTTTCTCTTTGAAACTGAAACATTGTTTTTGGGTTAAACGTACGTAGTCCTGCATACCAGCCTTTTGTAAGCCACTGTTTCACATTATGGTTTTTATATTCCTTTATGTGAACTTCTAATTTCTTGGTACGTATTTTGGTACATATTTCGAAAAGTATCTGTGAACACAAATAATATCTATTTTGTCTCACGTTGTTGCATAGTTCAAGTCTAACCTGCTAGAAGGCAGCACGGAAGAGGGGGAAGTAGAGTTATATGCGTGATATTGGCCTAGTCAAGTAGTATAATTTGAAAAAAAATATACCCCTCTTCATGGTGGATAAAATGTAGACAAATGTGTCATCGTTGTCCTGTTGGTTGTGTCTTATGTAATGCGGATAATCGCTCTCCACAGGCGGTATGCTTAAAGTGTATTTGTTATGGCTTTTCAGACAAGGTTGGTAAAGGAAAAGGCCCCCTATGGTGTGTTGCAGAAGCGAACCGGCACCCTCTGTAAACAAAACAGCATCGTGAACCAGTATAGAGTCAGTGAAATAACTGCTGCAGGGCCACGTGTTTATGATATTTATGTTTGACTACCATGTCCTTGCAGAAAAATTGCATTGCAATTTGAAGAACAAATTTCTTCTTCGTAGTTGACACTTACACTTAATGTCCCTAGGTTCTATGACACGCACGTTATTTCTGTGACCTTAAGAACGCCGTTCGTTACCATTGCTGACTTCTGAAGTGTCCTGGCTCTGTGGTGGTTCATTAGATTCATTAGCTTCATTTGGTCATTGGTTTATTTGGTACCTGATAAAATCGATGCGTAAGTAGAAAACCTCGCTTCTGCCCAAACAATGTATGTTTTTGGTATTTTGTAAATATAGCATATGAAATTACTTTATAACGTACGCTCTTCCACTGACCCTTGTAGCCTCCGATCCCCCTAGGCGATATTGCAGGAATTGACCTCTCGCGGTTCTTGCACATTTGATTGATAAACGTGCGAGGTGGTGGCACGCTACCAATCAGGCTACCGAACTAGACATTGGGTCGCCTGGTTTTAAATCCTACAGTGTCGCCTGGTTGGATGCTTCTGGCGCGGGATTAGGGTATCGGAGTATCTAATCACGGCAGCACGACAGTTACAATCAAAATTTACTCATTATCGTCAGGGCCCCAGTGTTCCTCTCATGCGGCAAAGAATAGAAGAAAGACATTAACTTGCACTCTGAACCTTACAAGAACAGATATTGTACGACATCTAATGTCCTCACAGCGGTGTTTGTGAAGATTCAAGTCGTCTGGCATATGATGTCGTGGATTACTGTCAAGATAGACGCGCAAGCTTTCCCAGACGTGGTACCTTAAAGGGTACGAGTAAATGGCGCCCTGGATTTTAACTATGCCAGTGTTTTCCGTGCCCGTGCCCTGTATCATACGAAATAATAAACACCAACCAATGCACCAAAATATATATAATCTTTATTCGCACAAGTCTCCTACATGTTTCGACCCTGCTGGGCCATCTTCAGAAAGAATAGTTTTGATACACTGCGGTTGCGTTTATACAGTGTATCAAAACTATTCACCCTGAAGATGACTAAGTAGGGTCGAAACATGTAGGAGACTTTTTACGAATAAAGATTATATATATTTTGGTGCATTAGTTGGAGTTTATTATTTAGTATTTAACTATGCTGTTGACAGTTATCCGCTATTATTTCCCAGATTTAGGGTCTATATCGTGACAGGTAGATGGACTGACACTGTAATTGATTTATTTACTTACGTAGCTACACACAGACACACACACGTAGATAGATATATATGTAGTTTGCCGAAAGCTGGTGACGTTTTTTTATAAATTTAATTCATTGCCAGTCGTAATTTTTGATTCCCTCAGTTTAAAATTTTCCTTCTTGTGAAGCTAGAAGTCACTCAGCTAATCAAGAAATTCCCGAATTCTGTGGAACTTGAAGGGTCATTACCGGTCTCACGACCGCCCTGCAACTTAACTCTGTGCTGAGCCAGATGAACACAATTCAAAAAATAAGTCCAATTCCTTCAATTTAATATTTATACAGAAAAGTTGCGTTGGCGTGTTATAATTATTGTTATTCTTATTATGCCCTCAGTTTATGTTCTTCACTTAAGGACAAGACTCACATAAAAAAAGAAAGTTTTATGTATTTAACCCGCATTTACTCCTAGGCCTATATATATTTTTTTTTCAATGGCGCAACAGCCCCTAGTGGCCGCGGTCTCCTCATTGTCGAGGCTACACGATCATACTCAGACACATCACACTCGGTAGGACTCCTCTGGACGAGTGATCAGCCCAACATAGAGACCTCTACCTGAGAACACACAACACTCACAAGAGACAGACATCCATGACTCCGGCGTGACTCGAACCCGCATCTCCAGAAATCGAACGACCGCAGAGCCACCCCTGAGACCGCGCGGCCACTGCAATCGGCTATTTATTTACTCATTTAATGATTCTGTCACTAAATAAAACCGTAGCGTCGAAAGGCTGGGGAATAGTGAATAATGGATTAGTCACTGCACAGAGTAGAAACCTGCATCCGTGTTCTTTCTGCGTTCTTTTCATTGCTTACAATTCTTTTGACAGAAATTAAGTTTCGCCATCAATTAGTGCACGTAATGTGTAAATAAAGGTGCTGGAGTAAGTCTTTGATTATTAAATTCGGTTGGGCGTTCATTGTTGGGCGTGCGTGTAATTTGTAGGAAAACCAGTGCAGTGTAATTAGTGGGCAGTTTTCGCTTATACGGTAATTAATTGGAATATATAGGCCTGCATTACATATTTGTATGTTACCTCTCATTCTGTGTGTTTGCATGCGCATGCATGCACATGCACACACACACAGAATGGAATGTCTGTCATGCCTTCCTGAAAGCGCCTTATTTTCTCAAACCATCGCCCTTCCAGTTGTATATTTCGGCACATTTTAAAATATTGTAATGTATGTTTTGCATTTGATTCAGCTGAGTCAGAATAGAGGCCAGTGGCGGGTTAATATGAATACATTAATTAATTCTTGTGTTCCATAAGTGTGGCTGATGTATTTGATCAGATGAGATGCTATCAGCTTCTGAAGGATTTTGCGCTAGGGAGTGTGTAGCAGGGCTGTGGAGTCGGAGTCGGAGTCGGAAGGAATTTTGGGTGGAGTCGGAATCGGAAGGAATTTTGGGTGGAGTCGGAGTCGGAAGGAATTTTTAGGTGGAGTCGGCGTAGGAGTCGGAAGGAATTTTTTAGGTGGAGTCGAAGTCGGTAAAAATGTACCGACTCCGACTCCGACCTCGGTCTAAAATCTTAACTAGATACTCCAAACCCAGAGCCCTGATAGCTACAGTAACCATTAGACTTATACTTAAATATAGGTTGTAAGTCAAAACAGTAGCCTGATGATTCACGTGGTGGTGATGAAACGTCTTATAGGTTTACCGTTATTAATACATATTGAGCTTTTATGAAGGAGTCGGAGTCGGAATCAGAGTTCTAAAAATCGAGGAGTCGGAGTCGGAAGTTTTAAAAATCGAGGAGTCGGAGTCGGAGTCAGAACTTTTGTGTACCGACTTCACAGCCCTGGTGTGCAGTTAGGTAGCCGGTTATTTTATGTCACAAGTGCTTTGACACATCAGAAAATGAAGCAACTTTTGTCACTGTGTGAAACACTACAGTTACCCTTTCAATTAACAACGCACAGACATACAGCTATTTGGGAATTCTAGAATTGTACATATTAGATTGATGTAAATGGTTTACTTATGTGAAGGATGCGTATAGCCTATGTGTTTTTGCTGCTATGTTAGCAGCACAAGATGCATGCCGCCTTCAACAGAATATAGACTTATTTATCTCTTTTCATGCTCCACTTGTGAAAGCCCTTCAGGTGCTCTGATAAATCATGCCTGTTCAAATGTTTCATTAGAGTGTACGTGTAGTGTATATCTCCTTCTAATTTAATTCGTATAATGCTTTATATTTTTTCCTGTATATATACACACCAAAAATACATAATTATCTTAGGAATCTGAGCACCAAATTATCGTATGAAAGAGCCCTAACTTACTTAGTAGTGAAATCAAGTAAGTCAAGGGGTTAGGTTATTTCACAAATAATATATGTTTCCGCCGGCACGCCTCAGCTGATTTATACCTAGACGCAGTTTTTGTGTTGGCGCTGTTCCTCATATCTAGCTCTGTATTTGGCTAGGGCAAAATGATATCCTTTATTTGTTCTATTATGCATTAGTTGGCTTTATCGGTGACCATAATTATCCAGATTTAACAATTAGGCGCAGTGTCCTATCGTCTTCAGTAGAATCTCCGTCATGAGACATCTCCCAAACTTTTCATTTTCAAAAATTTAATGTGTTTCATGTCCGTGCACTGTATAATACAAAAACACTAATCACCAACAAATGCATAAAGAGAGTTTTATCATCAATCATAACACACTCCTACATGTTTCGACCCTGCTGGGTAATCTTCAGGGAGAAATTTTTGTTACCGTTACACTAAGGTCCGGGCTTGCAAGCCGGGACCGCAGAGAGTTCACGCCTCCAAAAACAACGCAGTACGCAGTCAACAGCACATTCTCACTCAACTATAAAGTGCAACCTTATAACAAAAAGTTCTCCCTGAAGATGACCCAGCAGTTTCGAAACATGTAGGGGTGTGTTACGATTGATGATAAAACTCTCTTTGTGCATTTGTTGGTGATTAGTGTTTTTGTATTCATTTTCTGTCATAGATCATAAATGACAAAATCTGCCGTGGTTAGTTTTATTTTCCCCTCTCAGCGTGTTGTAACATATTTTATAATTATTGTATAAATATTGGTAGCAATTTCTCAGCTACAATCACGAAAGGCTAAGTTTCATTAAACAGGAAATCTGTTAGTATGTATATGATACGTACTACTACTGCGAGTCGTACAAATTGGTGTTGCTTGATTTTGTCATCTGTTTCGTAGAGGTTTAAGTGTACCACTTCCGAAAAAGACATTTCGGTGTACGCATTATTTAACACTGTGAAGATTTAAATTAACGTGAATTGTATTAATTAGAATCTCACTACATGTTGGTACAGTGTGTGTGTGTGTGTGTGTGTGTGTGTGTGTGTGTGTGTGTGTGTGCAAATACAGGGAGGCTTTGAATGTGAATATTTTATACCCCCAACATGTTTCGGTTAGCTACCATCTTCAGGGAGGCTTACATCAATTCATTATGTAAAACTTTAAACCATATTGATTAGTCAATTGCTGCAAGCCTCCGTGAAGATGGTAGTTAGCCGAAACAGGTCGGAGCTGTAACATAAAATAGACTAATAGTGTATGTAACATGATTGTGCTTTTGGTTGCTTTTAATTATAAAATTAATATCAAAGCACTAAGATGAATAATACAAAGGAACAGCGATGTCTGCCTGCACATTACTGAGTGTTAGTCTTGGTAGTGGAGAGTTGTAGCTACTACTGTGCGGGTGAAAATCGATTCGCGTGCAAGTTCTCAAGTCTGTGGAGCACCTCTCAGGCGGTTAATCGCTGACGTGTCACCGCGGTGGCCCGGGTTCAATACTAGGCTATTCCGTGTGTTATTTGTGGTGGACAAAGTGGCAGTGAGTCAGGTTTTCCTCCGAGTACTTCGGATTTCCCCTGTCAGTATCATTCCACCAGTGCTCCGTACTCATCTTGATATTAATGCTGCTCTCTTGAGAAGGACAAGCTGCCGAAGACTGGGGGTCTTCAAACAAAACACTGCTGTTTCCAATGTCGTGGGGTACTTGATAAAGAAGTACTGTCATGTTGTTAGTATTTGGGCGCCTTTTAACGTTACCCGGTTGAGCTGTAAGCATTTAACAACTGGAGAATCGCTGAACGAACTTGACGAGACACGCCTGTGCCTTGTCAGTTTTGGTTAAAGTCGGACAAAAATGACGGACGGTTTGTCTGCATGCATTTCTGGGCACATCTCAAGAGTCACGCGCTAAATATTCACTGCAGGGATAAGTGTTCCGTGGAGAAATGTGTGGAGTTTCTGAGATTATTCGAGGAAAGACAGGCTGTGTGCGTATTTCCTAACTTTTATTTTGATGAATCAGAATTTTTCCGTACATACCTACATACGTTTACGCATCATCCCACGTAGGAATATAAGAAAGTGTATGTTACTTTTAGATTCCGTAGAAAGGAGGTAAGTTTTATTCCCTTAAAGAATTTCGTTGTTAATGTACTATTTGGAGGCATATATTACCCCTTTAAAGACGAAGCCTATCTGTTTTATATAAGAACTCAGTGCGTACCGCGCTGTAAACACTCTCCACTTCGGTTATAAAAACCAATCTCTTAATGTTTTATAAGGCAAAAGTTGCTGTTTGTGCTGAGATCCGTACAAAACACATAAACGCAATGTGGGCACCACGTAGAATTTTTTAATGTTAAACCTGGCGGTACGTAAAGTTACCGCCAGGCTTTAAAAGGTTAACTGAGGTGGGCGACGAATATGTTAAATGGGATGCGTGTATATACGTATATTAGATCAATAACATTACATGCTATGTATGTCTAGCTTGTATAAACTATATAGTTTTCTTCAGTGTGTGTGAGAGTGATTGTTTATTCTCAGTATATAATGTTGATTTCTGACCAATGCAATTGAGTATGGTTGATTTTGAATCCTCTACTAAGACACGGATGAATCTTATAGTGGGTGTTCTGTAAGACGCAGAAGGGTACATTTAAAATAATAAAATTTGCAATGCTATCCCTGAAATTATTCGCGAATTTAATGTTTTGAGACTATAAAACAGCAGACGTGCTATAAACGCTACGTTTTGCTGACAATACCCAACTTGTTCAATATATTCTCAACTACCCTTCTATATGAAGGTGGCTCCCATCCGCAATCTGATGACGGGCGACGCCGCGTCTTGGTAATAAGATGTTCAGAGACTCAAAATAAAGGACCCATTAGCTTAGAATAAATTGGCTCAAATTAAGGGGCCCAATTGTTGAGTATAAGGGACCTACTGACTCAGAATAAGAGGCCCACCAGCTTAGAGTAAGGGGACGGTAACTAAGGACAAATGTTACGGGCTCGTGTAGCGGGACTACTGGCTCAATGCGAGGAGTCTGCAGACGCAGAATAAGGGATCGCCTGGCCCAGAATAAAGCACAGCGTCAGATTTTTGTACAAACGGCGATGAAACTACTGGTTCCAGAAAGGCGAGGCTTTCTTTACTAGCAGAGTGACTGTCCGTGTGTCAAGGATTTGGAACTGGTTTGTTAATTACGGCCTGTTTCTAATGTAAATTACTTTGTCATATGTTCCGAACTCCACAGCTTGGTTTCAATAGAAGAGTAGGCGAGGATTGCCTTCAAGGTGTTTCTAGCCGTTGGTTCTGTAAGGTTGTCGGTATAATCTTGAATTGGGTCATCCCGGTGTGTGACTGCCGTACAAATTAGATAAATTAAAAATCCATCAGATAGCCAGCAATAATATGTGTCTTTATTATATAAAAGTTAAAAATAGAGCGACCAGATTCGGCTGTTAAACAGCCATCATTAGTCTCATCATTCAAAAACTATTTCATACCAAGAGCTCTACATGGACCGTGCCATGGCTCAGGCGGTTAGCCGCCGGCCTCCCATCGTGGAGGCCCGGGTTCGATCCCGGGTCAATCTATGTGGGATTTGTGGTGGACAAAGTGACACTGGGACAGGTTTTTCCACGAGTTCTTCGGTTTTCCCGTGTCAATTTCATTCCACCGGTGCTCCTTTACTAGGAAAAGGACAATAAGCCTCATGGCTGCAGTGCGTCCGCAGCGTCTGCTGCGGGGCCCTTCACCACTAAAAAAGAAAGAACTCTACGTGTAGAGTTCTTGGTATGAAATAGTTTTTGAATGATGACCCTGATGATGGCTGTTTAACAGCCGAAACAGGTCGCTCTATTTTTAACTTTTATATAATAAAGACACGTATTATTGTTGGCTACCTGACGGATTTTTAGTTTATCTACTTGATATAGGCCAACTGGGACAATGGTTACAAAAAAAAACATACATAACAAAAAGACACAGTCAGACACACCACTATGTATGTTTTTTGGCACACTATACAATTTATACTGAGCCGAAACATGTAGTAGCAAAGCACACTAGAATAAATAAATGGTATAGTGTGCCAAAAAACATACATAGTGGTGTGTCTGATTGTGTCTTCTTATTATATAAACTGTCGGTACAAACACACACACCCACACACACACACACACACACACACACACACACACACATGTATGTATGTATGTATGTATGTATGTATGTATGTATGTATGTATGTATGTATGAACGTATGTATGTATGTATGTATGTATGTATGTATGTATGTATGTATATATATATGTACGTAAACAGAGAGATGTTCTGAAAATTTTCCATGTGCTGGCACACCCGCGGAACTCAATTCAGCATCTACAAATATCTCTAACGTTGGAGGCTATAAAGAGAGAAAGGAAAAGAATCTGAGAAAAGAATAATCTTCGCTACCTTAATCACCCAGTGGGGCGGACACCGAGTCCCCTAATGAGCCCATATCCAATGTGATCACGTACAGGCTCCCTGAGGTATTGCTTCTATATATTGCAACCGAGTTACATGTACGAAGAAAAATTAGGCAGCGGGAATTAGACGGATAGCGAACTTATAAATCATGAAACACTGGGCCACCTACTGTACACCTTGCTTCCGATCTTTACAAAGCATCTGACAATGGATTAATAAATAGCAAGATGGACGGTGGTGTAGTCTGACACACTGACGGTGTCGTTAAATAAGGCATAAATAAATATGTATATATATATATATATATATATGGCTGGAACCATTCGTAGAGTTCTATGAGAATATACCTCTGAGAGTTGATGAATTAAATTTGGTGAGTTAATGTTGGTACTTCAAAGCAGGCCACGACCGCTTCCTTCCGAAACTTTTCAATTAATTATTCTTGAATTATCCCTGCATTGTAAGTTATGTTCTGAGTTAGTTATAACATCGATAAGTAAAGAATACATACAAGGAGAGAGAGAAAAAATTTAAATATTGGTACAAATATTTTCTTGTGGCCGCGAATTCCAGATTGGGGTTAACGATCTTTTTGGTGGTATTCAGTTGTTTTAGGGAAACTGTAAGAAAACTGTGTAGTTGTGGTTTGTTCCGCACGTTTGCCGCTGCTTGCGGAAGGAGGTACGATGGTTGTTGTTGCTCCGCATATGTAACATATACAGTCTCTTATTACTACGTGGTTTACATTTGTAATTAAAGTCGTTAATTTCGCCGATGCCAGTGGCCGCGCGGTTTAAGGCGTAGGTCTGCGGCCGAGCGCTTGCTGGGATTGTAGGTTCGAATCCCACCGGGGGCATGGATGTTCGTCTTGTACAGCGTTTGTGTTGTCAGGTAGATGTCTCTGCGACGGGCCGATCCCTCGTCCAGAGGAGTCCTGCGGACTGTGGTATGTGCTTGAGTTTGATCAAATGAAGTCACAAAAATCCTCGACACCTACTGTGAACAAGTAAGTAGAAGAAGGAAGGACTAAGAAAGAAATAAGTCGCTAATTTCTTTGGCCTCATGAGAGATAACACTAACAACCCCTTGATTCGTAGCTGGACAGAAATGGATCATCTGAAGTGGGTACTGGAAAAGAAAAAAGCGAGATTTGAGAGACAAATTTTCAGAACACAATAGTCTTCTATATAGGTTTGTGTATCATGATTTGTCACGGAAGTGTCCTGGTCTGTGAGCCACTAACTTAAAGAGAAGAGAGACTGAAGACGCATGCGCACTGTTTGTTGGCTCATTCACACTCCAGAGCACAGGAACATTGCATTGTCGGCCTCCCGCAATGCACCGTTGTCAATCTGCACGGCTCACCGCCCTCTACAATTGATTGCGTCCAATGCAGCAAATTAATTCGGACCAAAATGTGTAGACAGTGCGTTTGAGCGAACGCAATACAGCAGATTTTTTTTGTGTGTGTCTGTAGGAAACGTACCCAGTGCTGTGGTCTTGTTAGCACGCAGTTGTTACGCTGACGTACATCGTCCCTGAATATTGTGTTGGTGTGCTAATTCTGATAGTTTACAAAGAGACCCTCATAACATAGAATAGCAGCTTAATGCCTGGGTTTGATATATTTTTGCTGCTCCTGCCATCGGGATAGCCCAGTAGATAAACTGACTGGCGGTGGACATAAAGAAGATATCAAGCAGACATAGGCATAGATGGATGGACAATACTGAAATAGTATGTGAGGTTTAGGCCTTGATATTTGTGACTCTGGGTAGGATCCCGTAGCAAGCTTTTGTAAAAACGATAAGAATTTCTGAGCAGACGGATTTTTTCACAGCATGTAAGGATAGAGACTGTCAACAACAACTGTGTTTGAAGGTATAATATTGTCTGGCATTACTGTGACATGTTCCGGCATTACATTAAAAAAAGCCATTACCTAGCGAATTAAAGACACCAAAGAAAAATATTGCGGACACCATATTATAATCGAGATGCTTTGATGTAGTATATACATGATAATTTTTGTTTGGTGTTTTTAATTCCCCTGATGATGGCTTTTTTAATGTAGGCCGAAACCTGCTGCAATAAAGCTGTGCGATATTACACCTTAAAGCGCAGTTTTGAATGAGTGACGGTCTCTAGCCCTAGCTGTGGTGTATCTGCATCACAACGGGATGTCCTAATTAAAGAATTTCTCGACTAGCTGAGAGGCTGTTTTCTGCAGAAGGAATGTACTTCTTGGGGTAAGGCAGATAAAAGTGAGACTATGCTTGCACTGATGAAAACAAATGTCTTGAATGAAAACTGAGGTTTGACCCTTTGTTTCTTATTTGAGAATAATAATTTAAGCAAATATCACTTGATGTGACTCAGACAGTGCACATCTCAGCCACTACACTTTGTACTTTTCCGAAACTCGTGCCCTTCCCGTTCATCTTCCCTATGTGCTTTTTTTTTCCTGTCTCGCATTCCCTCATTCACAATTCACTGTCCTCCCCCCTGGGTCTCAGTGCTGTCAGCACCATACACCTCATTACACCCATTTCCATAAGCATCAATCACTCAAACTCTGCATGATATAGGGGTGGCAGTTTCTTGTTTTGTGGCCGAAATATGTCCCAGCTGCAGGCCCACGGTTAACCCTTTCTTCCAGCATCTATACATTTCAAATTAAAGGACTAATTCTTCCTTATTACAGTTTGTCGTATCAGTATGTCTGAAATGCAGGAATCACTATAAACCCAGGAACAAGTACGTCAGACGTTAAATTGTACTAACGGAGTAGCAGACTCAACAGACATATAAAAAAATGTTTTGGAATATAAATGGTAGAGGTAAAGGTAAAGGTAGAATTGTGCCTGGCCACGACGTGAGGGCACCTCGGTTCTAGATGGAGGTGAGTGGTGAAATTCACGCGCCGGTGTCCTTTGGTTAGGAGGCTGTGTGGGGCCACGGAGCTGGTCTGGAAGTTCTGCAGAAAAGAAAAATATCTTGCCCTTTCCGGGACTCGAACCTCAGTTCCGTAGCGTAGTCTCTACCGACTGCGCTGTCCCGGCTACGTGCAGGAAAATAGAGGCTTGCTTTCCGAAAGGGGAACGCATTCTTCGCTTCGTCAGTAGGCCGGACTGTCTGTGGTGCTCATGGAGCGTCCTACTGCTGGAACCCGAGGTCCCTTTTGTTACGTTTAAAGCGTTCGCAGTAAGAGGCTGGCCATTAATGTCCGTCTAAAAGCCGAATTCAAGAATGCGTGGAGCTGTACCACCTAAATATCCGAACCTCTACGTATTCAAATCATGATACTCGAGAACGGGAAAAAATTGTTTATTTTTTCTGAAAAAAAAACTTTCAAAAAACTGTATTAAAATCTTTCCTTAAATTTGAAAGCACAAATCTTAATGTTTATATGGACCGGAGAAAATACAAAAGTAGTGGTTTTTGAACGGTACTGTGTTGGCAATATGACACAGTGTTGTCATGCAGGTAACACTGTACGGAGTCACAGACCTATAGGAGAGAGGACGGCACTCTGCACCACTGTAGAATGAACTGGTGTTGCACCAGGGTCAGTTGGAAGTCTCCACACCCTGCGCGGGCCGCAGGCCAATTGTTAACAGAAAAGTTGCATTTTTTCAACAAAAAATTATTTTATATTAAACGTTTATGGGGCTAAAAGAACGAAACTTCATTAGCATTACTGAAATAAAAATTAATTCTTCTGGCGACTTATGTTACTTTTGAGTAATGACTGAAACTCAGTAAGAAACCTGCCACAGTTCGGCACTGACAGGACACAGACTTGCATTTTGTGAAGCTGTAATAAATAATTTGTGTTAATTATTTTTGAAACATAAAACTGAAAGGGGAAGGGAGATCAGAGCATACGACTCCGCAATTTTCTCGCTATTTTCACTGTAAAGTTTTGAAAAGTTCCGAGTATAGCATGTTTTTATGCAACATGCGCGAAGCTCCTTTCACCTTAACCTTTTAAAGCCTAGCGGTAAATTTACGTACCACCAGGTTTAACATTAAAAAATTCTACGTGGTGCCCACATTGCGTTTATGTGTTTTGTACGGATCTCAGAACAAACAGCAACTTTTGCCTTATACAACATTAAGAGACTGGTTTTTATAACCGAAGTGAAGAGTGTTTACAGCGCGGTACGCACTGGGTCCTTATATAAAACAGATACGCTTCCTCTTTAAAGGGTTAAACATTGTGTACTAAATTTAACTCTGCATGCGAAATTCACTAAATCGCTCAAAAATGTTTCTTCGTGTTGATGGGGTAGCGTACGTTAAGTGTGTTCGTTAAGTCACGCAGGCCGCATGGCCGCGAATGGTACGTTATTGCGGTGAATCGCTGTGTGTTCTTAATTATTTATTGACCCTTTAAAGACGAAGCGTATCTGTTTTATATAAGGACTCAGTGCGTACCGCGCTGTAAACACTCTCCACTTCGGTTATAAAAACCAGTATCTTAATGTTTTATAAGGCAAAAGTTGCTGTTTGTTCTGAGATCCGTACAAAACACATAAACGCAATGTGGGCACCACGAAAAATTTTTTAATGTTAAACGTGGTGGTATGTAAAGTTACCGCTAGGCTTTAAAAGGTTAACATATGTAATTAATTGAAGACTGCGATGTGCCGTTCTGTTACGCTTGTAAAGAACGGGTTGATCGGCAAGTTGTTGTACGAAAGAATGTCAACCAGCAAAGAGTTGGGACTTTTCGCGTTGTTTACCACCGAAGCACATAATTGTGTGCTGCATGTTGTCAGTCCTCTTGTGATTGAATCCTCGCTGATATCTGTGCGCATTCAACTGGAAGCGAACCGACGTGCTTCAACAGACACGTGGCGCCGACGTTAACACCAGGCGTGAGAAGAGTTCCCCCCACCCAATCTGTCACTACAATGGAAAGAGAAGTCGTTGTGACCTCCGTATCAAGCACATGCACTATTTCATAAATGGTAAAAGTCAGGGCAACAAAAGAGAAGGCCTGCAACCCAGCGTCGTGCCAGTTGGTGCAGAACTGTACTTGAGTTGACTTACTGACAGCACTCAGATGCGTCCTTCTTTAGAAACAAATCGTCATTCAGCAGGCCAACAAATTCTCCGCCTTGTCTGGTTACAGGAACCCACTGCTGATCCCTCTCCTCAGCCGTATTATTCCAGCACACACCGTCCGTCCAGCTGTTTTAGACTGAAACGTGTATTACTGGTTGTAGGTGGAAGCATGATATAAATAAATATAACATGCAAGGAAAGGGTATAAAAATTTTGTCGGAGGGAACATCGGTGCACAGCAGGGCACTGAAGTCTTTATTTCAGACAAGACAGACGATGGGCGTATAAACGTAACATGGAGGCGCGTTCGCGTAACCATTGTTGTCGTGGAAAAGCAGTACGTATTACACATTCTGAGTGTGTGTCTGTAGCCTTAGTTATCCAGCATGCAAAGTGCATGCGCCGTATTATATTACCGTCTGATACATCTCCGACTCTGCAGCATTTTTCCACGTTATAACGGCACGATTTTCGGGTAATAGTTATTGAACATAACATGTGTATTCTGATTCTCTCTACAACTTTTGTCTGAAACGTTTCTCATTCTAAGAAGGATTCGGCGAGATATCATAAATGTACATAGATCTTCGTGTAGAGTACCCGTTATTTGTTTTAGATTTTAATGAAACTGGAATTTTCTCAACAGATTTTTGAAGAAACCTCAAATACCAAATTTCATGAAAATCTGTCCAGTGGGAGCTGAATTGTTCCATGCGGACGGACAGACATAACGAAGCTGATAGTGTTTTTTTTTCGCAATTTTGCGAACGCGCCTAAAACCTGTTCATTTTCATACTGTGCACTAATGCTCCCTGTGACGAAATTGTACGCCCTTTTCTTATGTGTTGTATTTATCTACGTCATATTTCCTCCTATATACATTAGTACATGTTTCAGTCTAGTATAGCTTAGAACAGGAACCAGTAGAGCGTTCTTTTGAATACAGTAAAGAGAAGTCCATTTTAATAAATGACATAGAATTTCTGTACGAGCTAAACAACTATTATCGTCTGACGAGGAATATCGCCGTCGAATGGTAGCGCTTTTGTTTCGGATTCGGAAGATCTCGGGTTAAAATTTGGAACCACTGGAGGCTTATCTGAGATTATTCATCGTTTTCTTACTCTCTCCAGGCTTGTGTCTGGTTATTTATTTAAACTGTTTCTCTGGCAGTTCTTTCTACATCGTTTTTTGCTCGCTCTTCATTACTACTATTCGATGCTGTGTAATTTCAGAAACTGAAAACATTGTTAAACGAACTAGGAATGAAAAAATAAATGAAAGCAGGATTGTATTCTGTAATTAGGTTACACACACCACACTCGGTAGGAGTCCCCTGGACGAGAGATCAGCGCGTCGCAGGGGCCTCTACCTCACAACACACAACACTCACACGAGACAGACATCCGCGCCCCCTGCGGGATTCGGACGCGCAATCCCAGCAAGCGAACGGCCTCAGATTCACACCTTAGACTGGACAGCCACTGGGATTAGCAATTTGATTAATTTACTTGAATTTGGTTGTTAGCTGTGTGTACTGGATAGTACGTAGGCCTACTTGCGTTTTCTGAAGTCAGCAGAACTGAAAAAGAGGAACGTTAAGAATTCTGAAGTATGGGTTGGAAAGCGCTGCAAATGTTTCGTGATCGCTGTTTGTGGTGGTAGCGCAGTATTTGCTGTAATAAGAGCACTACATAAAGCGCATGTCTTGTCGCTGAGATACATTACACGGCCGCTCATTCCATTGCCAACTTGACAAATCTCTCGGTACTGCCCATCGGAATTGCAAAACAGGCAGTAAAGGGAGGGAGCCGATATTGTTAGCGGGAGGGGAGTCAAATCTAATGTTCCTATGATGATGAGTGATTCACACTTCACTTCAGCTCGTTTCCAAGTCACTGGAGACAGACGCACGCGCAGAATGAAAAATGGCAACTGCTTCTTTTAGAGATGCCACTGTTGAAAAGATTTTTGAGGTTTAAGGGAAAGAAATTCTTAACTGAAAGGACTGAAAACATTGGTTTGGCTAGGGGAAGGGTGAAGGGGCCGCGTATAGAAGCAGGCGTGCTTTTCGGACAAGTTACCAAAAATTTCTTGGTTTTATATTAAAACGCAAATGCAGTAATGTGAGAATTACTTTGAAGTACTATCGTCATTTTAACGCACACGTAATTGATCAGCCCCGTTTACAGGTGTCGGCCCCTAAAAACTTGTCCTTACCGGTGTCTTCCACGTGACTGTTTTCGCCATACCAAGGAGAGTGTTCGGTTCTGCGTCTTTTGCCGTCCCTTGTTATAGTTATGAGTTAAAAGTAAAGATTAGAACATACAATATATGCCGTTTTACGCATGGTCTTTGTAGACTAAACGTAAAGTTTGATTACGCAGCCAAGTAGGGTATTTGAGAATGAAATGTTCGATGTACTGTTGGGAAATTAGGACGACAGAGTAACAGACAGATGGAATAAATTGCTGCGTAGTTACAGCTTCAGGATTATGAATTTTATCTTCTCTTAATTTGTGAAGTTTCGTGGTATCACAGCGGCGATTTAAAAATGTTGTCTTCTGGGATGTGACGCCGTGTAATGTGATACAAATCTGCCGACGTTTCGGAGGAACCTGTTGCTTTCATCCTGAAGATATAGGTTACAGGTCCTTTCAAACGGTCGTAAATTTGTGTCATGTTACGTGGTGTTAACGTCAGAGAAGACAGTATTTTGCTGTATTTGTGTCTTCGTGGGGGTACGGGGTGGCGCAGTTGGTTGAGGCACTACGCTACAAGCCGTAAGGTTGCGGGTGCGATTCCCGATGGTGTAATTGGAATTTCGACATAATTTTTCCGGCCGCACTGTGGCCCTGGGATCAACTCAGCCTCTAAAAGAAATGAGTACCAGGAATATTTCGTGGAGGACAAAGGCGGCCGGTGCGTAAGGCTGACAGCCTTACCATCTTCATGCGCCGCAACATCCTGGAACACTCAGGTGCTGTCCAGGCTTGTGCAAGGATTTATAAAACAAGAAAATGTCTTCGTAAGTGACTGTGATTAGTTGCCGTGCTCCGCCAGTATCATATAGGCCAAAGCACTGTGCATCAGCTGCAGACTGTAAGGTGAGACGGATCGTGTGTCCGCAGACAGGTGACCCTTCACTCCACGTGAGCAGGTGTCCTAAGTAGCTTTGACCTATTCACACGCCAGTACGTTAACCTACCGCATTAAGATCCCAGATATCCGCCGGATTATTTATCGTGAGGGGAGATTAAGTACATGGCAACTGTTTTACATAACAGCGGAAATCAACTTCTCAAGAAAGTGCAGTAACCTGATGTATGATCTGTAATCATGTCGCCGTATCACTTTTGTTATATGACAATAAACCAAACACATGTGTTTGTGTGCATCTCAAGGAATGTGAAAAATCAAGAGTCCGTTTCCCTTACTCTTGGTGTAGAATCTGCAATTAGCTTACTTCCTAAAACAAATTAACTTATGCAGCCCTTGAGGGTCGGGACGTCTGGGATGTTGTGTCGCATCGACTGGTAAATATGTAGGCCTACTGGTACTGACGTTTCGACGGACATATTGCCTTCGTCTTCAGGTGAAATACTTCAAGAAGGTCTTCTTGAGGGGTCTCAAAACTCCCACGCATAATGTCTCGGTCACTATTGTACAATAATTCAACAACAAATGGACAGTCTTGTATTTACACAGTTATATTACATTGACACATTAGAAATTTCTAAATGTTTCGATCCTAGTGGTATCGTCATCAGGGAGTATAAAACATGAGGCAGCTAGTTGGTAGTGAAATTTGTGTTACATTTTTTGGTTGGGACATCCCGATCTGATATGTAATGTGAGGTGAAAGAAAAAGAGGCCGTCGATGTTGTAGTTATTTGACAGTATGTATTGCCAAATTATTTGCTACGTGTTTCGGGTTGTGGAAGCCATCTGTAGTCACTAACTTTTAAAAATGATTAAGAGAAAAATAAGTACTGTCTGTGCTGTTTTCAGGGTAATGTAATCTTGCATATCAAAAGAAATCTATTCATTAATGTGTTCCATGTCCGTGCACTATATTATACAAAGCACTAATCACCAACAAATGCACAAAGAGGATTTTCACTTGGATCGTAACACACTTCTACATGTTTCGACCCTGCTGGGTCATCTTCAGGGAGAACTTCTTTGTTATCGTTACACTAAGGTTGCACTTTATAGTTGAGTGAGAATGTGCTGTTGACTGTGTACTGCGTTGTTTTTGGAGGCGTGAACTCTCTGCGGTCCGGGCCTGCAGGCCGGGACTGCAGAGAGTTCACGCCTCCAAAAACAACGCAGTACACAGTCAACAGCACATTCTCACTCAACTATAAAGTGCAACCTTAGTGTAA
>BLKM01012628.1:0-11116 GCA_013340265.1 Coptotermes formosanus | reverse complement strand
GTGTCTGTGGGCACTTTTAACATGACTAACACAAATAGGCAATAACGCAGGCAGAGAAATGGGGTTCTTTTCCCTAAGAAATTATCCTTCACAGAATTTGTGAAGGCTGAAATTGTTTTCATTGACTCACAATGCAACAGGAAAAAGGTCGTAAAATCTGACCCATAGGGCTCAAAAGTATAGATCTTTTCAAAATTTCCTGGCACATTTCGAACACAAAGTTTTTTCTTTCAAGACAGAATGCAGGAATAGAAAAACTTAAGACTATGTGTAAAAATGTGGTGTAATGGAAGACTCGTACAAACTGAATGATCACATATTCGTATGCACGTAAGTATATTCATTCTTCAAAAATTAGTTTTTGTTTGGTCCAAATCCAGTTTCTACAATTTATTTCGAAAACGCTGAATTTCGGAAATCTAAATGTCCAGGCTAAGCTAGACTAACTCCTGCCTGCACGAGATGCACTTGGCATTTAAACCCATCCACTAAAAGACAGCATATAAAAGTTCTGAAAGGCGCTTGAATACAAGGTGTGAATTGTGCTAACGTCTTATGATCGAACGGTACTTGTTGGTTTATAGCAAACTGGAAAGGTAATGTGTTCATTCCTATCTGCAGTGCAGAACAGTACAGTACAGTGTTCTACTTAGCAGACCAGTAGGAATTTCTGTGTGCAAAATGTTGCTTCAATTAGCAAGAAGGGATTAGGAATCAGTGATATTTGAAACTTGTTAGATAGTAATGAAATAAACATTTAGATAAATATTTAGATTCTGATGAGACTGAATTTTCGGACACACATGACACCAGTGATAGTGATTTCGGCGAGCAAGACGATGACACATTTTTGCTTGACTTTGGTGACAATAGTGGCATGGGTGATACTGTGTATGTGAGTGATAGTAATTTTGTGTGGGAGGACATTGAAAATTATGTAGGACAACGAGAGGCTTTTAGTGGCATGAGTGGACAGCTAAGGGTCTGGCAAATCCTGTAGATATATTTGAACAATTTTTTGATGCAGACGTTGTGCAGAAAATTGTGACTGAAGCCAGTCACTACACTGAGGGGTTAAAAAATGCAAAGGGCAATATTTTCTCCAAGCGGTTGAGGGTAAACGAGTGGCAACCCTTGACAGCAGAAGAAATATATGTTGTACTGGCACTTTTCGTGCTAATGGGCATTGTACAGAAGCCCCGTCTGAGAATGTATTTCTCACGAAATCATGTTGTAGCCATGCCAGTTTTTGGTTCTGTCATTTCGTTGGACAGATTTGAAAGCATCTGTAGGTTCCTGCGTTTTACTAACAACACCTCCAAGGACACATAAGAGGGACCACAAAAACTGTTCAAAATCTATCCTATAATTAGGCACCTAATTCAAAATTCCAGTCTTTGTACCTACCCCAACAAGACATTTCAGTTGACGAGTCGCTAACCTCGTGGAAGGGACGTCTATCCTTCACACAGTACCTTCCATTGAAATCATCACAGTTCGGCATAAAGACATTCAAAGTGTGCGAATCACATCCTGGTTGTCTGTGGTCCTTCATAGTTTATACCGGAAAGGAGACAATATTGGAGTCACCCCTCATTTCCAAAGACACGCCTAAAGGAATAGCAATTGTACTGAAGCTTTCTGAGCCCCTGCTCCGCAAAGGCTATACCTTGTGGATGGATAATTATTATAATTCACCAGCTTTGGCAAAGTTTCTGAAATCATGCAAGACAGATTGTGTGGGAACTATTGGACTAAAGAGGAAGGCTATGCCGAAGAAACTGCAAGAAAGCAAGCTGCAGAAGGGCGAGGTTATAGCGCAGCATAGTGGACCAGTTTGTGTCTTGCGGTTGCGTGACAAGAAACATGTAACAATGATTTCAACATATCATGCAGCCGAATTTCAGATAGTGGTGAAGAGGGGGAAAGAGAAACAGAAGCCCGTGTGTGTGATTCATTATAATCAACACATGGGTGGTGTTGATAAGAAGTATCAGCTGTTGCAGATGTACCTAGTGGAGAGAAAAAGAATGAATAAGTGGTATATGAAGTTGTTTAGAAGGTTACTAAACGCCACGGTTCTGAATGCTCTAGTCATTTACAGGCAAAATATAGGACGAAATATTGATCACCTAACATTTAGGATAGAATTGATTGAGGGATTTTTGGTGAAATATTCAGTAGAGCTCAAAGTGCCAGGTCACCATGATGGTGACAACACCGTCAAGAGACTAACGGAACGTCATTTTCCAGGAAGAATAATGCCCACAGAAAAGAAATGTAAACCAACAAGGCGGTGTGTTGTCTACAGCAAGCATAAGAAAATATGAGACTGTATACGATTGTCAAGACTGTGATGTTGCTCTGTGCGTCGATGGGTGTTTCGAGGCCTACCACATAAGAAAAAATTACTGAGGTAAAGTAAATTGCATCAACATTTTCTAAAGTATATAGGAAACTACCATCCAAAGTTTCATTCACATAGAACAAAAACTACGGAAGTTATTTGAGGGAAAAGTGCAGGCAATTTTCAGTGTTTTAAAGCAAATTTAAATACACTGAAATACTGCTCTCGCATCGTGCTAAGAGTGGCATTTAAATGCCCTCCGCGTTGAGGGGTTAATTAGAAAGTCAGTCACTTATGTATACTCTTTGCACACGTAGAAGGAGCCAGGGTGGCATGGTCAGTATATTGACTGGGCCACAGGTTCGGCAATCATGGGGTTGATTTGCAGCATGGGCAAGAGATTTTCATGTTCTCCAAAATGCACAGACCAGCTCTGGGGTCCATGCAGCCTCCTATTCAAAGGGTACCCCACCCACTTTATGCTGGGGGTGAAGTGGGCAAAGTGTGAGTGTCACCATGTACCTCCTTCTAGTGGTGAGGTTAAGAATGAGTGGAACTATACTTCCAATACTACAGTATGCCTTCATCGTGTGTACCGGGACAACTCTACCTTTATCTTTACATTTGCACCCTTCATATGACTAGCAGGTGATTTACAAAGTTGTTTTAGTGTATTTAAGATTCTTCTCTGTTTTCTTGTTACAACCTTGTCTACACACAACAGAGAATGCTGTACATCACTGAAATATGATTTTATATACCATTGAGTTGCAATTTTTCTGTGTTAATTTCTGGACCAACATTTTTGTTAGTTCTGGTTAGATTTTAATCATCCTCTTCATGGTATTTTCATGGTTTTATTTCTAGATGAAGCTGTATAACCTGAACTTCCCTGAAGCAGAAAGCATTGAGTACATGGGTTGGGTGAATGAGGGTCTCCTGAACAACAATCAGCTGTGGCAGAGATACAAGCCAAGGTTTCTTACACTCAAGGAAACAGGTGTGCTACTGTTTAACTCCCCACTGGTAAGTATGTAACAGATACTACAAGAAGTTATGGAATTGGTAGTGTTGCATAAACACAATGTGAAGCTGCTGTACACAAGCACTATGTTGTATTGGCCTGTTGCAAACACATCATTATCATTATATCATATTAAGTGGCTATGCATTGTCCTATGTCAGGCATGGTTGTGTTGTACCTGAGCTGATCATATTGTCATCTCATTTTCATTATATCAGACACAAAATCCAATATGAGAGCTCTTGGAAAATTGGGGATTTAATGCTCATCTGAACAGCTGTTAACTTAAAAGAACTCTGCTCCTCAGAGTGTTTGTCTGTTTGTTTGTTTGCTTGCTTGTTTGTTTGTTTGTTTGTTTGTTTGTTTGTTTGTTTGTAGGATGGTTGGTTGGTTGGTTCGTTGGGTATGTATTTAATGGATGGATGGATGTGTGGATGGACAGATAGACAGATTGCTTGACTGACTCATTCACTAATGAACTGTCTGCCTATCTGTTAGTTAATTAGTCAGTAAGTCAGTCACTTATGTGTGCTCTTTGCACACATAGAAGGAGCCAGGGTAGCATGGTCAGCATATTGACTGGGCCACAGTTTCGGCACTCATGGGGTTGATTTGCAGCGTGGGCAAGAAATTTTCTGTTCTCCAAAATACAATAAATATTGAATACAATAAATACATGATCGAATTATAACACAGAAAGGTAAAGTTTCTCCTGCACTTCTAGTGAGGGTGGATTTGGGAGTGAATGTATAGCTTCATGCATTGTTAAAGGGTAACTAAATGGAAATAAATATATAAAATTAGTAATTTAATTATGCAGATTAAGTGCAGTATTTTATTTTAGGTGAGTTTAGTGTTTCCAGACTTATTAGAGAATATTCGTAAGAACAAGAAATTTGTGTAAATCTGTATTGACATCCAACAATAATATGAATAATAAATAATACAATAATGAATAATAATGAATAATACAAAGTTGTGTAAAACTTTTATGTTTCTTAAAGTACATCGGAATTGTTCCAGTTAGACATAATGTTAACACTTCTGTAACATTAGCTTTAACAACTACTGTCCAGAATTGAGGGGTTTTGAATTTAAATAACCCCGAAATGCCTTCACGACCATGCAGTACACCGAGGTTGGGAGTGTATGAAGAATTAAAAGGTCTGTGCATTGCACCAAGCCTGACATTGAAGGGTGACATCCAGGATGCGTTCGTGCATTTCTTGGTTACAGGCTGATAATCATTTCCAGCATATTCTGCTTCACGTATAGTAACAACTGATGCCCCTGTATATGTTGTTAGTGTCTCAATGAAATAACATGTTTGTTGGGCTTAGGACAAAGTAAATTAAGTATACTGACAGCAATTCTGTGTAACCATAGAGTAATTGAGTAATTTTCACAGTGAATATTAAGGTTATGGACATATTGTGTGTGATGTCGTACAATATAGTGTATAGTTACTGACATTTTGGAGGATTCATTCCAGACTACATGACGCTCGACGTCATGTCAAATGAAGCTCTAAATTTTGCAGTGTAATCCTTTTAGTACTTAATCTCAGTCTGAGTGTCATAATGGTAATGTAGATATATTGTGCACTGTTCCGGTCAATGCATTTTCTTTGAAAGTTAATTTTCTCTGTTTAAATGACATTACTAAAACAGAATCAATTCATAAATTATTACTCTTCAAATTGAATGCATGATGTTTTTTTCACTGTCAATTCTTCACTCACATGTTCATTGTTATACATAAAACAAAAGATTTGCACATTTACAAGAAATGACAGCAGTGTTCCGATATCAACAAGCAACAGTATCTGTAGATGACATGAGAGAAAGGGAACTATTTATATTTCTAGTATTGTTAGTCTGGGATGTGCAACTTGGATACGAAAAACAAAAACCTATAAAGAATATAGGTGAAACACAGTCACTTTAGGAATTAAAGGCATATTAAAATGGGTCCAACTTTGATGGATTCTGATGTTGGTATCCTGTAACAAACAAGACTTGATATTTTGACATTATCCATTATCTCAGACCTCTGATGGGCGATTTAGAAAGAGCTATTCACAATTGCTGAGGATCGAGACATCCATTCTCCAAAACATTTGGGATATTTATTCTGAGGTGATGGACAGTACCCGAAATATCACTCTTGTCTATTAAAAGGCTTAGTAAGGAAATGTGTTGTAAGAATTGGATGCAAGGTGAAATGGTTGAGGATTATGTGAGATTCTGAGGTTTAATAGTTGTATAGAAAATGCTGAGTCTTCTCTTGCCACATTAGTCAGTGTGGGAGGAAGAAAAGAGAATACCATTTCACCTCAATCAAATTACATGATTATTCTGGAATATTTATTTTTCTGGTAGTAATTTATATTAATCTTAATTATTTAGCCACAAAATTGATTTGGTATGAATAAAGGTTGTGACATGATAGTAGCACTTCAGATGTGCAACACTAGAATCTTCGCTGCTCTAATGCTAAATGAAAAGAAGAAATTATATTCCTTGATTGTTGTACTGAGGTCGAAGTATCTAATACGTCTTCTGTCTGTACAGCTGTCAGTGAGAGGTTTGTGTNCTTGATTGTTGTACTGAGGTCGAAGTATCTAATACGTCTTCTGTCTGTACAGCTGTCAGTGAGAGGTTTGTGTGATAGTGGTCACAACCATAGTTCTCACAGCTCATGTAGTGTGAAAATCAGTGCTAATGATTCACTTCAGTGTGAAAAGCAGAATGAGTGGTGAATATGAAAGAATTTGCAGGGAATTGTTTTGGCCTGTACAAAGGTGTCATTCAGCCCTTTGGAACAGCATAAAACTAGAGGCCAAAGTGGAGGTAGTGAACCCATGGATTGTGCTCTAGCTGTTGGAGTCAGTCATTCTGAGAGAGTGAGTGAGTGAGTGAGTGAGTGAGTGAGTGAGTGAGTGAGTGAGTGAGTGAGTGAGTGAGTGAGTGAGTGAGTTTCCTGAATCTCACTGAAATTAAGAGCAAACTGATAGTTAATTGAAATTGAAATCAGTTAATTGAAACAATTTGTAATGTGGTAGATATCATCCCAATTTTTTTCAGTACTTCAAACCCTAGATTTTTTAGACGTGATGATATTGGACTTTACATGATTTAACCTTCAGCCGATCTCAGCTGCTGAAATAGGCTGATCAGTTGTACATTAGAATTTTGAAGAATAAGATTTAGGATAACTTAGGTGAAATTAAAATAGGGTTACCACAGTCTGGTTTTTCCCGGACATGTCCTCTTTCTCAGGCTTCAGAACTGTGTCCAGTGGGATTTTTTAGTTTTATGCAACTGTCCGGATTCTTGGTCTTTGTTGATAGTCACACTCAATTTCAGGTGGTCGTTACATGTTATAGCTTGTAGTTCTCTTAGGAAATATGTCAACTTCAGAACTTATTTTCACAGTCACTTCCTGTTGTCCCGAATGCATGCTCGCACATCTGGGTTCCGAGCGTTTGTTTTGAATTGTATTCAGTGCAATGGATGACGGGTTGTTGGCTGTTTAGTTTGTGTGTCGTTTTATTGTGTTCTTAAAATTGGGAAAAGAAAATATAAACTCACAGACGAACTAGAAGGCATGTTTCCAAAATGGTCGCCATGAGTGGGAAGCCAAATGCTTGGTATGTGAGCCAGGAACTTATGTGTCTGTGGCAAACAAGGGTGCTCTTGATCTTTGAGCCCAGGTGTAATCCTCTTTTTTGAAAAAAATTTGGAAGCCGCCTGTGCTCATGATATGACCTCTTTTTTATGGTCAATGAGAGGGAAATGTCCTGTTTTCCTGTGATGAGTATATGGTAACCCTAAATTAAAGAAAACCAAGAAGATTGGTCCTTGTGATGAAATTAGGTGAGACAGTCATGTATATGTAATGATGTTTATACTTGTATGTATATAAATACAGTTTCAAAAGTGCTGTGTTACAGTTATATTTATGACGTGATTTTTGTAACATAATTTTTAAAATCAAACATGGAGTTTGTATAGTCTTAGGGTAAGCCCACCCCATTGTCAAGTTCTGGGCGTGCACCTTGTCCAATAGGAGCAAAACATGTAGCTTACTTAAAATAATGTAAAATATGCGGTTATGTTATAGTCTAAAACAAATACAAAGAAGTCCACTCTTCTTGGAACACATGACACTCGCCACTCATTTTGTCTTTATTTCTGGTACTTGCAGCCACCGTAACATACAACTTACAGTTACTGGCAAAACAATGGCAGACTGACGTGAGACAAGTTCTGGTGCAGACTGTGCAGGCATGCCGATGTTTAGCCAGCCCATTGTGACCTTCAGCTGCCATTGCCAGTGTTGCCAACACACGTTTTTAACTACCCTGCAAACATTCCCTACTCTAGTCTTGCAGTATTTACTACAACATTAACTGAGATTTCACGTATAAAAAACATAGTTTCTCTATGCAATTCCTGTCCACTGGGATGCGACTATATCTATCTTTGTGTGACGTAACGAAGGTGTGCGCTATCTTCCCGTGCGCTGTATGTATGGTGTCTGTCTGGTCCTTTATTGCTGTTGTCTACCTTCCCCTCCTTTCTCGCATTTCCAGTAGGTATGTACACGTCTGTCGTGTGGACATGAGAAGTGACTGTACTTGCTTCTTAGCATCTAAAAACATAATGCTCAGATAAATATTGGGAGAAACGGTTTACGAATTTAAAATTTTCGGGTATTTAATGAGGCGGAATATTGTGTTTTGTGCATGCCAGCTAATGTTACGATAAACGTAATGAGCCTATTTAGGCACCGCGCTTTAAAGACCTACAAACTTGTGTGGCAGTAGGAGGAAATCTTTCTCCTGCCGGCTGTTTTACCCAAGGACAAAGACTGCTCAGTACCCATTGGATCGTACAGGCGTGAGCCGCTAGGCCAGTGTGGCTGCAGTGGCAAAGAAAAAATGGCAGTACCGAGCACAGCAGGTACTTGACTCCGCCCACCAACCCTCTTGCCTCTCCACCAGCTGTAAAGGGCCGGTATGTCATGACGCCCACAGATTTCGGAGGCAGTATAAGTTCCCTGGTGACGAGGTGTTTGTTATGTAGTTTACCTTTGGAATCTCTTTCCAAATGCAAATAGGTAAACTATTAGTCATTAGTCTTGATTTCAGCGGCCTAATGCATGTATGGGTCGGCGGCCGCTCGCTTGCTGGAATCGCAGGTGCGAATCCCGCCTGCAGCATGGTTATTTCTTTCTTGTGAGTGTTGTGTGTTGTCAGGTTGAAGTCTCTGCGTCGGGCTGATCACTCGTCCAGAGTAGTCATACTGAGTGCTGTATGTCTGAGTGAGACAGTGAAGCCTCGATAATGAGGAGGCCCTGGCATACTGTGGGCCATTGCGACGTGGGGAAAATGTCTTTCGCCAGACCTAGAGAAGTACATCAGTTTCTACCTCACGTATTGTCTGTGGCTGCTCATGTAACGTTGAAGGAACGTCAGTAGAAAGGGTGTCACTTGGGCCCCAGCCAATCAGAGAGCAGTATTTGTATGATGTCACGGTCACGTGACCACGCCCCTTCATCAAATAAGAGAGCGCTACGTCATAGTCACATGACCTCGCTGACCAATCGCGTTGGATGTAAACAAAGTCACGTGACCAGGTCAATGACCTTTACAGGAATGTAAACAAATATGGCGGCTGTACGCACTGAAAATAAACAAATATGGCGGCAATGCGTACTAAATGTAAACAAAGCCACGTGACCGGGTTAATGACCTTTACTTAAAAATAAATATGGCGACTATGCGCACTTAACCTAAACATAAACTAGTTATAATAACAAAACCACGTGACCAAGTCAATTACCTTTACTTGAAAATAAACAAACATGGCGGCTATGCGCACTAAATGTAAACAAACCCACGTGACCGGGTTAATGACCTTTACTTGAAAATTAACAAATATGGTGACTATGCGCACTTAACGTAAACATAAACTAGTTATAATAACAAAAGCACGTGACCAAGTCAATGACCTCTACTAGAATACAAACAAATATGGCGGAAACGGCGCGAAGTTTCATTTTTTTAAATACGGCAGAAACAGCGCGAAGTTTAATTTTTTTAAATATGGCGGAAACCGCGAAGTTTAAGTGAACAACATGGCGGTTTATGCGGGAAGTTTAAATTTTAAGATGGCGGTACTTTTAAAATTTGAAGATGGCGGAAAGTTTACATATGGCGGGAATTACAAGATGGAGGTATTTGAAATATGGCGGTTTGTTTGAATATGGCGGAATATATGAATATGGCTAATCTCTGCCATTTTATGGAAAGGGGTGGCCGGGTGGTAAGATAATGGACTCAAAATCGAAAGATTCTAGGTTCGAATACTACCTACCCGACCATTCCTTTTTTTAAGGATGGGAAAAAGGTAATAACTAAAATAAAGAACACAATTTTTTTTCTTTTCATACTCACAATTATCACATTTTTTTCACATTTATTATACAACTTTGTGATACACAGAACGGCAGGCGCTAAGCTCCAATGCCTCTAGACACAAACCTCTAAGTGTAGGCGGTTGTCTTCTACATAAGATACACCTGCACTGCACAGTCTTTTTTTTGTCGGAATGACTTTGTATATTACAAAATGTGTAGTCATTCGGAATGTGATCGTCTGATCTTGTATTTTTTGGAACTTTGCATTGGATCATTTTCTTTAACGGTTCAAAAAATGTGTCACTCGGTACTTCCGCACACACAAATTTAGAATTACATATTGAATCAAACACGTAACTGATCTGTGCATTAAAATATATAATTCCATACGACATGTTAACATTGTCTAAGTTCCTAAACATATAAAGTAACATGTTCAACGAAAAATTAGCTGGTACATTATTCGCGCACTGACTTATGAAATTCACTGTAACACGTTTTTCATCTATCACAATAAGAACTTGCTTTCCTTCTTCCACAAATAATACAGTACATGTTTTAGAAGAAAGAGCATCATTTATGTATTTTCGGATATCGAGTTCACTTAGTCTGCTTTTTGCAATGTATATGTTTATTTCATCTTCAAAACCTGGTAAGACACCCGCGATGTAGGCTCGGTAAAATTCAACAACCGCACACGCATAATTGTCTGTATACAGTGCTTTCAAAAGTTTTTCAATTAACCGTAACCAGTCAGTATTTATTGTAGTAATGGTTTCATACCACACACCACACCCCATTTCTTCACTTAAAATGTCACATAACTCCTTTCTGTTTCTACTACTATCAAAATGACACAGTCTAAATGTCAATGTGTCTATCATTATACACTTCGTTGATTTAGCAATACTGTACGGGCTGCGTAATCTCGGCTTCCGACAACTATCTGCAAGCAATAATATACCTGTGTAAAACTTATGTAAATACGTATATCAATAAAGAAATAAGTAAATATCAAATAATATACTTACGTGGTAACAGTTTGTTGCGATACATTGTAGCACCGGAGTCGCTCCGCTGTAAGGTGTTGCACTTTAAAACCTCGTCACGACGTTTGCATCCAATACTCCCAATTGTCACTTATAAAGGAATATGAGAAACTAGCTACACATTCGAATTTTATAGTGAGTACGGTTGTAGAGTATTTGCCTGTCTATACAAGAACCAGCATTGTAGTTACAGTTAGGTTATTTCTGAGCAATTGCCCTCAGGGCTCAAGATGGCCCGGTCAGATAATTCATGAAGTTGCTTTTAGGGGT
>BLKM01012617.1:0-27166 GCA_013340265.1 Coptotermes formosanus | reverse complement strand
TCCTTTCAGCGTTGACATATGTAGGTCACCAAATATTACACATTAGTGGTGCTGGCATTACTAGCAGCTCACCATATATTCCACATTAGCAGGATAAAGGTTAAACTCCACAGTCGAGTTTCTAGGTTGTCTCAGCGGTAAAGCTAAGACATGCGTTCTTCTGGGATATGACGCAGCGGCACTGTTTAATTGGTTCCTCGCCAATTTTAGAGCCCGAAGTTCATTACACTTTCATTAGAGCCCTGCACTGGACTGTATTCTGAGCCAAATAAATTCAGTCCACGCCCTCACACTAATTATTTTGAAACATTATCTTGCCGAACCATGCACAGACACCACAGATGTTATTTGATGAAAGCATACATTCTACAGTAATTCACGGTCGCGCAAGCATTATGCAAGCTGGAAGAACAGAACTCATAAACTTCAAGTACCGAACCAATATAATTTAACATTACAATCCTACAAATTATACATATGTTTGGACTTCAACATTATCCTTCGCTTCGATATAATTGGAAACATCAGAATATGAAAGCAAGACTGAACTACCCTGTAGTCTCTCCAGGTTAATCCGTAAGAACTCATGTTCTAAAAATATACTTGGGGAAGCGTAATTGATTACATCATAAAACGTTCAAGTCTTTTACCTGTTTTACCTTTGGATGTTTATAGTTTTATATAGCATATTAGTGAGATCTCACTAAAAGGTTTTTACATCGGCTACACGAGGAGTTGTGTCTTATTGCCATATATATCGCCTGATAATTGTTCAGCTGAACCGGCACATGTAATGTTGTATTGTGCTAATATAGAATACATGTTCTGTTGTATCTGTTTTATTATATAATTCTGTCCGATAGTTGACACACCGGGATGACCCAACTCATATTTATTTATATATGTATATATATATTAGCGACTCGCTACGGGCTGGACGGTCAGGGGATCGAATAAGGGTGAGGGCGAGATATCCCGCACCCTTCCAGACTGGTCCTGGGGCCCACCCAGCCTCCTGGACTTTGGGTACCGGGTCATTCCCGAGGGTAAGGCGGCGAGGGCGTGGCGTTAACCACCCATCCTCATCTAGCAACGAAGTTAAAGAAAGCGTATATAGCGATACCTCTCCTCGCCTTCTACGCCTGCATGACAGGTTACAGGGTGAACTTTCCGAATGACCAAGTTTCTATGATTTACCGCCGTGGTGCAGGGCAGTGAGCCCCTTATGAAGTAAACAGCTGCCAATCAATGTAACACCAGAGGACAAACATCGCTTCTGTATAAGACGAGGTAGAGCGGATATATGAGCACCTAGCAACCAAGCCAATAGCGAAGCAAACGGAGGACATATACAGAAATATCTTTACCATGTGAGACTACCAAAAGTTCTGCATATATTCGTCAAGCGTACGTCCATTCAAAGTTTTCATTTAATTTAACATCAATATTAAACTCTGGTAACAGTGAAACATGAGGCGCCGTAAATGTAAAACTAAATAATGGGAACTTCCGAACTCAATAGTTATAAATGGTTGTCCACTGATACATAACGTTACTGCGTACAACGGGAATTCGAATATGTGAAAGAAGCAACGTTCCCTCTAATTCTTCTTTGCAATTGCGCGCACCTGCTACTGCCCCGAGCAGAAAATTTTTACACGACCTGACAACTGCACGGCACTTTAAAAAGTTTTTTGTAATGTATACAAAAAGAATATTTACAATAAAAACTGAAAATTCCGGCTGCGCGGTGACAACTCAGTGTGCGCGGGAGCATTTCTGTTGCTGCGCGGCCGCGCCACCGCGTAGCTTAGATGGAACACTGGAAAGAAGTCTTTCGTTTTTTAAATCAGGATTACCCTGTCCTACTCATATTTGCGTTTCGCGTTTTTATCCTATGGCAGGGACTTCAAAGCCAGCTGATACCGCTCCCTGCATTAGAACTAAATTTAAATGTCTCCACGTGCAGAGTACGTAGCACAATTCACGCTTGCTACTCAAGGCCGCGTGATAACTTCGCTCTCTTTATAAGTGGCAACTGCAGTTAAAGTTCGCACACGCTGCATTTTCGTACTTTTTAAGGCCAATCAAAATACGAACTGCGGTTCAGTTTCTTTACGACTCCTTTAACTTATCTCAGGACGATTATTCAACTGCAAATGTTACGCGGCGTGTAATGTTTTGTGGATATCAACTGGGACAAATGTGGAAAGCAACAGTCCTGAATAATGTTAAGGAAAAATTCCGGCGCATCCTGTAACTTTGGTGCCACGACAGCGTAGTCGGTATAGAGATTAGCTGCGGGCTGGCCGGTCTGGGGTTCGAATGCCGGCAGGAGAAAGAGATTTCTCTCTTGTCCAAGACATCCAGACCGGCTATGGGGCTCTCCCAGCCCCCTTTTCTGCGGGTAAAAGCGACCGAGGTATGAAGTTAACCATCCACCTCCATCTAGTGTCGAGGTGAAGAATGAGTAGAACTGTACCTCTGCCCCCCCTGTATGCCTTCATAGCGTAGAGAGGGGCATCTTTACCTTTATATTTATACTGTACGCCTACCTTTAACCCTTTAAAGACGAAGCATATCTCTTTCATAGAAGGAGTCAGTGCGCACCGCGCAGTAAACACTCTCCATCGCGGTTACAAAAACCAATCAGTTGATGATGTATGAGGGAAACGTCGCTGTTTGTTCCGAGATCCGTACAAAACACATAAACGCAATGTGAGCACCATGCAGAATTGTTGATTGTTAAACCTGGCGGTACATAAAGTTACCGCTAGGCTTTAAAAGGTTGAACCACCAAGTCAACAAATCCCGAAAAAACCAGACTTCACTTCTCTAGTAAAAGAACCTGCAGTGTTTATGGTTCACATGCTACATACGTGTTCAGTACTTTCCTGAAATTTTAAGTGAAATTCCAATTCGTTCAACATACGTAATAACTTCAAAGATATGCAAATCTAGACAGCACTATGTGATCCATGCAGGAAGCCTGCATGTCAATAAACGTAGATATATATAAAACACTGTTCAGACCCCACAGTACGCTATGCATTTCCATAATTCTTCGAGTTCTATTAATTTGGAAAGTACTACACCCTCTCGGGTTTATGAAATGTGCTCACACAAAGCAAACACGGCTGCCTTGAATTGAGGCATACCTTTGTACTAGATATTCCAACGGCGGTTGTCCCCTATATCGTGCAATAGCTGCAATCACCATGGCCACAAAATCCCATTACAAGTCATCCCGAGACATTTAATCAAATATGCACCCTTACAATTTTTTTGGAAGAAATTTGTTTTCTTGGGTTAGTGAACGAGTAAGCATATCAAGTGCGGAGAGCACTGGATATCAGAGTTTAACCTTTTAAAACCTAGCGGTAACTTTACATACCGCCAGGTTTAACATTAAAAAATTCTACGTGGTGCCAACATTGCGCTTATGTGTTTTGTACGGATCTCAGAACAAACAGCAACTTTTGCCTTATAACACGTTAAGAGATTGGTTTTTATAACCTACGTGGAGAGTGTTTACAGCGCGGTACGCACTGAGTCCTTATATAAAACAGACACGCTTCGTCTTTAAAGGGTTAATATACGCGTAGCTACTCACAAAAATAGCGCCATTCCATTGTTCTGTATTCTCAAGTAGATGTCAGATTTCAATGATAAAGAACACTTACCAGATGTTTTGAATTCCAATGGATTTTGTTAAATAAAGTAATTTTTTATTGAATCAAGTTTCTTATAATTGTTCTAAGATTAAATAAGGCTGATAACCTGAGATTGCAGTTTACAGATAACAATGATACACAATAACAAAAACAGAGAGGCTGCACATTTTCTTTGTAAATAAAAATCTCAAGTTTTAGTAAGGCTGTGAAGCTAGTCATTCCAGTGTGGTTTATTTCCACGCTTCGCTGGCTCATTACTTTAATGAAACGCAACCGAGAAAGAAATTACAGAATTCACGTGTCTAAATTAAATTTTAATATTATACCGTTAAATACGGACCAACCGTAGAAATGAAACGTGAATCAAGCACAAGTTATACAAAATCATAACGACGGAAAATGTAGGTCAGACGTTCTACATGCAGTACATAAAGTCTAAAACGCTATACGGGAACATCGCGTCCGTCCACTGTTTCAAGTCTGGATTTATTATATGACATTGAATTAAAAATAAAATATGAACACTAACCTGAGGATAAATATTTATTCTTTGTTCACACGTCTGTATTTCGAACACTACTTCATACAAAGACGCAGATAATAAAGGAAAATTCGTTGACATTCACCACAGACACCTGGAGGAAGCCTGACGAGGAAATTAAAATACACTGAACTCCTTTAAATAATTTGAAATGTATTTGCTCTGTAACAGTGTCACTACGAAGAGACATTGCACTGCTCCTAAAGGAAGCACATGGTACAATAAGGTCACTTTCCGAGTGCATTTAATTAACAAAACTGTTCAGCGGAATGCGTCTCTTACGTGATGCACACATAGCGTTTTAAGTTTGTAACGATTTACGGGGCACAGAAGTTAGCATAACTGCATTAAGAATGCTAGCGTTCAAAACCTTTACTGGTCGCAACCTAAATACAGAGTAACTTCACCACACATAACAAATTTAGTTCAAGTCAGTGCTGATTAGGAGGATTACTTCCTTACCGTCGGTAATATTATTCAGGCTGGGAAAGGCGCTGAATAAAATCCGGAGTCATTCTGAAGGCAGAAGACGGTCTGGAAGATCTAGATAAAAAAGAATCAACATGTTATGTTAAATAACCTACTATCCCAGCTGTAGTAGCCGGGGCAGCGTCATCGGATAACGGCTAGGCTAAGAGGTGGAGAGCCGAAAAATCGTGGTTCAATTCTCGGCAAAGATAAGAGATTCTCTTCTTCTTCGTCTTCTTCTGCTTCGTCTTCTTCTTCTTCTTCTTCTTCTTCTTCTTCTTCTTCTTCTTCTTCGTCTTCTTATTCTTCGTCTTCTTCTTCGTCTTCTTCGTCTTCTTCTTCTTCTTCGTCTTCTTCTTCTTCGTCTTCTTCTTCGTCTTCTTCTTCTTCTTAAAAACGTCCACACTAACTCTGGGGCCCACACATCCTCCTATTTGATGGGTACCGGTGTTTCTCGAAGGGCGTAAATATACCAGGACGTAAAGCTGTCCTTCCACTCCCCCCCCTCCCCCCACTATGCCATCATGGCGTGCACAAGGTTGACATTACCTTTATCTTCACTCTCCTATATGCATAGCACTGATGTAATTAAATCCCCGTTGTCATTTTTACGTCACACGTGCATCAAGTCTTGCCCATACATACAATGTTCTATTCAGCAGCTGCACGACATTTCACTTTCAATTATCGGTCAGTTTCCAGAGCAATAAAATCGGTTACATTAAAAGATTACAGAGGCTTTGACCTCCAAACCTTCTCCTTTATCACGCATTTACACACGGCTGACTACGCGTGTGTAGCCACAGCCAAGTTCTATACCGTTAATGTCAAAGTTGTCGCGCCTGATCCTGTGACCACCAGTAGCTTAAAGGAACAGAACACAAACCTTCTTTAGGGTGACAGTCGCCCTGTTGGTCAAATAATTCTCGGTCTGTTATCGAATCTGACGATTTTTAACTGCAGTTTACAAGAAACCACGGAAGATTCCACACTATTTCAACAAAGACACAGGATCTCCAGGTACGACCAGTCCCACGGCCCATGCTAATAGCGTTCTCCCACCTACGAAACCACAGTTAACGTACTTTCTACAACTACAGCACGTTACGATCGCGTGCCGGCAGTTCTTGTGTCAGAATATGACCGAAGACAACGTCGGTTACTCAGATTTTACGAGGACATGCAGCTTAACACGTGTGTCTAATGTCTTAACGGTAAAGTTAAAAAAAAAGGTCATGAAGGCATACAGGAGAAGTAGAAGTACAGCTCCACTCATTCTCCACTCCGGTGCTGGATCACGTAAGTGGTCAACTCACGCCCCAGCCGCTTTACCCCCCCGGGAAAGAACCTCGGTATCTGGAGCAGTACAGACGTTTTGAAGGAAAGAAAAATTTATTGTCCCTTCCGGAATTCGAACCCCGGCCCGTCCAACCGCTATACTGAATATGCTACGTCGGATCCTTGGCACTTAAAATTGTTATAAAAAATCTTGAAATTGCTACGAAATTAAGCATATATTTTAATGAATGTAAAGGCAATAAAACCAGTAAATTGAATATAAGCCTATTACTGAAAACAATTCATGTATACGCATTAGCTGAAATCTGTCACTTTTTAAACAAGGAAGTGAAAAGATTTATTTGTTACGCTCGTATCGATAAAAATATTACTTTAAATACAGGCATAAGTGATAACGAAATCTGCTTACAACGCCACGTAACTCAACTAACCCCATGGACGCAAAGTCCTTGACAAAACCAACCCGTGCCGAAACAGTTAAGAATCTTCCTCACGGAAGCTGAATATTAACAGCTACAACACACATATCTCCATACATTTGATTACTAAAAGCGACGGATAGATGTCACCACTTCAGTCGTGCTGCTGAAGGATACATACTATTACTCGTATCATGACATGACTTTTTGCACGTTGCCTTTAGGGCAAGCGAGGATTTCCGAATTATTGATTCCTGTAACCTGAAAGGGGGACGCGACTGACATGATACGCGATGTCACCTGTCGCCGATACGACTGGGTACAGTGTGGGCGCAGGGGTGTGTCCACCTCTCCGGAAGTAATATCGTACAGCCTGAACAATGCTTCATCATGTTGGGAAGACGAAACTGCCGTGTAGGAACTCTACTTTACCCAGACGTTTGCTGTCACTCGATTGACACCATGTGTTGTTTTAACTAAGATTAAGTGAGACACCGAAACGTACAGTGGACGTAAGACGGGAAGACGAAAGACATGAAGGCTCTTCGAGGATACTATTTGAAACAAAATGGAAGTAACTGCAGGAAGACTATATAATGTGGAACCTAATAAACTATTCTCCACCTAATACTGTCAAGGTGGTTAAACAACCAATGGTAAAATTCAAAAGACACCTAGTACACGTATGTGAAACAAGAAATGCGTGCGGAATATTGATTATTAAACCTTACTGGAAGCGAACACATACAGGATCTAGGCGTAGGCGCGATTAGGTCCCAGTGACCGGATACAGTGAACATGGCAATGAAAGTCCACGTTACATAAAACAGGCCATTTCTCGATCATATAAAAAAATGTAACAAGCTCAAGGCCAGGGGTGCACAAATCCCGGCTGCAAGGTCCCTGGGGAGATTAAATTATGTACAGTGGCGCCTAGTATTTGTGGGTCCTCAGTGAGGAATTTCCTTCATGTCACCCTTTTGACGCCTTGAATTCTGAGTGGCTCCCAGAATTTTGGCAAATTGGTGGACCCCTGCTGCACGGCACAGCTCAGTTTCTTACTACGTCCTTATAGGCACTGAGACACAGGTATGAAGGGAGTATCGCAGTGTATCCGAAGCCTCCAGTGCGAAAGGACGTGACGTGGAGTACACTAAATGGGGACATGGTGCAGTGGCGGGTTTTACTAGCACAACTGTGAATCCTTCGGTGTCACACAACGGTGGAGAATTCCTTCATAAGGTCAAGCGGCTCATCTGGAAAAACACTCGAGGATTCTCTTCTTCTAGGACAGTGCTTTCCAAAAAGTGGTATGCGTACCACTGGTGGTAACCGGAAGGTCACCTAGTGGTACGTGAAGAAAAATAAGGTTTTCTTCAATAATTGAAATTTAGAAACCTTAATTCACTATTAAAATTGTTTTAAATGTGTTGAAATGTAGACAAAAACACTTATAAAGTGTATACCAAAACACTATTTCATTTTTCGGATATAAATACAGACTCTCCTCTGTGGTCTAATTGCGTTCAATTAGGCAAGTAGCAACTGCGAAACTTGAGGTTTCTACTTTCCAACCCTCGCAACAACCCACAAGACCAGTACCCTGAAAGTAAGTATTTATGCTTGCAGTACCGAGTGGTACGTGCACATGCGTAGTGTGATAGTGGTACGCGACAAAAAAAAGTTTGAAAAGCACTGCTGTGGGATATGACGCCGCACCAAGATATTTCAACCCTTGAATGTGGGGCCATTATGCTGTCTCGAAACGTCGTAAAACGACTACCCTGTGACGGGGTATCATACCGTAGAAGAACGGAATCCTCAGTTGCACTGTTACGAAAACCGAAAGAAGAACACTGTTGTGCAGAGTTTGCTTAATTAGTCGCCTGTAAGTCAGTATTTAATCAAGATTCCAAACTCAGTCACTCGCATACAGTCATAATGCAGTACAGGCGTGCGGTTATGCTTCTGTACTGACCACATCAGCCGACTTACGAGTGACAATTACGCAACGCTGCGCACAGCCTTGCTTGTTAACTGCATTATCACCATTAACGTTTCTATTTATGCAGGACCAACTGCGCAAATACACATTTTATAACGACTTTTTCCCCAGTAACGCCGGCATGACAGAAAGAACGTGTTAAGAAAAGAAACCCGGACACAGAACACAAAGAAAGGTAGGGTCGCTTGTTGAATGTATAACACCCGAAATGCGTACATCTCACCGACGGAAATCCCACTGCAGTGTTTGCCTCTGCTGTAATTGCAAAACTGATATGGGAGCAAAGTCTTCCGGAAAGTCCTACTTTATGTAACGATTGTCATTTCTATTTATACTTTGCAGGTCATTTACTGTTCTATTTACACCACACCAGGACACGGTACCACACACATCTGCTTCCGCCCTAAGGCCAAACTATTTGTAGAGTTAATTTGGACGTCAATAACGACAAATGAATTACACAAGACCCACGAGATGCGGCACGAGCAGCACACGAAAACAACCATCCTGACCCCGCATTGCTCTTGAATACAGTCATTTAAATCCACTGAGCAGAGACCTTCAAAATCGAAAAGCTGGTCGGTTAGCCAAGAAGTACCTATCTTTTATGGAACCTGCGAGGCTCGTTACCGCATTCACAACAGCACGCACTGGTGATGTTATTATGTACCTTCTAACCAGCACGGAGTCATATTTTTTGTCCTGTTCACAAGTGTGGACACACATATTTATTATAGAATGTTACTATTATTAATATAATAATATTAATTAATATTAATATATTATAATATGTAATATATAGATTAATAACATTAATATTAATATATTCTTATTATATGTTCTTATACTTCTTTAACTGTACGTATACGCTGACATTGTCTTTGTTAAATTTATCGTTCGTACATAACCTGAAAGTTTCAGCCCGTCGAAATATTTTGTAATTTACGAATTTTCAAACAGTATTTCGTAAATAATTTATAGGTATGTTCATATGTACATACAAAATTACATATTCCTAAATGTAAGCAATTAAGCACTGTGACTTATATCCTAAGTTTTGTTTTCATTACGCGGCATGCAAGTCGCATCTCTTTTGCGCCATATTCTTATGATCTGCTGGGTTCTGCAACACGGTTCGTAATTATCGCGTAAACGGCACAGTTTTCGAAAGAGAAAAAAGAGACGTGAAATGTCTTGATCTTTTCTACAACTTATTTTCTGAAACGTTTCTCACTGCACGAAAAGCTCAGCGAGATATTATTGCAAAAGTCCTTAGGTCTTCATGTAAAGTGTTTGATGTTTTTGCCCGATTTTAACCAAACTTGAATTTCCTCGGCAGGTTTTAATAAAAGTCCGTAACATAAAATTAGCCTATATGAAAATCCGCCTACTGAGAGTACATACGTTCCATGCGGAAGGACAGACGGATGGACAAATAAGACAAAGCTAATTGTCGCTTTTCGCAATCTTGCGAACGCCCCTATGAAAAGAGACAGCTTAAATCACAGGCTATTTCTTAATATACTTCGTTCGTCAATATGAAACAACTTCCATGTAAATTCATAACTTTCAAATACAGAATGGGAGATGGATTTATCATCCGTTGTGTCCCAAAACGGAATGGCCGATGCACGGACACACTACGGTGTCATAAAAAGCAGCCACATCACTAAAGGCTGCAACAAAGTGTCTTGAACTTGTTACAAATTCTCTGAAATCACATTAAGACGAATTTCAAATAAACTGGCTGTCAGAATGTAGGCTGGATTCAGCTGGTTTATAATATGTCCCAGCTGCGCGCTGTTGTCATCTTGGATTCCATAAAATATGAAAAACTGCTTGACTAGTTAAGTGACTAGTGGCTTCTCAAGAAGAAATTCAATGCAATCAGCTGAAAAGGCGTTTGTATGGAGCAGAAAGAAAACAACAGCTATTTCTGCCTGAAAGTTTACATTCACAGCAGGCTGGTTTGTGAACTTGCAGGGCGAGGTCTGTAGGATCCTACTTTACATTCTTTCACAGGCATGCGCTGTACAACCTCGCGGCCTGTTAAAAATAGTAGTATAAAAGGCTGCAATTAAATTAGCAGGGCGAAGTCAGATGACGGTAGGGAGGAAGGCGGACGGACAACCGCAGCTTTAATCTTCTTACTCCTCATCTAACTCGCTTCTTCCTTCATCTCGTTACGTCACATTCTCCTACTTAACCTGGCAAGTGTCAGCAATGTGTAGCGATGTAAATGTATATCAACATCGCCTTGGGATAGGTCAAGTAGTCTGTCCGCCTTTAACGTGTGTTTCTACGTCGCTTCCTTCATGACACTTATTAGTCACACCTATATTTAAACATTGTAATGAATAACATAGGCGGAGCTTTCATTCGTATTTGCTTATTTAAAAACACTCTTTCAACTGCAAAATCTGCATGAGAAGGGGGGACAATGGCCTGAGGCCAATACGTACAAATTTATAAGAAGGAATTGGTACCCTATTTCAGGATAATATTTGAGAGGACACTTTAAGATAATATTTACATATTCACCTGAAGAAACTAAGAAGAATCTCAACAAATTGTCACAATAGCCTGTAACTTCTGAAAAAGTTTTATTTTAATCAGATAATGAATAGTCCAATCATGTTCTCATCTAGAGTTGATAATGTTTTCAACCTACCTACTTCTGTGCATAGTTTAAGTAAGCAAGAAAGTGCTTGAATTTTCTTTGTAACGTTCCCATTACAATGATGATGATGACGACTAAACATACAGAATGCATAAAAAGTACAATACATTTGACGTACAGTAACTGTGTCTGTAGGCTTTAAGCATGGATATTTTATAAATGCAACAACATAAATAATCTATAATATGGAGCTAATTTCTTTTTGTACGAAGCTTCCATTTCTTCCCGCCCTCTTATTTCCCTTTTTTGTTCTATCTTCCTGACGAAGCATTGTCGCGTTTCCGACAAGACTTGTAATCTATATGTACGGGGGAGGGGTGGACTTTGCAGTTACATAACTACTACCGTTAATACTTTTATCGAATTAGTCGACCTACATTCTTCATTCACAATTCCTAGAGAACTGCCCTACTTCAGGTCACGATCGCGCATGCAAAGGAAGCCGCATAACCGATGGAAATCTCATTAGAAACCTGCGTTGTGTAGGACAAGTATCAGAGGGATTTTTAATCCTTCAGTGACACAGGGGTTTAAATCAGGGCTGTGGAGTCGGAGTCGGTAAAAATGTACAGACTCCGACCTAAGTCTAAAATCTTAACTAGACAGTCCAACTCCAGAGCCCTGATAGCTACAGTAACCATTAGACTTATAGTTAAATATAGGATATAAGTAAAAAAAGCGGCCTGATGACTCTCGTGGTGGCGATCAAATGTCTTATAAGTTTACCATTATTAATACGTACTGGGCTTTTATGAAGGAGTCGGAGTCGGAGTTTTAAAAATCGAGGAGTCAGAGTCGGAGTCGGAGCTTTTGTGTGCCGACTCCACAGCCCTGGTTTAAATCCCAACTACTGCCCAGGACGGTGGGTTTTAAATTTAAAGCACCTTTAAATGCATTCGCGATTATAAAGTGCACCGACGCCGGTAGCCTGTTAAGAATTAAAGGTCCGTACAATGCACCGACGTCGGCATCGACAGGTTAAGTATGACATATCTTCACGCAGCACAGGCAAAATCCTAGCAAAGAACGGGCAGAAACACATCATCTGACGTCGGTATCTCAGGAAGCACGGTGCCGTCACTGCAGGATATCCGGGTATGAGTTAACAGACGTTGTTTACTGAAGACCACGACCTCGATTTAAGGTAGCTAAGCTGGGCATAGCACTGTGGGAGGCCCAAGCATACTGACGGTCTGAACAGAAGTGCTTCGAAGCAGCAGACGGGGATTCATCTGACAGAATAGCGACCAGTATCAGGCTGCAGTGCGTTCAGGTAATGATTCTTTGGGTTCCTTCATGAGTGAGAACCTACTTGACAGACAAAGCGATTATAACTTTCTCAGGAATGCCTCTGCTCTACGTAATTACAGTCGAACCCAATTATAACGACATCGGTTTATACGACACCTCGTCTATAACGTCACATATTCTGCGATACAAATTCCTCACCGTTAACCATAACATTATACTCCTCGGTTATAACAACACTCGTTTATAACGACACAAAATATTCAGTCCCTTTCATTACGTTATAACCTAGTTCGACTGTAGTTCAGTTACATATACAAACGCTGACCTGTTTCTTGAATTAAGGTAAAAGTCGCCCCGTAACATACCAATGGAGGCAGACAGGGGAAGTCAACCTCAGCACTAGATAAGGGTGGGTGGTCAACGACACGCCCCGGCCGGTTTACCCCCGGCAAAGAGACCTGTTACCCATTGTACAGAAGGATGGGGGGACCCCAGGGCGGGTCCGGACGGGTACGGAGATTGATTAAAAAAACACTATGTGGCAGCAAAACTGACCACGGAACTCTTCACCTGAAACCTTCGACTCTAATACAGTTTCATGGGCCGTGACATATCTCAGACGCTTAGCTGCAGGCCTCGAACTGTAAACGATGGGGTTCGATCCCAGGTCAGTCCATGACGGATTTGTGGTGCAGAAAGCGACACAGGGACCGGTTCATTTTTCTCAGCACTTCCGTTTTCCGTAATCAGCTCTCATTTCACCACCCCTTCATATTCATTCATCTACCATAAATCCTATATAGCGGTGTTTCCCGATTTTTTTTTCATATCCCGAGAAACCCCCCTTAAAACGTTTACAGAACAGAAGAAGCTGGTAGTGGGAAGTGTAATTCAATTACGGCTAAATTACATACATATTTATAAAGATATGTGTGTGTGCGTGCGTGTGTGTGTGTGTCTGTTTCAAAACTTTTTTAAACACATTCCACGATTTTTCGCGGAACACCACACGATGTCCTGAGCATCCCTGGTTGGTAACGCCGCTATATGATACGGGCTAAGGCAGTGGCACCGTCGCCAAATAAACTACAAGATTAAAAACAGTTTAATCGTAGCAAACACGCTGATTTCCATTCCGTATATCCCCAGTCCGAATATCGGTCCAACGACACGAAATGCACACTAATTTCTTCCTTACTGTCTCCGGGGCATTGATGTTATTCTACTGAAACACGTCACTGCAATTTACATCTAGGTTCTTCCCAATTTATTCGCAGTTAACGCTAACGTTAGATGCTTATATAACGTCCTCAAATAAAGAAGCGGCATTAGATAAGAAAATATGATTCATCAGAGACGCGCCTCGCAGTATGGGAAACAAAGATATACACGCTATTCTGTCAACCTTGGTTTTCACTCGCAGATACCTTCAGGCGAACATGTGGCTTCAGTCACCTTGCGCAGAGCCGCTTGTCCTATCGGTTCGGTCAGTACTTGCTTCGTAAATCTGAATGAAGTGTTGAGACCGCAATAAAACATGATGTCACATCTCTTGCACCAGCTAGACCGAATTTTTCAATTACGGACAAGTGTCTTTCATATTTATGGCCATTTCAAACTAACAGACCTGTACCAGGGCTTTTTTGGAATCACGATACCAGAGAATTTACAAGATGTAACCGGTTGGATTTCAGCTTAAGTAGATATCCTTGGACAGATTCAAGACACCCAGTTTATCTCAAGTATTTCTACGAAAAAGCCAGCAAGAACAACAAACTAATAAACATGGTATTTAGTAATTACTCCTGTGCATAATTTTGGCTGTTTCAGTTCAGATCATCGATGTTAAATTTTGCACACATAACCACAAAGTTTCGCACCATCGTTGTATCTGTAACCATTAACATGCCAGTAAAATTCCGTGCACAACTTGTCAGTACGTTTAAGATTTGCCTTCATACAAAATTGTTTAAATCTGATTCAATAATCCATTTTTTTTATCGCAGTCCTATCCCGAATTCAGCAGCACTTACCTGAATTAATTATTCATTACAAAACGACTGATTACGTGACAAACCCATCATACATCTTATTCAAAATAACCGTACAGATCTGGATTGGTCACCTCCAGAATACAAACACAACATACAACTACTGTGTTAACCTACTCGGTTACTACGAGAAAAATGCGAAGACCAATAAAGGAAGATCGTCGTGAATTATAGGGATATTAACTGATTTTATATAATAAAATAGATTTTTATATAAAAATATAAAATACTACTGATATTTATCCAGTAGGAAAGACCTGTCATCACTCAACAAAGAAGTGCTCCCCCAACCGGCATGCATTCCTCTGAACTTCGCCTTTACAAGAAGATGTCACTATTTGACAACTGCTTCCCTTATTAAACCTATCTTCATCCCTGCATAAACCCACAATAGACCACAAACTTGACAAGCTTCCAAGAGATCCCTTTATATCGCAACAGCAGTTGGCAACACTGACATATCTCTTACCGATGGCCTTTGTATTGTTTTCAATTTAATACACCCTACCAACACCTCTACAGTCCGTCTCATAACGCTGTAATAGTCATTAGACAAGCAGTCAACTGTTTAACTGCCTAGTGCTAGGCTCCCTTTAAAAGGAGATGAACCACCAAACGTGCTGTCACCTTCAAAGTTTAAAGAGGGGGTGACACTCTGCCGCACCGCTCTCACAGCCACATGGAGCATTCAACAGTTTTTACTATTCGCCACTACGGTTGTTCCTTCTCTAGCTGTCTCCCTCCCTCCTTCTCTCTCTCGCTCTCTCTCTCTTTTATACACACGCGCGCGCGCGCGCGCGCGCATAGAGAGATTTTATATATATGTATATTATATCATTCCTAACGATATTACCCCAAGTTTAAAGTCGAGACAGCAAGATTATCACCAATTGCCTTTAGCTTTTATCCGAACGCACCAGAAAACATTACGCCTTTCAAGTTTTCGCAAAACAATGACCCTTGGACAGTAAACTGCTTGCGAGATATGGTACGCCGAGAGGGAAACCAACAAAGAGAAATGAGGTTCATTACGGAGAAACGACGACGACAACAACTTATTTTTTGTTATTCGTTTTTCTGCATCTTTGTGTGTTACACTGTCGTACGTGTGTTGATTTTAAAAGTGCCATTTTGCTGTCGAACCAGCACAGTAATAACTAAGACCCGAACGTAAAGTGATTGCATTAAAATATCTCTTGACTCACTACTTCACTTTACTGGTTGTTTGAGTTGTGCTGTGCTGTTGTTGTTTTGAGTTCAACAATAATAGTGGCATTATTATTCCTACACAATTAACACTGGTGCGATGATGATTATCATCATCATCGCCGCCACCACCACCCAGTGAATAAGGGAAATTATTGCTGCTGATGATGCCGTTGTTGTTGTTGTTGTTGTTGTTGTTGTTTTTAATTTTGACAGAAAACATAAATTACAAAGCACCAAAGCGCTCTAGAAAACGTGCAGTGTTCTCTGCGAGGTATGCATTGAATTTTTGTGATTTAGATGCCTGTAGTCTCCAGAGGGTTAATAAACATTATATGCAGTTACCGAGATTCAAAAACCAATTATGCAGACGACAAAAAATAATTAGCCTTTCATAGCCAAATCTACCTTGCCTAAACAAATCATTTCAAAAAGCAGAATTCTGAATCATCAGAGCAATTTTGAGGGTTCAGTCTGTGTACGTTTTCCCCCCAGTTAAACTGCCTTGTTCACATTGTGTACAATCGGTCAGCGCGGTGTCAATTCCCGCGATAAATTCCGACGACTTAGCAGTGGAATATTCGCGAGAATTTTACACGTCGAGTAATTAGGTTGAAGCTGTTACCTCTAGGTGAAAGTTCTGTAGTGAAAGTTGCCCACATACCATGTCGTATACGTGCGACTGCATCATGAGCCTTCACCACTGAGTAAAACCACTTACAACAACCGGCATACTACACCGGACCACCAACGAATTAACGCGATTATTGTCTCATACGGTGCTCATGGTACATTTAAGACCGCATGGTTTTTAAAGCTAGAAAAGGGTTTCCTGCTTTAGGACGCAAAGTTTAGCATCACGCGAATGTGTCCCCGGCCTGTAATACGAACCACCGCACAGTAGATCGTCTCCAGACTCCACGCAGCCAATTCTTGACAAACTTACAGTCGCCTAGCTGATAAATACTTTTCCGCGTCTTTTGAAACCGGAACTCAGTACAGCGTTCGCAAACACCCGCCAATGGACCAAAACCTCAGTCACTTAAATCCAGCCCAAATCCTCCGACTCTATTTCGCCCATTTTAATACAATTCTCCAGTTTGCGCGTAGGTCTCTGAAGCAATCGTGTTCCTAAAAGTTTTTCGACTAAAATTTTTAGGTACTTCTCACACTCTCCGTGTGTCCCACACATACCGCCCGTTACATAGCCTTCATTTCACAACATGCAAATATTTTGTCCTAAATATGTACTCGTCTTTGACTGCTCGGCCTGCCTGATGGAGGCACTACGCTACACCGAAACGCAACTAATCAGTCGCAATCGATACAGCGTGATATCGAAGAAGACTTGAAACTTCATCAACGCCGCGGCGATATCTTCAAATAATGTAACACGTATTAGCTCTCCTTATGTTTGCTTTCAGATAAAACTTCTTGCCAACTCACGTTCAGAAAGGCCCCGCTGTCTGACATTCAACATGTGTCATTATACTAAACACAGCGGGAAACACCCTGCAGACTCTGATTTACTGTGCAGCTTATGTCTAATATTAGCCTAGAATACCTTGTAGCTTTTCTATACAATATTACGTTGTTATAAGCCGCGAAGTTACTTTTAAGAAAGTATCTTTAGATCAGTCATTTCCAGGCTCCGGGTTGCTCACGTGACCATTGAAAGGGCAACGGGATACGGACATTTTGGAATGAAGGTCACCTGAAGGTCAATAGGTTCCAGCAGTAACTCGCCAACAGCAAGCACGACCAAGTTCCGAATTACCGCTCACTGCCAGCCTCACCGATTTAGCTGCTTCATTTATCGTCATTCACACAGGAATACGTCGTGTTCTTCTAATTAATATGGCACTTCCGTCGCCACTAGCCTGAGACCTTACCGTTAATTTTAATACAGTAAATATTTAAGGTTGACTCAAATAAGCTGGTTTATACATGACACACGGAACAAATGAAACCTGAACTCAGATTAATCTAACCTGAATGTTCGCAATCGCATATCCTCCGCAACACATGTACTGTCAACTGACAATTCTGGAGGAAAATCATCCACTTTAATTAGAAAAAGTACGGTTCTCGCGCTTTCGCTATACAAAGGTGAAAGGTAACGCTATCCCTATACAGGCCTGGACAGACCCCTAGGGTTCCAGGAGGTTGAGGCTCCCAGATTTCAAGACAGTCGGCACATGAAGGTGGTAGGGTTGTTAACCCTACGCACCGGCCGCGTGTTTTTGGAGGCGTGAACTCTCTGCGGTCCCGACCTGCTGGAGTTCACGCCTACAGTACACAGTCAACAGCACATTCTCACTCAACTGTAAAGTGCAACCTTAGTGTAACGATAACAAAAAAGTTCTCCCTGAAGATGACCCAGCAGGGTCGAAACATATAGGAGTGTGTTACGATTGATGATAAAACTCTTTGTTTCTGGTTGGTGATTAGGGTTTTTGTATTTTCACCCCCCTATTTCTAAGCAACCATACTTCCAACTCATCCACCCTACCCTGTTTTCACATTTCAGTTTTCAACTTATGTATTCAGATCACTCACTTTACCAGTTAGCTGCAAGGGTAAAGAAACCTTACGCACCGTATACCTAACAAAGGAAACGGATTTATTGTCAACGGAACATTAAACTATTAGTGTCTGTCCATAAAATAACAGTAGTCTGACAAATTGCGGACTTGTTTACCAGCACAGAAACAGGGCGTCCGACTGATCTCGCACGAGGCCGCTCTTGCGATAACGGGAAATTACGTACACTCATGCCTGGCTGTACAAATTCTGACCATCTGTAACAGGCTGTCACGCGAGAACAACGGCTTCTGCACAAATTCATAGCAAAAACGGACAATTTACTTCAATACGGAAGCCTTCATTTTGCCTCCTACTGCATATGGTACTTGTAACAGACAGCAGACACGAGTCAAGACCGTGTTGTAACAGGCAGAAGATTACTGCGGATGAACCCGATAGGACAACCAAAAGATCATATAATAAAAATCGAATTACCCTGAAACAGAAAAGTACAATTTCTACTATCCATTTTGTAACAGGACTCAAAAAAATTCAGAACACTTAGACCTATAGCTGTCTTATCATCATCAGGAGGTTGGACACAGCCACAATTAAAAATAGCTGACAAAGCCATCCAAAATGTTGCCAAGTTCGAATAATTTGGAATGAAAATTACTACTAAAATTAAGCCCTACACTGAGGAAGAAATCAAGAGCAGATTAGATTTTATAAATGCTCGCTATCTTTAAGTCTATGATAATCGTTTGTCCTCCCGCCTTGTCGCCGAATACGTTAAGAATAAAACATCCGAACTATACATTATGACATGCCAATTTAATACACGGCTGATACCGGGTTCTTACGTAGCCTAATGGTACCTACTGCAACAAACGTTCTTCATTTCAGTTTAACAGCGATAAAGAATCTCATGTCTTCAACAGATTTGCAGTAGAAGTCTTAAAATTCGTTTATGAAAGATGACCGAAAACCCCAAGACCGTTTCTTATCTTTCCCTTGCAGTGTGATTTCCTTGTTGCTGTCCCTTTAACAGAACTCTCGGTATTTCCGGAAACTTCGAACAGTTGCCATGGTAACAAAGTGATTAGGTACTTGTAAGGTTTCTCATAGCATCCAATCTGCGACACAATGTTCAGAGCACATCAAAAAATGCAAATCCAAAAAGCGCGTGACAACTTATTGTAGTCCTATACAATAATTGCCCCAAACCATGAGAGAATATTTCTCTTGAAATTCACTTCCGGTTCTTTTTTCCCAACCTTCTTTTCACGGTACAATGACTGCTTTTATCCCACAAACACTTCTTAGAAAGTAGATATACTTCACTGGGGCTGAGGAGGATAAGTCAGTCTATGAGAAAGAAAAATACTTGCATAAATGATTACAACGCCACGCCTCATTACATCTCACTTTTGAATTATTTGAAAATATTTAACTTTCAGCCTTACTATAAGACCTGAAATAATTAAGATCTAAAAATTAAAACAGGAGCATCACAGTTTTTCAGCTGATATTGTTTGGATGGTTCAATAAAGGAGTACAGGATGGACAGGACAAACAGCATGGATGGAGAACGCAGAAAACCTCACGGAGAGAGCAATTTGCGAGATACAAATATGACTGGTGTGACAGCATTAACCCTTTAAAGACGAAGCGTATCTGTTTTATATACGGACTCAGCGCGTACCGCGTGTAAACACTCTACACTTCGGTTATAAAAACCAGTCTCTTAATGTTCTAGAACGCAAAAGTTGCTGTTTGTTCTGAGATCCGTACAAAACACATAAACGCAATGTGGGCACCACGTAGAATTTTTTAATGTTAAACCTGGTGGTACGTAAAGTCACCGCTAGGCTTTAAAAGGTTAAACACATACTGTATACAGGTGTTCACTGAGTTTTAGATCAACATTTATGCCAGCAGCGTATTGATTTGTGAGCCTATTTTGACTTCATATACTCGTGCAGAATCCATAGTTTTGTTACTGATTTCCTTTGCATAGTTCTAAACATTATTTTTTTTGTGGCTCTTTTCGACCCGTTTCGGGTAATGGCCAGCCCCGTTGTCGGGGCTTCGTGATCACACTGATTTAGACACACCACAGTCGGTAGGACTCCTCTGGACGAGGGATCGGCCCGCCACAGAGACCTCTACCTGACAACACAAACACTCACAAGAAACAAACATCCATGCCCCCGGTGGGATTCGAACCCACGATCCCAGCAAGCGCTCGGCCGCAGACCTACGCCTTAGACCGCACGGCCACTGGGATCGGCCTTTTAAACATTATCTCAACCTTATTTTACAACCATTAATTTTATTACTATTTGTTTGATAATCCGGTAAATGCCGCAAGTGAAGCTTTAAATGGTTAATTTCCTTTACCTAGTTGCACTGAACGTTTACATTTTTTATCGATACAGATGCGTGGCCCTTAAAGCCCACACAGCTAGCTTAATCTGGCGATCCGACGCGCCAACCAAAACAACTGCTCACCCCTGAGACTTCTGTCAGATCGCGGCAAGCTTACTTAACATCGCTCTACTGGGTCGGAATGCGGTCACAAATGTGGGACGCTGGTTGCAGAGTACCAGGCGCTAAGGAACTTTCCGCATTCTCCAGTCACGCGTCCCCTCCCCGCCCCCCTCGGACCCCGCGCCAGCCGCTTACGTTAAACGCATGGTACCTGGCTCAGCATTTTGTGATTAATTTCAGATCCACTGAAATACGACGAGCATTGCAGGACGTTTTGTGGGGGCCCACTTTCGACAGGGTTGCAAGCACGTTTAAATGCAGTCGAACCCGGTTATAACGTCATAAAAGGGCCTGAAGATTTTGTGTCGTTATGGATGAGTGTCGTTATAACCGAGGAGTATAATGTTATGGTTAACAGTGAAGAATTAATTGGTACCACAGAATATCCGACATTACAGGCGAGATGTCGTATAAAGCTATGTCGTTGTGACCGGGTTCAACTGGATTTATGTTTTTGGCAAGCGGAACGGTTCCTGTGCAGCGTCTATCAAATCCATTTAACGAAAACACGATGTGCAGGATTAAACTTTGTCATGTGGACTGTATTTATATCCACAAAACAGAAATAAATACACGTGGTCAGGTGTGTGTCAGCCCATCACTGGCCGCTGTGTACAACTAGACTAGGGGTGCCCAACCTTTCTTGGTAAGGGCCACAGCCGAGCCGCAGGTGTAACAATCACAATAAGTGATATCCCTAACCTCCTGAATTATTGGGCATTCTTTGCAGTACACGCACAATTTACAAATGTGACGGCAGGGCGCGGGTTGGACACCCATGGTCTAGACTTTAACGGTGGGAAATTTAAACACATGTGGCAGGCAACTACATGACATATACCACACCAAACGTCGTTGTTCCCTGAATTGTGTACTGTATATGTTTCATTGTCATGATGTATCTACTATGTGTTAACATCAACAAGTGTCATTTAAATATGCAATGATTTTTCGATATGGTTCACACTTATTTTAATAATTACAACAACACAAAATAAATCTACACCACCTAACTTGCAGTGATAATTAGCAGTTACGAACATCGACAACAATGAGTTACTTAAAACAACAAAAAATAATTTTCAAAACAAATATTTTCTTCCTCTCCCTCTGACCAATAAATCGCACGCTTCAGCCTCGACACTGGGTACCACTACTAAAGCAAAGTGTGTTGTACAGTGTTAGGATCTGAATTGTGCAGAAAAAGTACGTATAAGTACTTGACACCCTACTATCCCTCTAGCTGGCCAGAAAATACAACTACGCCACTGGCCAAGTATATAAAATAGAATTACGATGCTACTAAACGTTTTACAAGAGCTGGAAGCTCCTATATTTTAATGCAGTAATTAACATTTGATTTTACATCATCAAGACGGGCTACTTACCCACTCTTCCAACCCCAAGAATGTAACAATTTAAAGCCTAGTGGTAAGTATATGTACCACGTGCTGTGTGTTTAACCCTTTAAAGACGAAGCGTATCTGTTTTATATAAGGACTGAGTGCGTACCGCGCTGTAAACACTCTCCACTTCGGTTATAAAAACCAGTCTCTTAATGTTTTATAAGGCAAAAGTTGCTGTTTGTTCTGAGATCCGTACAAAACACATAAACGCAATGTGGGCACCACGTAGAACTTTTAATGTTAAACCCGGTCGTATATAAAGTTACCACTAGGCTTTAAAAGGTTAATAAACCCTGTATTTTACCAGGCTGTGCGCATGCATGTGTTCCGTGTACATCTGACAACAAATACAGATTATCCTCCTAAGCAATCAATCTTTTTCGTACAAAAATCAGTCAACATCCAATTGTTTTTCCCTTTCTTTATTAGGAGGTTGTGCGACTAGTTTCGGCCTATGCCAAGGCCATCATGAGGCTCCTTTTTACAAAAACATGAGTATAAAAACTCTAGCATGTAGAGTTTTTATACTCATGTTTTTGTGAAAAAGGAACCTGATGATGGCCTTAGTATATGGCCGAAACTAGTCGCAAAACCTCATAATAAAGAAAGGGAAAAACAGTTTGCTGTTGACTAATTTTTATGTAAAAGTTTGACAGCATAAGCCGACGGGGATGTCAAACGTCAAAAACTCCTAAGCAATGTTTAAATGGAGGGCATTTTTAACAGAGACGGACTGCGTCCTTTGAGAGTTGGGAATTATGATTCACATACATATAACCTAGATGAACGCAAGTACTTCTTAAAAGATTACTTCTCAGCGTATGGGCGGTAAAGTTATTCTCAGTGGGTTGCGAAACAATTTATCGTAGACCTACTTATTACAAACTCACACTACTTTAATAAGTGTGTTAAAAGCAGTACTTTTTACAAAGTAATCACATGTAGTGACACTGCAGCAATGTCAGCTTGACCATGAGATTATAAAAAATGATAAAGAACGTTGACTACCTATGTTGTCAGCCTCTTAGCAAAAGCTATCGGATCAGCCAAAGAACCTTATCGTTTTTTCGCAGACCTTATCGCACAGTTAGCAAAGTGTTCTCAATTTGAGGAATACCTGTGCCTCGCAAAACAGAAAAATTCAGATTTAACATACCATGAAGACTAACTGCATATATAAGAGCCATAAAAGGAGTCACAGTACTAAACTCAGGCTTATGCAAAAGTATGTAAACGCGTATATGCGTGTCTTCATTTCATTAAGTCATTACGCTATCACAATCCTTACACCGATTCTTGTTTCCTTTATTCTACAGCTGTCTCTGTTTTTTAGCCTTGGGGTCGCCAGACAAAGCCATTGGCTTAGTCTGGGTCGCGGCTCAAAAAGGCAGACGAACAGTGTTTCAGCAGAATGTGAAGACACCGCCTTGGAAACTTCTGAACCGTGTACCTCACCCCTCATCTGTAATAGATGTACTGCCTATCACTACATCCCAATTTTATTTTTATTATTCTTCCTTAATAGCGTTCAAACTACCCGGATACCTCTTCTTATCATCAGGTGAAAACTTCGGTATGCCCTGCCAGTATCATTCCACCAATCGCGTTCATACGCTACTCTAATCAGAAGGACAAGCAGGGGAAGCCAGGAAACCTTCAAGCAAAGCAATATCCTTCTGGACATAGGGAAGCACTGGAGAGAACAGTACTTCTACTTTGTGACAGTCTTGAAAGGGTTATACACTTTTGTTATCTACTTCTGGATGCTTTAAAGCCGTTAGTACAGGACGCAGATGACGAGTGTTTGTAGCCAGAAGGAAAAGCGTATCGATTCAGAATTACACTACTTTAAGGAATGACTAAACGTATGACGTTGCCAACTGCGAAGTTTTAATTACGTTACAGTTAAATGCGTTGCTCAGGCCCATTTCAGTTCATCGCTTGCCCACACATGCCCGGTATAGTACTAAAGGTTCTTATCGTTACAGATGCTTTCCCACTCGCACGTTTTACAACTTCGTGCCCTGTTTTGTGCCACACATAACGAAGTACAGTATAAGTCCAATCATCCGGACGCTGGTTATCCGGATCGCAAATTATCCGGTTCGGCTTGGCCCTTCAGGTAACTAAGTATTTTTTTTTACTGTAATTGTACTACACCTTTTATGGCTTAAATTTTTCCTCCAGTTGTCAAACACATATAAGGAATTATGTATTAATGTTTTATTTGTACGCAAATAAATATGTAGCCTAAAAATAGCCGTTTGTGGGAATATTTCCCGTTTCAAATTGCCACTGTAGTCTATTTTCAAAGAAAAATCCAGTTATCCGGATTTTCTGCATATCCGGAAGGCTCGCGGTCCCAATTAGTCCGTATAATTGGAGTTATACTGTACGTGTTTTAACACTGGTTATTTGCACAAGCTAAATGTATATGCAATGCAGAAATGCTCATGATTCTCAGAAACAGTAAAAATTCAATGATCATCACATTCCCTGAAACTACAAAGTCTGATGGCATGACTGTAATGTGATGTACATGGTGACTTCAGCGGACTTTCCTCGCACCCAGTACAACACGCAAGACAGACCCAAGTAGCTAAGAGCAGCTCATTCGAAAATTTCCAAAATCAATAACTCTATTTCAGTGCGCAGTTAGCACACGAGAACTCGAAGCTGGAACTCGTCCAGGATTTGTGTTCCGTACGAAGAGTTCGAGACCCTACAACAGTTAATCTAACCGGTATCGAGGGCCTGATTATTCATTCTAACACAGTATTCTTAGCAACACCTGAAATATAATTTCCTACCGACATTTGGGCAATCCTGGTGCGCGGGCAGGGAATATAATGGTAAGTCGCAATGTCGGAAGCACTGTCACCTGCACCTATGTTTATTACATTTCGTATTAAGAATATTTATTACAATATAAGCGTGAGATATTGTCGGGCAAATAGGGTACTTTAACTGTGCACTATAATTCTTAGATAACGGTGTAACATGCAAAATATCACTCATGTGTATTTGGACTTTTCTCATCTTCACTGAGTACACAAACACGACGCTTCAAAAGCAAACTGCTTTCGTCTTCAGGTGAACTAGGATAGTGTTCGAGAAAAATGTGTAAGTCCGAGGTTAACAGAGTAATACACACATTCAACATATTTTACTGTATTAGCTACAAATTTCTTTTCTCCATAAACGTCTACGTGAAGGCTTTTAGCAACGCATATTTCACTTGTTTAAGAATGTAGATTGATTTTGATTAAATAAGATAAAACGGTTTTATTACTGTTACTACGCATAATACACTGCCATTTACACTGGCTTTCTCGTCGTAGTCACAAACACTTAAATGAAAGAATTGCTGGTGTTAGAATTTTCAATTAACAAGCAGTTATGGGTCTGAAATCTCCTGAGGCATGACGCAATTCAGTCTGGTACATACGTACTAAGCTACAGGGCATCACATCTGTAAAGACGGCACTACAACAAGCAGTTTCCATCACACACGTACTGACAGTCTGTGATAATGAAATATTTTACAGCACTCGGCAGGTAGGAAGAATAATGCCGTACACTTCCCTATTACAAACGAGTCCCGGTAAACCGAGTCACGTCTATGTGACTACTACATTAATTCTAAGAGGATGCAGCCAGTGACGTCTAGTTTCCTCTAGTTTCGGTTTTTTTAACGTGTTATAACTGAAAATTAACATTTCAGGTTACATCAGCTTCAAATTCCTTAAACAGCCAGGTCAGGAAACTCGCCAGGTTAAATGTCAAGTGTTACTTCCATTCAGACTGAAAGTAAAAGATGCCAGGTGCAAAATGTCTACTTTTGACATATAACTGTGAACAGACTACGGCTATTAAATTCTGAGGCACATAATTTAAAGGCCCTAATTGGTCAAGTTACAGAATGATACTACAGAGAGAGAGAGAGAGAAAGAGAGAGAAGTGCTGCATTTAACGACGCTCTCAGTTGCTAGGGTTATACAGCGTTGATGGCAGCTGAATGAAATACAGGTCTACAATCCCTTATGCGCAATTCCGAAATCGGAAAAGCTCTGAAAACCGAAAGTTTTGACCCACGCCACTGATGATGCAGGTTTGAGGCGTGTCTCAGGGCGCCTACCAGTCCTTATTTAGCCCACTTCGTGTGAATATTTACACGTTGCGCCGCATAAACAGTAATGTGTTTAATTACGGGGTGCTTCCCCACACCCCACTGTGGATATTACTTAATACGCGGTACATGCACCGTATTGCCTTTCTAAAAATCCTAAAAATTCCGAATTCCGAAACGTGTCTGGCTGGAAGAGTTTCGGAAAAGGAATTGTGGACCTGTACAACTATCGACGAGCGGCGGAGTGATATAACTGGTGGCACGTTAGAGACATTAATTTGTGAATTAAATGATTCACAAAATTTTTTAAAAAATCAATGAGCCGCCTCAAAAAATTCTAAGGGCCAGACGGGTAACACCAAGCAAGCTCCGTACTGAGGATCCACAAATATTAGGCGCCACCGTACAAAATTTAGTCATCCTGACTTGAATTGGATTTAAATTAATATGAAACTCATACATCATAATATTTGGACGTGTAACGACAGCCGGAGGCCATGTCTGCTGAATCATTTCGCTGCACAATAATCCAATCATTTACGGTTAGAATGATCAACATTCCACAGTCGCTGAGGAACTATCTTCATCTGGCGCTACCTGCGAAGGCTGTTGAATGAGGCTGGACCTGCATGTGTCGTATCTCTCGGCAGGAATCAATGTACGCCCTTGACTTGAAAACACTTCCTGCTTCAGATCTGGGAAATACCGTCCGGTCAATATGATCACTAGGAAACAGTCCTCTGATACTGTAGCAGTAGGAGATACCTCAAACCGTTACTGTTCCGCCGTCTGTTGCTTACAGAACTCTTTTTTATCTTCTGCTGGGATGACAAGTGTCAATGAAACCGAATAGCGAACAAACTAAGAATATGACAGCATGATGTGTCTATGCAGAACAAACTAAGAATATAACAGCATGATGTGTCTATGCAGAACAAACTAAGAATATGACAGCATG
>BLKM01012613.1:0-16232 GCA_013340265.1 Coptotermes formosanus | reverse complement strand
TAGCACCAGTGGTAGTAATAGTAACAGTAGCACCAGTGGTAGTAATAAGAACCCAGATAAAATATTAAAGTGCAGCCAACAGAACCTAAGTTTGTATTGGCTGCACTTTACATTTTATCTCGGTTCTTATTGACTGGAAACGCAATGGGATAGGTCATGTCAATATTATTGATAGTAGTAATAGTAACAGTACTAGTAGTAGTAGTAGTAGTAGTAGTAGTAGTAGTAGTAGTAGTAACAGTGACATTCATGATAGAACACCATCTCCATATCAAACTGCAGTACCCCACTTATTACTGCCACATACGTACATCTGATACAGCAGTTGATGGCAAGCAATATTTTATCACAGACATATCTGCTCCACTTTATAGACAATACATCGTGTGACGAAATCATGAATAAATTCATGAAGCCTGTGAACCAATTAACAACCTCACAAGTTGCAGATAGTCTGCTTGCTGCATAAGGAACAGAAGGGCACGATGAAGTCTTCAGAAGTACGCCCACTGGCACGTTAGTAAGTGCAGCAAGTCACAGACTGTTAACTGCTACGGGCAGACAGAAACTGCAGCCATACGAGGAAATCAGTGGAACATCAGCATTTTAGCCAGGTGAAATTCGAACTGTTCAAATCAGACAGAGCATCCTTAGAAGGAAGCCGGCGCATGTTGAAGAATTAGTGCAAAAGTCTACACACTCAAAACTCTCTAAAATATAACAGATTACGGTAATAATAAGTAATACGCATTATGCGTAGCATTTCCCCAGCTAAATTCAAAAGTGAAAAGTCTCATAGACAGTGGAGTAACGAAAAGATTATCCTGTTGTGTATGTCACACGTACATTTGTTTGTTTTATAAATGAATTCAATCAAACGCACGGAGTAAATAATATCAAAATTTCTTATTACGTTTCGGAAGCCGGCTTTGCTTCCGTATTCAGGAAAAGGAAAGCATTTAATCTTGTAGACCCCTCAGAACTACGGCACGCAGTGAACGAGAATAGCTCTTTCTAAGGGGTCCACCAGATTAAATGTTTTCGTCTTCCTGAAGACGGAAGCAGAGCCGGCTTCCGAAACGTAATACTATACTGAAAGTTAAATGATGGACAACGTGCAAAGAAAGATAAATTCGGTAAAAATGTTCGGCCCTTTTTAAAGAAGTGAACTAAAGAACACCTTATGTGGAGATCACGTGCGTCCATGCGTCGACAGCCTATCGGTCCGCTTGTGTGTCAACTAGTATCACTTGGTTTGTCTCGACATTGTAGGAGTTCTTTACAAAACTTGTGTCGCGCAACCGCTAGTTCCTGAAAATCGCCTCACTCCCTGACAGGTACATTTTACCAAAAGGTGTGAATGAATTACAACTGCACTTTTCTTATTTGGGGCCGCGGTGGCGCAGTTGGTTGAGGCACTGCGCTACAAACCGGCAGGTCGCGGGTTCGATTCCCAATGGTGTCAATGGATTTTTCATTGACAATAATCCTGTCGGTCGCACTATGGCCGTGGGGTCGACTCAGCCTCTAACAGAAATGGGTACCAGGAATATTTCCTGGGAGGGTAAAGGCGGCTGACAACCTTACCACCTTCAAGTGCCGATTGTCTAGACATCTGGGAGCCTCGACCTACTGGAACCCTGTGGGCCTGTCCAGGCCTGTAATGGGACTGCTTTACCTTTTTACTTTTCTTATTTACCGGCCAATTTACCATAAACTTGTACAGCAAAAGCCACACCTTATTTAGGGAAGTAAATGAATTTGCTCGTACTGTACATACTTACTGCCCGATTTGGATTAAATTCGGTACAACAGATCAGCATGTAATGCTGTTCAACACGTGTGACTTTCATGCAAATTGTTTCACAGAAGACCGCACTTTCCTTATGGTGGTAAATGAACTTACATTTACGCGCGTACAATGTAAGTAAACAACGCCTTAGTAATGTCTGTGTTCTGCGTCACGGAGTCTACACCATTTGCATTGCTCTGTAGTTATATGTAAAAGGTAAAATTTTCCCCGTCCACCACGAATGTATATAGAAGAAATAGAGGTATGGCTCCACTCATTCTTAACCTCGGCACTGTACAAAAGTCAGTGTGCGAAATTCATAACTTAGTGACCGCTGATATAAGCAGGATGCCGGGGAGTCTGTAAGGCAGTTGTATACCGATTTTCCTGTCCGCAAAATAAAGAAGTACGAAGTGTTACCCGAAAGAGACGGCTGGCAACTTTCTGCGGTGACCACACACACACACACACACACACACACACACACAGGTGCCGGCCACACTTAGCACACATACCGGCTCGAAAGGGGGCCACCGCTGTCCTTCAGGTGTGAACAAGAGGACGAACAGAGCCTTAAAATGAATGGAACATCTGCAGGAGAGCAAGATGCAGATACACGCGCTGTAGGACAAAAAATAGGAAGAAAAGATTAGAAAACACTCATGCTCGGAAGCCGTCAGATGGTCTTAAGTGGACTTAATTATCCACTGAGGCTTTTCAACCTCCTGCTCACAATCCCTCGGTTTAGAAATTCTTTACACGCTTCTTGGATTACTTAAATACATTCCGTATGCTGCACAACTGAAAAGTGACAAAATTATAAGATATTTAAGAGGGGGGGAAAAAATGCGTCAGACAAAACACAAGGACGGAATTATAACCTATTTTTAAGATGTGAGATTTGATGTGATGCTGTGTCGCTGGGCGAGTAGTTTCCGACGTTTCGAAAGATCGTTAATACCCTCGTCTTGTCTTCAAATTCAGTGCATGACCCGGAAACTGAAGGCAGTAAAACACTGTGAAAATTCGAAAACTATTAGCACTAAGACACAGCGCCAAATCCCTGAAAACGTGTGTCTAACTTCAAGATCCTGTAACTTACAAGGAAAGACTGCAGGAAAAAATGAGAAAGCCCAGTTCAGACAGCCGGTTTTGTGGCCAGGTATTTAGATTTGCAGTTTCCAGAACAGAGAACAGGCATGTCAACCCCCCTGCTAGAACTATCATGACTTTACATTATAAAAGCTGACAGCTACTCGCAAGTCTTCGTTCTTCTGGGATGTTGTAGTTTACTGGTAGTTGGTTAAAGACGTTTCGGGACAACATATCGGTCCCATTTTCAAAGGTCAAGTTCAAAGGTCAAGCAGCCCATTCTTCTTGTACTGCTGGACCATTGAAGATGGGACCGATGTTGTCCCGAAACGTCGTTAAACAACTACCAAAAGATCAGCGTAACATCCCAGAAGAGCGAAGACCTCAACTACACAGCGGCGAAAGCCTCAAATCTCGCAACTATTTAGAGAATCTCAATTCTACTGAATTTAAACTCACGTTTTCCAAAACTAATTCTAAATATGTAGTCGGAATAGCAACCAGGACATGGTCTGTGGCGATACAGCCAAAGCAGTTCGATTCTGGGCATAGGCAAAAGCTGTTTCTCTACACCAAAACGTCCAGACCTGCTACAGGGCCCACTCAAAAACTCCTACTCGAACGTTATCGGGGAATTTTCTCCCGGCGGTAAAACGGCCGGGGCGTGAAGATGCCCATCAAGTTCCACCCAGTGCCGAGGTTAGGAATAAGTGGAGATATGCCCCTGCTCTCCCATATGCCTTCGTGGCATGCGCACGAAAATTTTACCATCTCTGTAATTAAGGTGGGATGACAGATTAGGTTTACAGTATCGCTAATATTTCATTATGACGAAAGCATGTAAATAAAAAGGTAAATGTAAAGATGAATTTCATCTTAGGCCAGGCCACGAAGGGCCAGAAGGCCCTCGGCGTTAAATGGGGGTGGGTAGAAAACGCCACGCCCCGGAAAGCTTTACCCCCGGGAAAGAGACCCTCTACCCATTGTACAGGAGGCTGGGTGGGCCCCAGGGCCGGTCTGGGCAGTTGTCGAAAATTTCCACCCCACGGTGATTCGATTCCAGGGCCACCCAGGCTGTAGCGTAGTCGCTACATCGACTACGCTATCCCGGCCCACACCACGGAAATAATCCCATGTTGTCAGGTGGTAAAGCAAGATAATTTCCGGTAAATTACTGTCACCTGTGCAGTTGCATTGCGCAGTCTCGACATACCGCCTTCAGACATTATAACTGTGTCTTCGACAACAGTGTTATGTAACTTCGATATTCTTCATTCCGTGCGTGATTCTTACAAGCCATCACAATTTACCAACAAATGCACCTAACAGAATTACAAACTGTACGTAAGTTTTAAAAGCTTACGTACAGTCTGTAATCCTGTTATGAGTATTTGCTGGTAAATTGTGGTTGACACTGTGATGGTTCTGCTTTGTGAAGCCTGCAATACAGGAACAGAGAAATCAGGAAATGTTTCTAAAAAGACGTAACGTTTCTGCGAGACTTCCTTGCAACTCGGATATCAAACATTCTATACCTATAAACAGCTGTCTTACCATCCGGCGCGTCATATAAATGCATGTGTAGGTTTCTCTTCGATCATAAAACAGCACTTCCGTAACCGCGTTAATAAAAATCTGTATTTGTTACGCAATGTTAAGGTTTCTCCATACATTACACACCAGTCTCAACAATTCGCCTGACTTTTAAAGTTTCTTTCGTGGTGAGAAAACTGAGGTGAAAATGGCGTGGTGAAGTAGCGTACCTGCAGGTTTCTCAGATGTCGATAGCTAGAATTACTGACGGACGGACGGACGGACGGACAGACAGACAGACACAACTGTTCCATCACAGTGCTCAATATAAACAAACAAACAAACAAACAAACAAACACATACAAAGCAATAACCAGCAAACACACCAAGCCCCCTTTCCTACTCCACAAATTTCTAACCCCACACGATTATTAATCTCAGGCCTGTTACTGTTTTTTGTGAAGAACTTACTGAGTATAAATTCTAAATTATTTTAAGTTTGTCAGATATAATTTCAGAGTTGATCATCGCCGCCATATTCTGAACTGGCAAGATGAAAACAATAGTCCACCTGTAATATAGAGGCTAGGTATTTTTGTGACGTACCGCCGCATGAAACGTCACGTGTCTAGATCCAATTGTTAATTATCAAAATTATACCTAATTCTAAAGAAAAAATTCGCACTGTTGCCATGTTGTTTACCGCATAAAATAAGTCTGCAATATGTATACATAAGGAAGAATGCGGCCGGGGGTCACTGAAATGACGCCACACGTACGAGGTAAATTTATCAATTCCAAATTAAGGAATCAACAATGGTCTTTTAAATATATATAAACGCTAAAAATGTCTCTTATTGTTGAAAATAATAAAACCCATCTTCTCCCATCCAAGATTTACAGGTCTATATTCTACGTAATACATTTAAATAAAATATAACAATGAATGTGTTGGTATAATGGGCATTTTATTAAGGTTTTTAATTTATGTTTTCCGAGGCAAACAAAAGAGAGTTAATATGCCCGAACTGCTACTCCGCGCGTGCCTTTTTACCTCCGTCTGCTTTATGTTTAGATCTCACTCGTCAGTTGCGTCGATTCATTGCCTGCAGATACATGCCTACTGCTGACAGAGTTAAACACACAAAATGTAATGAGCCCTGCAAATACGTGGCGAAGTTCATATATTTGGGAACGAAACTAATAAATGAAAACTGCAAGCATGAAGAAACTAAGAACATGTTACATTCGGGGAATTGCTGCTAACAATGTGTCCAAAATCTTTTGTCGTACCGACAGATAGTACATTTCAGTTGATATAACTTTATTACTGTATTAAATATTTACATATAACTAAATACACGTACTGTTTCGGCTTCTTTTATTCAAGCCATCCTCACATCTAACTTGCAAGAATGTAAAATAAACTTGTTACTTCACATCTACTGTGTATATATCAGAACGAGATCTCAAAACTTAGACAGGTAAGTGGAGTATGTGAATGCATAAGATATGAGTTGTTTAACAAATAACATATCAAGCTACCAGTCGAACTGCCTATATGAAATGTCACAAGGCGTGTCATTTGTGCCAAATGCTGTTAACTTTAAAACATATAGGGTATTGATTAAACCTTGATAACAATCCATTATAATTAGTGTAGAACAACAGTGGTTCATGGAAGTTGCTAGAATACGGCATTCATTAAACCCGTGTTTCAAGCAGTGTGTATGTTTTGCAGTGCTCCTAGTCAATGTACATAATTACACAGATTTTAATACTTTCCATGCCGTGTTGGCAATTCAATGTCTGATATATTAACCAACTCCAACACAATGTACAACAGATATATTTAAATTTAAGATTTTAAGTTTCAAATCTTAAATTTAAATAAATCTGTTGTACATTGTGTTGGAGTTGGTTAATATACCAGACAATTACACAGATATCTTGTAATATTACTAGTGCAGTGTACAAATATCCAGCAACACTGAACACATAGCACTTCGCTAACTGCACGTCAATATATGTCAGATATTGTCTGAAATGTAAGGGATCAAAATTTTCCATGCCATTCCTATGCTGAACAAGGGGAGTAATTTTCGATTAGTGAAGCAAAAGTCATATGACATTAATAAAATCTGACGCTGTTACCTACTGTGAATGTTCTGGTATGTCAAGTTTCCGATGGACAAGTGATGGGACGATGATGTGCCGAAGAACAGCGGTTATTGGTATAAAACGTACTCAAGGAACTGTAGTTGACCGTAGCAGGTAATAACTTGCTGTCTCATACTGGTTTCCGAAGTACATGTGCACATACTGGTGGTTGGTTCTAGACTGTCGGGTTATGCTGTGACGCACAGATAGAAGGGATGTCGCGCAACAGGGTGTTAGTTAAATTGGGGTGACTTAAATTATAGCATCGAAGAGTGGATTAGGAAGCATGATGTGTTTATCGTTACTGTGCCATCTTTGGATGCTTTATGGATACGGACATTTTTGACATGCTCATGTTTCCCCATACTAACATGATATCTTCCATTTTGCCAAAAGAGCGTCCATTGTATGGTCACGTTTGGCGTGGTTTTATTTGCCGCAACTATTCTTAAGGGTTCCGTAACGTTTATTTTTTGTATTCCGTACCGAAGGTATGTCCAGTTTATCCTATGTGCCCCACCGGGAAACTGGGGCATTTCGTTTTATGTACTTAATATTCAAATACGCATCCTGATTTTATTTAATACTTAAAATTTTTTCTATAGCTGCATTGGTCTACATGTGGTTTAAGGTTTGTGTTTTTATATTGTCTATCCACATATGTAAATTTAACATGCTTTGTGTTTGATCTACAGTAATCATTGATTTTAGAATTTCATTTTTTCAGGGGTATTAGTTCATTAATTTGTAACTCAAAATTGCTCATTACTTTGCGTATTACGGAACTTTTTTTAATGCCGTCATTATTATTCACAGGGCACTGCATCATTCTGTTTATTACGTATGTGACTGTGATTTGGATAAATCGTCGTCCCTCACCTTTTCTACCTACTCGCAGTAAGTGTTGAGGTTATTGATTTTCACTTGATCACACCCAGACACATACCACAGTCGGTAGGACTCCTCTGGACGAGGGATCGGCCCGTCGCAGAGACCTCTACCTGACAACACAAACACTCACAAGAGACAAACATCCATGCCTCCCGTGGAATTCGAACCCACGATCCCAGCAAGCGCTCGGCCGCAGAACTACGCCTTAGACCGCGCGGCCACTGGGATCAGCGATTTGGATAAATAAGTGGGTATAATAGTGTCGGTGGCTTTGGGTTTGCAAGATATTGAAATATGTAATTCTTTGAACTTAACATTACACATATTCTGTAAAATAGAGGTGTTGACTTGTACGTATATCCAACAAACTGCACACGTGAAATTACGTGGAAATAAATACAAGTGAACCTAATTCTTCGTTGCTGTTAGGAATAGTAAAATGTAAGTAAGAATTTCGCAATTGCTGTGCAGCGTAGACTGCACAGTCTACATTTCGTTCTTAGGCGCGTTCGCAAAATTGCAAAAAGCTTCGCCATATCTCTCAGTCCTCATATCTGCCCGTCAGTCCACCGCATGGAACAACTCGGTTCCCACTCGACGGATTTTCATGAAACTTGATACCTGAGGATTTTTCGAAACTCTGTCGAGAAAATTCAAGTTCCATAAATATCTGACAAGAATAACTTGAAGTACCATTGTCCAGTGAACGGCAGGCTTTAAGAAGCCTGTTCCACATTACGCACGCAGGCTGCACGGTCTGTTTGCAATGCAAGAAGCCAGTAGAAGTATGTGGAATACGTACAGTGACCACTGTAGGAATGCAAACAACATCTGTGCCCTGCGTTCAGGAATATTAATGAATACTTTCACTGAGATATAACAATTAAAGGACATGCAGTAGCACTTGCCGCAACCAATGTCATGCCACAGAATGCATTCCAACACACCTGATTACTTAAGAGAATTAGAACTCTCTGCTTTCCACTTGGCTTCGTCATGCGTAAACAAAACAGTTATCAGAACCTGCAGGTTCGCACCGCCAATGCCAAGTGGAAAAGTGGACAAACAGAATTGAGGTTGGTGTCTCCTGAGGTGTGACGCCTAATGGTTTGGTATAAGGCAACTATTATATCCAGAGAGGTTAAGGCGGCCTGAGCCTAGGCCTGACAATCTTACCGCTTTCATGTGCCGACTGTCTAGAAATTCCGGAAACCTCATCCTCCAGTAGCTCTTAAGGGCCCATCCAGGCCTGTAATGGGATAGCTTTACCCCCATATTTTAGAAGGCAACTATTTCGGAGACACATGTTACATCTACGTTCAAAGATGAAGTTCAACCCTAAAGATGAAAGCAGTATATTCCTCCGAAACAATGAGAATATTCTATCAGACAACACGGCGTCACGTTACAGACTATTCTTAATATTCACCGGCGTGAAGAACTCAGATTTCATGAACCAGCATTCATTTCAAGAGCACATGTTCTCCACGTGTACTCTACTCATCAAAATTTTATGAAGGAAAAAAGTCTGTTTATTGCCACAAACTCTGTAAACCAAATGCAGACTATTTAACGTTAAACCTGCTGGTAAATATTCCTACAGTAACCGCCAGGCTTTCACAGGTTAACCTTTTAAAGCCTAGCGGTAACTTTACGTACCACCAGGTTTAACATTCAAAAATTCTACGTGGTGCCCACATTGTGTTTATGTGTTTTGTACGGATCTCAGAACAAACAGCAACTTTTGCCTTATAAAACATTAAGAGACTGGTTTTTATAACCGAAGTGGAGAGTGTTTACAGCGCGGTACGCACTGAATCCTTATATAAAACAGATACGCTTCGTCTTTAAAGGGTTAAAAGAAGCCGCGCTACCACAGGAGCTGAATACAATTTCAAGCAATTCCCCACCCCGTACGTACTCGCAACAGTGGCAGACTACTGTCAGCGAACTGCAACCAGCAGATTCCTGCTTCAGAAGCTGAGAGTTGCTCAGCTGGTCATGAATCGTCCCATGTATCGTCAAACACGAAGATTTACTGACACTTTCATACGAGCCTCCACCATTGGCTTGACAGGGGTGACCACAATGCGGCTCGCTTTAAGTTTTCTGTAGAAAATAACGTTCAGGTAGTTCACATGCACACGAAGCTGACCGCGATCAGGGCGTTTTAAAAAACTGTAAAAGAAATATGCGGACGGACAAAGAGTACTGTTTTGTCCGTCCGCATATAAACAACCTACGTGCTGCACATGGTATACCAGGGATCCACCACAAAAGAACGCCTAAAATTTGTCCAACTTTTATATATATTTTACATTTTTAACATGTACTTATATTGTCAGTTTAATTCGTCTAATTATGCTCTCACCAGGAGTTCCTGATGATGATCCCAGGAGAGGATCGAAACATGTTGGACTAATAAATAATTCTTGTGATTTATTATATGAAAATAAACTAACAAGAGTGCATTTGTTTGTTTAGCGTTGTATGCTGATCAACAGCATTGCATCATGTGGATAATACGATATTTAACGTACTTCCCATGGCGTCGGATAGAAACAGCACTATCAATATTAATCTTAGCCTTCACCCTCAACGGTTCAAGATTCTTCATGGACCTTCAAGCCTTGAGAACGAATGCGATACGTTCTTTCGAAACGTCGGAAACTATTTATCTACGAATGCAGTATCACAACCCAGAAGACCGAAATCCTAAAATGTCTTGCTTCAACAGCCAGTATCACGAAACAGGCCACAGCACGCCAGTGCGGGTACACAGTCGCGGGTCTACATTCCGCATTTGAAAACGTTATGACCTATAGTGTCAGTGCAACGGACGCAATCAATTCTGTTACAATATTCACGGGTTGACAAACACCTCATGTCCTTACAACTAAACGTCAAGAAATGTTATTAAAGTTTAATTGCTTTACTGACATTGCAGTTCTTTCTTTTTTACAATTACATAACATGCATGACGCATGTCATGGCAGTTTGATCGCAAACTGTCACACCGTCGCTGTGTAGTGTTGCGTCAGCGAGCGGCACCGTAGACCGGAGCTGAACACCATCACAGGCAGGATACGAAGCACGCTCCTGTGCAGGCAAGCATTACGGCCAGTAATACAGCTTCAGTCTTACCGAGCACTGCATTAACCCTTTAAATACGAAGCGTATCTGTTTTATATAAGGACTCAGTGCGTACCGCGCTGTAAACACTCCACTTCGGTTATAAAAACCAGTCTCTTAATATTTTATAAGGCAAAAGTTGCTGTTTGTTCTGAGATCCGTACGAAACACATAAACGCAATGTGGGCACCACGTAGAATATTTTAATGTTAAACCTGGCCGTATGTAAAGTTACCGCTAGGCTTTAAAAGGTTAACAGAATTAACGTTAAAGAGACTAATATTAGCATGATAAGGCAAAGCAATCCCACTCCAGAAGTTTCGAAAGAACATCCTGAATTTTCAATTACCCCCTACACAGCGTAACATCTGAGAAGAAGAGTATCATCAACAACTACGCCACTGCGACGTCCTTCACAATGTGTGCAAACGTCTGTGTTAAGACTGTACCAGGTATTGTACTCAACTGTAATTAAATTCTTATTCAGCCCTCGCGTTCCTATGATATGTGTCATTAATAAGCTGAATAATAGACGCAGTAAATTCTGATCCACCGTATGCATGCAGCCCTCATACTCTAATTTACAGAGAACTCTGGGATTCCAGTGACGTCAGAGATCCTGACAGTTTACGTCACAACAAGGAAGGGACTGGAAAATCGCTGGAATGGGGGGGGGGGGGTCTATACAGAATAAAACAACTTCTCGATTTCTTTATTAAATATTTCACTTCACTGAAGGCGTTAAAATATGTTCGCAGTTACAACATCTAGAATTATCCACTCTGAACACGTTATTATTGCACTTGTGTTTATTTATTCCCCAACTCTTGACGAAGTTAAAATGAAATAAAATTTGCAGAAAATTTCACTTACGTCCCGACATGTTTCGGCGTGTTAAACACGCCATTTTCAGGGAAACCCTGAAAATAGAACACACAGAAGTACACAGTTCCAGATTAAAACCGTTGGCACACCACATTGTGGCACCACATAGTAAGATACAACACCTTACTACTACATAACATCTTACTATACGGTGTCATAAACTCGTGCGCTAAAAGTTTTAATTTCGATTTGTGTACTTTTATGTGTTCTGTGTTCAGTGTTACCCTAACGGCGTGTTTACCACACCGAAACACGTCTGGACGTACGTGAAGTTTTCTGCAAATTTTATTTCATTTTAATTTCGTGGAAAAGTTGGGAAGTAAATACAAACTATTGTTCGAAAATCCAGTTACGTTTCCCAAGCTAAATCCAGAAAAGACGCTCCGTTTAGTCGCATCAAAAGCAATTTTTTTTATCAAGAAAGTTCTTAAAACTTTCGGACTCACTGCCAAATTAACTTGCACAGAAGCAGTAAAAAAACGCACAACAATATTCATCATGTGACGATAGGTTTCCAGACTTTATCCATCGTCTGGACAATAATATTAAAATATTAAAAATATTACAATATTAAAAATCACAACGTTTCGGAAGCTGGCTCTGCTTCCGTCTTCAGGTGAATGGAGAGGGAGAAGAGAAGAACACCTTCTCCGAAATGTCGTGATTTTTAATATTGTAATATTTTTAATATTTTAATATTATTGTCCAGACGATGGATAAAGTCCAGAAACCTATCATCACACGAGGCTATACACCATCGTCAAAACCTTTTAGAATTCATCTAACAATATCCATGCTTCAATTCTTGCTGATCAAATGCCACGTAACGTTAGGGACAGAAAGAATTTCAGTCTCTTGCTCCTTAAGAATTATAACCGCATTACTGTCTAAAAGCAAAGAGGGCCGTACCATAACAAATCGTGTGTAAAATGACGTAAAAGACGAATACCACTTCCACATTACAGATTCTCACTTCACTATACGTTGAAGAGTAGCTCCAGCAACCGTCACGAACTTGTATATGTTGGGTCCCCTCTCACTGAATACTGCCAGAGTATCACATCCCCAGTACAACTCCTCCAAACGTGTCAGCCGAGTACGATGTATTAGAAAGTCCAGAAGAAAAGTATCGTCACCAGTCAATACAACCGACAATTTTCTCACATTAACGAAGCGGCTCAAAATATACCGTCGCGCAAGACGTTCAGTTATGTACACTTGAAAATTACGGACAAATGAAAAGTCTGGAACGGGCAGCAAGTAGGAATAAACACCGCGATAATTATCAGGCAATATGAGGAACACAGGCTGGCTAAAGAACAGGTGAAGGCACTTTACTGAGCGGCAGTTCTGACTAAGGAAAGTAAGTTTCGTGCCAAAAACGTCAACGAGCTTTAAGCATGTCAGTTGACTGCCCAGTGCTGTCAACAATTCTTCTGCATTGGAGAAAAGATACCGTACCAAAGCGAAATTCTTTAACTGATTTAAATATTTCAGTGGCGTCAATGAGCACGACGGTACTACGTCACAGAGGAAAAGCGATGTAAGGTTGCAAAACTTGCAAATTAAGTTGATGTGTTCGAATCTGGCATCCGTACAGCCGAATGACTTCAGCTGTTCTGAACGACCTGCCGGATGCTTTCGACGAAACTCCTCCACTAATGCCTCATCATTCGCCTGCGATGAGGCTCCCGTACATGTGGGAATATCTCCAGTGTTCTCCGCAGATAATTTTTGAGATGGTACAATGCCAACAAGCCAGCATAATATCTCCTTCAGTTCATCACCGGATAACGGGCGGAGTAAGCTTAAATTCAACTCCTCCAGACACTCAAATCTTGAAATTAAATTTAAAATACTCGAACGATTAATTCTTTTACCACCCAAACTCAAAAATCTTATTCGCTTGCACTTGTTAGCAAGGGTTTCTATATCCCTGTCTACATAATTACGAGTTGAAAATTCCTCCAAAGTGTCTTTAAAGCCCTCAACGTCCAACGGTACATTAGCCAATGTCGCCATCTTTCATAGTCTCAGCACTTTCATACCACGTAATAATGGCAACGCCCTGTACATTATGTCACCACTAACATCCTTATAATAATCAAGCAGTGTAGGGTGCCAATTATCACGGATGAAATCAAGGCACTTTACTGACGGATGTATTACAGCTTTAATAACACGAGGAGCTATTTCTTCGCAGGCACTTCTAAACCTTCCGTCTTTAATCAGATTAGTGTAACATACACTGACGCGCCTGATTATTCTGAGCGTGACATCTCCGGCGACATCTCGCGGCATATGACAGGTCACATATACTTGCAGGCGGCCGCACGGCACCTGATAATGATGATACTTGCCGTCGGGACCTCTTGTGTACCTGGTGTCAGTGGTAAGGTGCTTCATGAAATCTGACACGTAGTCACACGCTGCCTCGATTGACCTATTGAAAAGCGTCTCACCGTAAGCAAGGCTCTCCATTCTGGAAAACGAAGAAAAGTTTCTCAATTCTATTAACGTTTTAAAGCCTAGCAGTCACTTTATATACGACCAGGTTTAACATTAAAAAATTCTACGTGGTGCCCACATTGCGTTTATGTGTTTTGTACGGATCTCAGAACAAACAGCAACTTTTGCCTTATAAAACATTAAGAGACTGGTTTTTATAACCGAAGTGGAGAGTGTTTACAGCGCGGTACGCACTGAGTCCTTATATAAAACAGATAAGCTTCGTCTTTAAAGGGTTAACAACACAAACCACACAGTCACAATATCTATGAGTCGCCTTACTCTCATACATAGAATAGGGGCTAATGTCCCCTTCGCCGTGATGACTGTCAACAGGTAGGGGAGTTTTGGTAAATAGTCTGATTATTGAAAGAGGACAATCTCGCGGGTTTGCGAAATTTAGTTTCGGTGACTGTTCTTGGATAAGTCTCAGCAGACGCGTACTTTACTGCCTCAAAACCAGTGGTGTTAAGTTGAGCCGCGGGAGCTTCAGGAGTTACGTGCAGTCTGCTTACATCGCCAGGATTTAACAATATTTTGCATGAAGACTGATTCATTTGTCTCTCTGATGTCGAAATGAAAGTTGTTCAGCAGAAATTTCTGCACTTCAAGGAATGAATTTCAGAACGAAGTTAAGCTGAACCTAAGGAGTGACAGAAACCATTTAGCACTTTCAAAAACGAATGTGGAACACGCCGGATTCTTAACACGTTCACCTAACTACGGAAAAAAAAAATTGCTTTCTAACCTCTGTCGTTACTGTACAGCTTTGAATCACCTTTAACTAAACCTTAAAGGAGAGTTACCCAACGCCTCTGTGATACCTGCGAACAGAGGCTGAATATTTGGTGCGCCATAGTGAATGCTTTTATTGCTCCTCTCCTGGACACCACTATATCAAATAGCATTTTGTAATTCCATCACGATTTCGAATTTTGACCAATCCTGGCGTTTCGCTCCACGATTTGTCAATCACGTGATACCAATTCACATTAAATGGACCAAACACCCCTGGACTTGGGTTATCTCGAATGACACAATCCATATTTAACGTACAGGGGGTTGTGGAAGAGACTATATTCAACGTGTAGAAAGTGGACTGCCTTACTTCATGTAAATGTGACGAAAGAAAGACTTTCAGTGCAAACACAACAAAAGTAAATTTGCCTAATAAATAAATAAATAAACAAATAAATAAATACGTAGTAAGTTCAAATCTATCGCGCCAGTTAAAGTACGAGATGTGCACTGTAAGAATGTAGTACTAATTACGTCGTCTTCTGCATGAACTTAAATTACTCCCAAAACCACCTACTTAATATTAGCAATACATGTTGGTCTATACGAAGTTTCAACACGGGTTGGAATACCACAGTACCAATGCTGTCCGATACTTTAAACCGGACAGTTTCTCTGCCTTTGAAGTAAGTTCTCAAGACATCTGAGCTTTTATTAGCCATGTGAGGACTTCACAGAAAGGCCGTATATTGATGCCAATAGGCACCTTTGCAAGACAGTATGTGCAAGCGTTTGGAAAATTTTTAGAACTTGGTTTCTCGAACTGTGGTACGCATCCAACTACAGAGAAAATTTCTGACAACCTGTGATTTACAAAATGTGCCACAGTAGAATGAAGAAACTGTGAACATTTGAACAATCCATCAGATATGAGTACTGTTATAACAAACTTCAATTAGTACGCTGTTTGCAGTGTCATGTAAATCTGGGACAATCTGTACCACTGCATTCCAGCGCTGTTAAGTACCACGGTCCTTTTTTATTTAAATATAATTTCCCAGTATGCTGCACGATAAAAATTACAGTCCTTGGCTGTATATATAGAGGAAGTAGCCTACTTAATAACAGTATTACAGACGATATAACTGCAGAAAATGAAGTCGAAGCTTATTCTTCCGAATGACACATATATTTGAAACACAACGACGTGTGTGCTGCTCGTGTTGTTTATTCAGTGCACAAAACACAGTTGGGTCACGTGACACTAAATGTCTAACATGTTGCCTCTCGTGTCAACCGACTTCTGAGTCAGACTGTATATGTCTGCAGACAACTTGGAATAATCCACGCGGAAAAAAGCTGTCCACGGCCCACAGATTGATAACCACTGTCATATACAAATAACTTTCACGACTCACGACTCCAGATTTCAAATCTACAACCTTCGGGCCTTGCATTATTTTCAGACACATGTACACAACTCAGTCTGACAACACACAAA